>CM076570.1:295304997-295822819 GCA_034641835.2 Pinus albicaulis | reverse complement strand
TAATTTCAGATGTTGGCCTAGAGAGACCTGCAAGTATGTCCCTGATAGAAAGGAATATTCCTCACAATTTTGATGTATCCCCTCATGGTGAGGGAGGTGAGGAGGAGGAAATCATATGCAACTTGGAGGGAATCTCCCATGGGATCCTGGACTATGCGCGATTCGATGATGTTCCTCATGCATATTAGAGGCACACTGCAGGGGTGTCAAATAGTGTTCACCGCTTGCTGAGGCAGCTTGTATGGGAAGTGACATGCTATGATGAGCGTCATGCCAAGTAGACACCTAGGTTTTATTTCTACATATTTTTTAAGAGACATGATGTCTCAGGATGTAACCGAAACATACATATTTTTTGAACTTATGATGCACATGGATGCAAACACTTGATATATATATATATATATATATATATATATATATATATATATATACATCTATTTTCCTGTATGGATCTTGTCATGTGATGATGATTTTTACAAATTATGCAGATGTCTATCTAATACAATGTTAGCTATTGTATCAGTTAATAGTCTACATAATAAACAATGACCCAATAAGTAGAAAAATGTTTGCAAAGCACACCAAGCTGAAAAGATTTAATTTTTATGCAAGTTCAAAAACAAAAGTAAACGATGCTTGAGATTGGTTTCATTTTTACACAAGCTTGAAACAAAGGTAACTATGCTTGAAAAGTGGGCATGCCCCCAGCATGGTGACTCCATTCGAGGTACATACCCCCCAAGCTTCAGTCCAGCTACAATTAATGAAAAGCAGATGTAGTGAAGGTTCAACTTACGAAGATCAGCCAATATACTAGTGGGACAAGGACTAAAGAGCGGCTTGAGGGTTCCAAACTCCGTCTTTTTTCTTCGCAGAATGGCTAGGGTTTCTACGTTCAGACTATGGGTCACCGCCTCCCCATAACCGCTCCCATCCAACTCAGCCAGATCTGGAACCTTGGCTCCTTTGTTACAGTGGAAGCATCCTCTTGATACACGGGGTCTGGTTCACAACGGTCTCTCAAACCCCATTGAAATATTTTTCTCAGCAATAGACCTCAACGCAATCTGCAGCGCTTTACAACATACGACAGTCATAGTCGCCATAGCTCTCTGGCCGTCTAACTATCTAGAGGCTCGATGGTGCTATCTGGCTTTCTCTTCTTCTGTTGACCGTCGACTTGTTTTCTTCTACGACTCTACCCATAGATTCCTTCCCTTGGCTACTTCCACACTGTGCTTCCACATGCAGAGGCAGTATCGCGGAATCTAGAGATAGCTCTGAAACCCTGTGAACTCACTAAATCAACTTTGATTCCTAACTCTAGTAGCCGGGATCCTTCTCATCTCCAGCAAAAGACTTTTCAGATTCAAATAATTCTTCTGACGGGAAAAACCCTACTCCTTGGGGTCCAACCCTCTCTTACAGGGCGCCATCTCTCAAAGACCCTTGAACAGAGGCTGGGGATCCCTTCCTCTCTTATGCGGCTCCTCCACGCAGATAAGAAGCTTGATAATAATTTGCCTCTTTCCTTTTACAATATTGAAATAAATTCCACGGTAATCCTATCACTTCGGCTAAGGGGGGGTGTCGTAGGGAAATCCTCTGCCTCCAAGGGTTTTTCCTATAAAGATGCAGTTCATGCACAGCCTACCAAGAAGAATGCCCATCCTGCTGAGGCTCCCAAACCTTTCTTGGTGGAAAAAATGGAGGAAACCCCTACCATTGAAATCAATCATCCATCTCTGGATGATCAATACCAGACATTTGCAGAAACAACCATCATATGCAGATTTAATGAAATATGGCCCCGTACTGCCGATCTATACCACTGGACCCACTCCAATTGGACCAACAACAACAAAGTCTTCTTATGCTCGTAAGGCTTCTTTATTGTCGCATTTTACTTCAATGAAGATTACCAGAAAGCCTTAACAGGAGGCCCCTGGTTCTGGGGAACAACTGGACTTTTCCTTACCCCCTGGTTCCCGGAATTCGACCCCTCTATCGTGGTAATCACCAAGCTTCCTATTTGGGTCAGACTTCCAAATCTCCCTATGCATCTATGGAATTTCGCTATCTTCCAAGGTATCAGGGACACATTAGGCCACTTCTTGGCTACAGATACCTCAAGGGGGGGAAAAGGAATATATATACCTTTGGCAGAATTTGCACGGAAATTGACATTAGCAAAGGGATTCCAGATCAGATCATCCTTAAAATTAGGGACTTCCATTGGACGCAAACCTTGGACTATGAGAACACAACCTTCAGATGTTTACATTTCCATCAGACGGGGCATCTCCAGAATACATGTGCAATGTTCCTCGACAAAAAGAAGAATATCTATCGCAAATCCAAATCCAAGAGCTAGAAACCTTGTGATAGACCCCCTATGGATGACTTAGAGATCTCTAGCTCTGATGAGGAGGACATTGACGTGGAAGAGGAGCATTTGGAGCATCCAAAGGACTCACCCTCAGCATGCCCCGAGGATCCTTCTGCGCCTCTGATCTTGCAGAAACACTCGCATGAGACTTCTTCTTCTGATTTAGACAAGGAGACTCCTCCTTTAGCACATAATAGTCTGCAAGTGGTTCTGATCCAGCCAGATCATAATGGTTGGGTCAAAGTCAGTAAAAAGAAAGGGAAAAAATGTCGATTGGGAGATTCTGCCCATGCTAGGTAGACTCCTTAGTCTAGCTTGTTCTTTTTTGTTGTCTTTGTTATCTTTTTTCTTATGCCATGGATGTTCTATGGGACCGAGGTTGATGCTATATCATTTCCAGCTCCCTTGCTCTTTAGCTTCGCTTCTCTGCAAGCTCTGATTGTACCATATGTTTTTCTTAATAGAATTAGTCTTATTCAGAAAAAAAAAGAAGGTTCAAATTACAAGATCAGGGAAATACGCGGTTGGGATCTTACGAGATCTGATCAAAGACTTGAATTGGACAAAAACATGTTTCAATGTTTTAACGAGGTTGGCACATTAAAATAACTATCCTCATGACCTAATTCATTGTTTAAGGAGGTTGAAATAGAATATGAACTATCCTCACGGCCTAATTCATTGTTTAAGGAGGTCTGTATAGAAGACGAACTATTGTCACGACACCTTGTTTCATTTTCAAGGAGGTTGACACAAGAAAAACGAACTTTTCTCCGACGACCTTGTTTCATTTTTAGGGAGCTTGACACAAGAGAATGAACAATGCTCTGCATACCTTCTTTCATTTTTTAAGGCGTTTGATACAAGGAAACAAACCATGATCTGATGAGCTTGTTTCATTTTTTAAGGAGCTTGACACAAGAAAACAAACTCTACTCCGACGAACTTGTTTCATTTTTTAGGGAGCTTGACACAAGGAAACAAACCATGCTATGTAGACCTTGCTTCATTTTATAAGGAGCTTGACACAAGAAAATGAATTATGCTCTGACGAGCTTGTTTCATGTTTTAAGGAGCTTGACACAAGAAAACAAACTCTTCTCATATGACCTTGTTTCATTTTTTTAAGGAGCTTGACACAAGAAAATGAACTTTTCTCCATGCACCTTGTTTCATTTTTTAAGGAGCTTGACACAAGAAAAAAAATTCTACTCCATACACCTTTCATCCTGATGAATAAGAGGTCATGGCTTCCAAGAGGTTCACATCTGATGGGAGAACAACATCTTGGAAATCGTGATCGAAGGCCCTCGGTATATGGTACTTGATGGCACTCTCACTAGATGAGGGAAATGAAAAAGTGGCCACATAATTAACTTGTGGTAGGGAATATACAACTGGCAGATAAAGAGCTGGTAGAGACGATGGTGGGCCAGCTTCCACCTCAGGACCAAATAATTAAAGCTAATCAATGGTCACGATCCAACCTTCATGTGGAAAACAGATCACAAGAAAGAGAGAAGAGACAAGTGCACCCATGGCATAAGCATAGTCACGCCCCAAGAGTAAATTGAAATCCAAGGGGCCTGGAACAACCATCACATCTATATAGACAATTTTTCCTCCCAAAGTAATAGGCAACTTTGGAAGGATCCATAATGGCTGGTTGGTTCCTCTGTTAAAATTCAACAGATTCTGCGTAATAGGCACAATTGATTGAGAACCAAAAGCTTGCCATGTATTTCAAGATAGAACACTAACAAACATGCCTTCATCGATAATAGTGCTAGGTATGACCATATCGAATTCCTGTACAGTGATCTCAAAAGGCGCATAAGAAGGAAGATGGTATCCCACAAATAGAATCGAATCGAAGGAAGCGACCAAACTACTTGGAGGGGGTACCATTTAACTTAGAGGTTCATCCCATGATATTACGGAAATAAGAAGATCATCCTCCTGGACCACAAAGATGGTAGTGGGATGAGTGAATTCTTGGGTCACAGGGACGGGAGGATCTTTCTCCAAGTCTGAGGAATCTGAAGAAACAAGAAGAATGTGAGGGGGATGAGATTCACTCTCGACAAAAAATACCTGATGAACCATAGGTGGAATCAGATCAACCGATTCCATGACCAATAGTTGGTTGGGAACAGATTCTTGAATTTTAATTTCCGAGGGAATGGGATCAACCAAGGATGAATCTTGAATGATCATGGAATCAACTAGTAGAGGAATCAAAGAAAGCTTTTGGTAACCAACTAGAAGGTAGGGTGTAGAAACAGTAGGGTTGTCCTACACTCTTGTGGCTTCATCCATGTATGGAAAAAGGTGAATGGGATGATTCCCTTCACAGAACTTACAGGGATTCATAATGTTACCATGTTTCTTATGAGTCTTATCATTGCTAGTCGAAGATGCGTCACCAATAAGACTTCTATAACCCAAAGGAAATGGCGGACGACCATCAGGCCATACTTCAAATACCTTGGGAATTCAATGGCAGTATTGAAGAAGGTGGTCACCTTTGCACAACATCCAAGGGAATTTTAATTTTCGTGGAAGGTTGGATGGTTTATCAATGGAAGGTGTCTGAGGCACAATAGCCGCAGTGTTGGCTTCTCTCTTATCTAACTTATTATTTTTCGTCTTCTTCTTGTTCTTCTTAGCCACCTGGTTACTAGGATCCAAACTTTCACCAGGTGAAGGAGAAGAGGTGGAAAAATAAATAGGTGAAGAAGGAGAGAGGTCCACCTTAGAATCAACATGATGTTGTTCAGGTGGATGAGATCGTTGTACAGAGGGCGGAATTCTCGAGACCACAAAGTTCGAGAATAACCACACAAGAAAACCAACAGTTAACCCATGAAGGGATAATGTTTCCATATAAGGAGCACCAACATTACAAAAAGTAGGAAAAGGACCAAGATTCTCTTCAGAGGGGATTCCTTGGTTGGTAAACTCTAGAAACGTTTCCATTGGAAGCAACCGTAAAACAAAAACACAAAGGAAGATAAATTTAACCAGGAATATTTTATGGGTAGTTAATTTTTTAAGACATTCAAACAAAACTTTATCGTTTCATATTTTAAGAGTCAAGAAACATGAAAAAGGTGACTCTATCACTTACAGGGTGCCAGACTCGGCTTCCTATGGATAAATGATTGCAACCTATGAGGGTCTCCCTTTATATACACGATGGTACAAGGAGCACAAGTCTGTACTAGTGTTGTCTAATACTAGATGGCGAACGACAACTATTAGGCTTAACGACGTCGGAACACGTCACTAGACTAGACCTCCAAAATATGTGCGTTGGGTTTCAATGCTTCCTTAGGTTGATTGAATTGATTTTAAGGTCGATCTTGAATTAATGTTTCATTTTTAAGACCTTACTGAATGGGATCTCAAATTCCTAAATGCACACTACATGTAAAAGAACACCATTTTTGTTCAATGAACGCTAGAGAAGAGAAGGATAGGAAAATTTAACAAAGCAACAATTAATTGAAACATAAGAATTTCGATAATGCATCTAATACAACCAAACCAAAAAATGAAAACTCTTTTTTAGTTTTCTAAGAGCTTGTTATGCAAAAGAACATTTCATTTTCGATTCAAGCGAAAGAATTCAAATTTTTTTTTTAGATGAATGAAGCACACAATGCACTGTTACACTAAAAATCAAAGAAAACACTAGTTTTTAGCACTACAAATGTAAAGATCTAAAACGAACAAATGAAATGAAAAACAAACATAAAATGCACTCAAAACAAGGATAAACTCTTCCAAGCAAATGAAAGGCTTTCAAAATGATCCAATGAGCAATGTAATCTCTGCTCGAAGTGAAAAAATAGAGAGTCAAAAAAAAAAAAAGTGATCATCCAACAAACGAAAGACACGAAGAATCAAGAAAGACTAACAAAATCAGTCAGCGAATTGAAATGAAAAAAATGAAAGCGACTTGAACTTCACTGAGGAGGCTCCATGAGGAGAAGGTCGAACAAACAACAGAAGGCACTTAGAAACCCTAGGGCTACAAAACTTCACTAATAAGATAATGGAGAAAAAACTGAGAAGATCGAGACTACAGAGTCAAAATAATATCAAAAGACCATTTGCAAGGTAAAAAACCAATCCAGAGCCAAGAACTACTGATAAAAACTCAGAAAAGAGGTTAAATCAAATACTATAGGATTTGACGCAACTGTCAAGTTGTAATCCATGCCTAACAGGGGTTGGCACACTTGTGACAAAAGGAACAAGCACCAATTGGTGTGACTGTTCAAAGAAAAGCCGTGCCAAGCTAGAAAACTATGGGAAAAATATAAAACAACTGAGAAAAGGTCAGACTTGACACTCTAGAAATGAACAGGATGGTTTAAAACATTTAGGCAAGTCAAGAAAAGAATAAAAACAATCAAATTACCAAAGTTGACTCGACAAGCCAAACGCTCAACAAACAATGAGATGAAAAACACACACAGATCCCTAGCAGAGTTTTCAAATTTTTATGTAGGTAAATCCCCTCTACAAACATAGGAGATCCCTCTAGCCCTAGGGTGGGTCTAGCAACAAGAGGACATGCTAATGTTTCAGTTCCTAGTTAATGAATGAAATGAGTCAGGATAGATTGTCCTACCTGTGATCCAACGCGATTGTCATAGTTGCAACAGCGGTCTCCTGATCCTCGCCTCGACACGTCGCGATCCTTCAACAATGTTACTCAAGTGCCTGCACAAAGATCAAGGGATGAAAGCAGAATACAAGACAATAATTTCATTCATAACTAGCTAATTAGTCAAGGAGAATTAAACGTATTGCGTAAGATAAATCACATCAACAGAAGATGGGGACCAAAGCATCAGTAATGTATATATTAAGAGAAAGAAGGAGATTACAACTCGAGGCTTGACGTCGCAGCCTCCTTTATTTGTTCTAGTCAAATACGCGTCTCGAGCATTCGTCAGGTAATTTGGACGTGGCAAGGCAAAAAAGCCTAAGCTCTCTCTTGACAGGGGTCTCTCTCTTCTCTATCTCACATAAACTATATCAAACTGTTTCAGCAAAATGTTCAGCAATTCCTATTCAGCTAGCTGCATCTATGTGAGAGAGGTGTATTTATAAAAGGAGAGAAGGAGGTTAGGATCCCTCAAAAGGTGGAAGGGATGCCTTATCCTTTGGGAGGTTGCCCCAAAAAGAGAAAATAAGAAGCCAAAGGAAGGTGCTCGACACTATTCAGTTGAACAACCCAAGCTGACTCGCTCACAAAGTAGTTCGCTTGGAAACTTCACTTCTATGTTTAAAAAAAATTCGAAAAGCATCTCGGCATGGGCAGCTCACTAAGACAGAGCGCCAATGGACATAGGGCCTAGTATTAATTTTATTTATCGGCGCGAGGCCATAACTTCCTTCTAGCGCCAACCCAAAAGCATGTGTTTTTGATAGTCTTTTCTAGGAATATTTAACAAAGGAAATGTTCTTCTCATGGCAAGGGATGCAATGACACTTTTTTCAAAGCATGACATTTCATATAAGTCACAGAAATGGTCCTCCAATGTGTGGGATGGGGATTGCAGGGACAGTGAAAAATTTTTGTGTAACAAGTGGGTATAACAAGATCCAAATCAGACCTAAATACCACAACAAGACTATTTTAACATGTCCTTGGGGTACCTTCACTTACAGAGACATACCCTTTGGGTTGTGTAATGCCCCAGCTACCTTCCAAAGAGTTGTCTTGAGCATTTTCTATGAGCTATTCCATGACTCAATTGAAATTTACATGGATGATTTCAAACCCTATGGAGATGACTTCCAGGAAGCTCTCTCCAATATTGGAAAAGTGATGAGAATATTAATTGAGATGCATCTCTCCTTGATCCCAATGTTGTCATTAAATTGTTACTAATGGCCTGCTTCAATAGTCAACCTAGAGTAACTATTTCAAACATAGTTCTAGCTGAAATTATCCTTTTCGGCCTCGGAGGGTTGTCTCAAATATATAGAATTATATAGTCTAAATGAATTTAAATAGATGGCTAAATCTAAAATATTGTTTTAAGTGTGTTTTTATGTAGGTGAGAGATGTGGAGAAATCACTACCATTGAGCATATGGAGTCAATGAAAAGAACTCAATGACATATGAACTCTTCTTATGGAAATTGAGGCATATAGATGTTCTGATGAAAAAATGACATTCACAACAGTCTAAGTGTTTGAAGGAAGTAATATCATGTCATACATGAATTCTCAGTAATCAAACATTAGAGTATTGAAGATAAAATTGTAGAATAAATAAGACAAATACTCATGAGAACATCAATGAATCTCCAGGGAAGAAAAGCCAATTGCCAATGTTTATTATAGATGAAATTGTTTCTACAATAGTAGGTCTCAAGTAAACGTCAATAAAATCTCTATTATTTGATAATCTGCCTATTAATAGGCTTAGGCATCATTACATTTGGTCTGCCAACAAGGCTGAACTTTCGAGTCCCTCTGATGAAACCTAATCTAACCATAAGCATATTACAAGGAGATACAACTGACAACTACAAATCTTAGGACAAGCTAATAGGACTCTAAAACATATTTATTACATCAATAGACTTTAAAACTACATATTTACATTGAGAAGGTCATGTGCCTAGGTGGCATTGACTATGACCAAAACATAATTTCTCCCACCAAATGAGGAGATCTATCTTCCTACTTTTTAGGAGATGGTGTCATAATTTTTCGGGCCTTTGTTTTGAACAATATAATTTTGAGTTGCAGAAGGGTGGGAGCAGAAAGAACAGGTGGTGGAGTGCAATCAAGAAAGGTAGGGAGCCGTTTTAGTTGCACAAAACCTAAAGACATATGGAAGAGCACAGGCAAGTGATGTCACAAATGGAAAGAACGGGAGAGAACGAACAGGCAAAAGAACTCCCAGAAATAGAGCCAATGGTGGAAAAGTGATAGGAGGCAGTGGATCACAAGGGAAAAACTGAGAGGAAATGGGGCAAAGACTAACAATTTTAGTTGGCAGGAGTAGATAAACAAGGAATGAGTGACTCCAAGGTTTTTAGAGGTGGATAGAGGGTCTGAGCCTTGAGGGAGCTCTGTGGAGCTTGTATGTACTCTGTTGTGATATACTTAACTCTACGAAGTATGTTATGTAATGTTTGGGTTGAATTAATAGAAACAAACCGATGCTGTGTTGTGAGTTATGGGATATATGACAGTGGTTGATTTTTCTATGTTTGGGTATTTTAAATTTTATTTTGATGTTCGTATTGTGTATGGCTGAAGGATAACTTGTATCTCAAATGATATATGATGAATGTGCTCTGTATAAAGTAATGGATGAATTGTTTTTAACAATCTCTTTTCGGTATTAATGGTCTAGTTTCTAATCTCAGTAAGGTCACAACACACCTAGGGTGAGACTCCTTGCTCCCTTGGGCAAGGTGAAAATGTCGGTGTTGTCCTAAACTATAGTGGAATCTTGTTGGCTCTAAGCCTGAACCTAGGTCTTTTCTAGAGACCTCCTTTTTCACCAACAAATAGTTTTTTTGTCAGGACCTAAAAACTTATCTATAAGCTAGATCATGGTATTGAGGATCTATGAGAGAGAATTACATAGCTGGTTGGACAATCATTTAGATCAGTTCATATCACAACAAGCGGAGTTTCGACAGCAGAAGGAAAATACCATTAAGGATCAAGTTTTGTTTTCTGACTCGACAAGTGATTTGTATGAAATTTTCAAGGGAAAATTTCCTGAGGAGCTCCATAACTGGTTGCGAAGACTCCAGATCAAGTCACTTCCTATTAGATTGCGTCGATCCTGTCGCAGTTGGACGCATATAGATTTAACAGCATTACATTGATTAGATACAGACTTAACCCAAGCAGTATATTTTTTGGTACAAACTACCTTGGAGGGGTACATCATAGATTTTACAGCTAAGTGCTATCAATATTTTATAAACGAAAAATATATATTTAAATCAGGGTTGTGGGGAGAGTTGTTGAAGGAGTCTCGTTGTGGATTAAAGCTTTAATGGTGGAAGAGGGCTAATGTTGTTCCAAAGCCCAGAGATGGATACTTAAACCTCCAATACTTGGGGAAGGAGTGGAGGGAAAGATGCTACGAATAAGGAACAAAAGGGAATAGAGATATGGATGTTGGAACCTCCAGTAGGTTGAGAGAGCTGAGAGGACATCGGAGGGCGCAGATCGCTGAGAAGCGGCAGGAAAGGGCGATACAAGAGTTTGAGAAGAAAGAAAGGAATCGATAGACCAAGGAAGAGGCGCCATAGATGAAAGAAGAAAGAGAAGGATGGGTAGGACCCGAAGGAATGGAGGGGTCTGTCAAAGAAGTTTGGAAAATTAATAGGATCCTGGCCCGAAGAGATAAGGGAAACAAGTCTGGTGAAGAGGAGGATGCATGCCCCAAGGAGGATTCTGATGTGGAGCTACATGTTGCGATTGAGGAACTGTTCCGAGAGAAGTTGGAAACCATAATGCAAGGTAATCCTATTCCCCAAGTTTCAAGTAGCACTAGTCCTAACCTTCCCCTAGTACTCTACCATTCACCTGATAAGTTCTTGATAAAGTTACGAGAGTCTAGAAAGTTGTGTAGTATTCAGACCACAGTATAGATAAAAACTAGCAGTAGTACTAGCAGTAGGATCTCTCAGCCAGGAAGTAGAGGTTGGATATTATTACCACCAATGCAAGTAAATATGGCATGATCATCTACCCGATACACATAATTTATTGGAAAAGGTAATGATGATGTGGAGCAACATTGGTATCTGTGTGAAGCAATTTGGAGAGCTCGACAAATGCCAAATGCAGTCAAATTAATCGAATTTCAAACTACATTAAGAGAAAGAGCTTTACGCTGGTTCATCAAATGGTCAGAGGTACACTAGAACCCAGTGATAGATAATGTTAAGAGAGAATTTGTCTAAGAATTCAACTTACCTTCGACAAATCAGCAAGGATTGTCTGAACTATGGGAAATTAAACAGAGGTAAGGAGAAATAGCCTGGGATCTGAGGAGAAGGTTTAAATATGAAATTGGAAAACTAAGCTACCTAATTGATCCAAACCACCAATGTGACTGGTTCAGTAAAGGACTTCTACCTTTGACAAGGACACCTTTTACCCAACAAAATATTGATACTACTTCAATATGCACTTGATAAAGCAATGAAGATAGAAGAAATAGCTGGATACCCGTAGGAGTTTAGAGGGGGACTACCCATGCAAGATCCATCCATATTGGGTCTGCAACATCAAATAGCCATTTTGACAGAGATACTAAAATATATTTAGCCAGTGCATCCCACATGACCCAATGTATGGTGTACACATTGTTTGATGGAAGGACATGCAGTTACAGAATGCCCAAGGTTGCGGCGAGCCAATTTTGTAACTTTGGTGACTGGAGCACAGGGGGCCCCACCAATCAGAGGAGTGGCATAGGTATACACTTAAGGATTATATGAACCACAATCCCATTTAACACGATTTCCTAATCAGCATAATCATACAACAATAGAATGTTGCGAAATATTCAAAGGTATTGGTCATCCTCCATGGTTGTGTCCAATTCTACAAAAGTATTCAAATGTTCCAAACAACATGTATTGTGAGTTTTGTACCTCAAAAAATCATCCTACAGAACAATGCAGATCCCTGGATGCATTAGCTGATTGATTGGATAGATCGTCCTCTACAGTAAATGAGACTCCAAGAGGACGAGGAGGGGAAGGAATGAGAGGTAACAAAACTGGAGGAAGAGGACCTGCAAGATGCTATAATTGTGATCAAGAAGGTCACTTAGCGAGGGAGTGTCAGTTACCAAGGCGACCATGGTGTTCCAAGTACAGAGTGAATGCACATGCTACTAAAGGATGTAGAAATTATATAACATATGCATGTATATATCCAGATTCTCCTAATCTAAGAATATTTATCTTCTTTCTAAATACAAAATCCTTCGACTGTTAATTTTTTGCGGAAATTTAAAAACTCAATTGCAAACACATCAAGCAATAAAAATAATCGCACATAACACAGTTGTTTAATGGGAAATCCTGAAGCTGAAAACCCCAACTATCATATATTATGTATCATGGAGATCATGTAACAGTCTCATACAAATATTAGTACATCAAGCTCTCAGTACAATCAATCGTTACACACTAACATGAAGAAATATGCAATTCCATGCACTGATTTCTTGCAACTTGATAGCCTGCCTCCACTGTGCAATACCTGCTGAAGAAGACCCCTGAATGAATTTGAATTGGCCTTGCCTTGACTGCGCAATCCTCAATGGAAACTCCAATGTGTGTGTGATGCAATCAATGCATCACTATAGTCACAACAGATAGTCCATCTCACCCTTTCACCTATCTCTCCACTGGGTCTCCACTAGAACTAACATGAACCATAGTTAATTCTTGTATTTTTTCAGTTGATTAGTGATTTATTATGTGTGAATTAATTAACTAATTAATTCACTTCACTCTCACTAGTGAATCATTTAGTTAGACTAGATACAACTAGCTCAACTGAGTTTAACTCCATTAACTGAGTTAAAATGAATAAAAACTCCATGAACTACTCTTCCAACTCTGTCATAATTTTTCCACTTCAGTTCTAACTGAGTCCTCATGCATGAACCACCAATAAACCCTAGGAATTGCGTAATTCCTTTGGCCCACTGATTTTCCAAATCTGTATACTGAAATAAAGTGATCTAAGAGAATAAGTTGATATTTAGAGTCTAATTATTATTAAGGGCTAATAATAATCAACACTTCTATTTTTAGATCGACGATCTATAAATAAACTTCACCCAATATTTTAAAAACAGAATTTCATCTATTTTTCCAACTTGACCAGCCATCCACAAATAACATCCTGTAACTTCTGAAATATGATCACCATGTCTAAAAATACACAGAGTCTAAAAATATACTTACCCCTAAAAATAGCCTATGGGCCCACTTAGTGGCGGTGACTAATTTCACTAAGCTCGTCATCTTGTTGAATCTCAACAAAGACTGCCTGGAGCCGATCAAGAGATGGGAAGAAAGAACTAGGAAACAAGGAGCCAACCTGGTTAATGCAGAACCAAGGATACTAGAGACACAACCTCTGCCAAGTGTAGCTATAATAACCTGAGGAGGGAAGAAATCAGAAGAGGATGAATGAGAAACAGATCCGATAAATTTAGTCAAACTGGAATCCCCAAATAATATTTTCAATACAGACCGACATAAGGAACACTTTAAAGAAGAATTGGAAACATTCTCAAAGCTAGGGATTCATAAGAGTATGGAGTTGTTTCAACCATCCAAGGAATGAGAAAATATGATTACCACAGGGACACTTATAGGATAATGGTTTTGATTGTTCCTGAAAATTGTGAATAACGGACAGATGCTAGAGCAGCTGAAGCAAAAACTAGATATGGTAGTCCAAGGAGGAGGAGGACATGAGGATTCAGGTAACGCTAACCAATCTGAAAAATATATAAGAAGGGTAGAAATAAATAAGAGGAGAACTGGAAAAGAGTTTCGTATAAATTCTCAAGTTGCGATATTCTAGATAATGGACACAATGTTAGATCTCGGATCAGATGTCAGCATTCTGCCTAGAAAGACATGGGAATCACTAGGAAAGCCAAAGCTATCATACTAACCCATACAAATAAGAATGGAAAATCAATACCATATTGTACCAATAGGGAGGTTGGAAGAAGTTGAAGTTGATGTTGCAGGAGTAAAAACTTATATATATTTTGAAGTAATAGGTATTATGGGGGAAAATGACCCCGATCTAGACTTACTAGGAATAGATTGGGCCTTCAAAAATTACGCAGTTATTGATTTGAAGAAGGAGATTATGATATTTGAAGATGGTAAAGTCAGAGTGGTCCAACCATTGGATCCATATCAGGGACCCCAGTATACAGAAACTGTCGAAAAAAAAGAAGACACAGAACTTCTCGATTAACTCTACCAAATGAAAGTAGGAAAAAGAGAAGATTACATTAATCCTACAGTAGGAGGAAAATTAAGTTGGAGGAGTGTTCATAGTTCCGACGTGGGATCACAAATGGCCTAGGATGACTAGCAGCAAGGAGGATATGAAATCAACACCACAAGATGCACCATCGTTCACAGAGTTAACTAGATTGGCACAAAGGTAAGAGGTTACCCAACTCTTAAAAATATTCAAACTGTGAATAAGTTCATTAACAAAGTTGAAGATAAGGTTCCAAAAGAGCATAGAGTTCCTCTCATGGATGTAGCATTAGAATCCAGTTCAACAAGATGGTAGGAAACCCATCACAATTCTCTCAGTAGGTGGTAGGACGTAGCGAAAGCACTAAAAACAAGATTTCAAGCGGCTTTGGGACCGCAACTAGAGGAAAAGTGCCACGGAGACTCAGATCCCTTAGTACACCTAAAAATCTATGAATGTAAGTGGAGAGAAGAGGAATACCCAAAATATTTATGGGTACATAACTTCATACATCCACTGGACACTATTCTGCAAGCTTGGCACTTGACAGAGGAAAAGAAGAGAGAAACAGACATTTAGGAAACAATGGCGAAAAGGTTCACTCAGAGATTTTCTTTCAAAGGAGGTATGGAACAATTTACGGAGACCCTATAAGAAATTAAAAGAATATTTTTTTTTCCCAAAGCTTGAGGAAACTGAGGAGATGTTCATGTCAGATCAGAAAGCCAAAGAATCAGTAACATGCAAAAAGATAGACCAAGAGATGGATGACGATGATTTAGAAAACCTTAGAAAATTATCTTTTTAATAAAAGGAAGGAGAACGAGAAACACAAGAGAAGCCTACTACTGAAGGATTACAAATTTTACCCTTGAAGACAAAGAAATAGAACATTGGGAGTGAAGAAAAGCCCAAGATCGCATCTATAGGAGATTACTGGGATACAGAAGCCACAAAATGTTTTTTGATCTACTACAAGAATACGAAGATCTATTCCCATATTCAGTAGTAGAACTAAAATGTATTAAAGGAGATATGAGGGACATGTGCATAGTACTGAAACCTGATGCCAGGGTAGTAAAACATAGACCTTATTGCCTTAATCCAAGAGTAAAAGAAAAGGTCAAAGCAGAAATAGAAAATATTTTGAATGCAGGCTTGATCTTTCCAGTTGAGGAAGTATAATGGGTTAGCCCAATAGTAATACAATGTGAAAAGGAAAAATTAGAAATTAGAGTATGTGTAGACTACAGAAGTATAAATAATGCATGTATCCATGACCCTTTCCCAACACCATTTAGTGATGAAGTTCTGTATAACATGGCGAGAAACAAATTATACTCATTCACATATGGTTTCTCGAGATATCATCAAGTATGAATAACAGAAGAGGATAAAATAAAAACCACTTTCCCAATGGAATGGGGATCATATGCCTATCACGTCGTGCCTTTTGAGTTAAACAATGCACCAGTTGTATTTTCAAGGATAGTGATAGCAGCCTTCGAAGACTATAATCATAAGTTTCTATAAGTATACATGGATGATTGGATGGTGTATAGTTTATTGAGAAACCATGAAAGTCTTTTAAGGATAATGTTTGACAGGTGCAGTCAACTTCAAATCTCATTGAATCTCAAAAAGTGCAATTTTGCAGTACCATTTGGAACACTATTTGGACATGTTTTCTATAAGCAGGGTGTATGTGTGGACCCCACAAAGGTGGCGATAATTGTGAATATGGATACCTCAAAAAATGTTAATTAGTTGAGATCACTACTTGGACATAGGGTACTACAGGAGGTTTATTCGCAACTATGCTAGAATCACAACACCACTGGAAAAGCTATAGTGGAAAACAGAATAGTTCATGTGGAATGATAAATGCACCAAAGCATTGGAAACACAGAAGGAGAAACTAGCAAGTGCACCTATTTTGGCTCATTCGAATTGGGATAAATAGTTCCATGTAGACATTGATGCTTCAAGTATTGCTTTGGGAGTGGTGCTAGCTCATCCAGGGGAAACCTCCATAGACCAGCTAGTGTACTTCACAAGAAGAAAGTTATCAATGGCAAAAAGGAAATACACAACCACGGAGAGGGAATATTCTACGATGGTATATTCTTTAAAGAAATTCGGCCACTACTTGTTGGGAGGGACTTTCAAATTCTTCGCAGATCACTCGGCACTAAAATATTTAGTGGAAAATCCTGTCCTAGACGGCATAATCTACAGGTGGCTTCTACTATTCCAATAATTTACTTTCGAAGTCATAGTAAAGCTGGGAAGGCTAAATGTTGGTCTCGCCCATCTATCAAGATTGGAAAATGAAGAAAACGGAGGACCACTTGATGATCAGCTGCTGAATGCTGATATTTTCTAGGTAGAAGCCATCCCTGATTATCTGGAACAAATAGCAATATACTTAGCTACATGAAAATTCCCAGCGAAATACACAACAATTTAGAGAAGACATTTAGTACTTAAAGCAGCTGAATACCAACTCATAGCGGGGAAATTGTACAAAATGAGCCTGGAACAAATACTATGAAGGTGTGTATTATATCACGAGAGAGAATACATCTTGTGGGAATGTCATAATGGAGTTGCGGGAGGCCATTTCGATGCAAAAACTATGGCAAGAAAAATACTACAAGTAGGATTATGGTGGCCAAACATGCACAAAGACAGCAAAAAACATCTGAAGAAATGTGATGTCTCTCAAATAACAGGGCGACCCTAACATCGTGATGACCTACCCCTACAACCTGTAAGGGCTATTCAACTATTTTAAAAGTGGGAAATTGACTTTATAGGACCTATTGCACCGATTGTGCGACACTCACAAGCAATATGTATCATCATCGCAACTGACTACCTCACTAGATGGGCAGAGGTGACACTAGTAAAGGACTATACCGTAGATACAACAGCCAGATTTATCTTTGAAAACATCATTATCAGGTTCGGGTGTCCAAGGAGTCTAACAAGTGACAAAGGCACACATTTCATTAATGTTACAGTCAAATCACTACTGGAGAATTTCATGATACAACACCACAAGAGCAACCCATACCACCCACAAGCGAACAAAATTGTTGAAGCCTTCAAAAAAATCTTAGAGAAAAGGTTAACTAAGATATGCAATGCTAACCGTGATGACTGGGATGAAATAATACCTGCCATATTGTGGGCATACATTACTACCATAAATAGGTTACATAACCAGACTCCATTTCAATTGGTGTACGGAAAGGAAGCAGTGGTACCAACTGAGTTTGTTATACCAAGTCCCTTAATTGCCACAACAACACAAATGACGGAGTAAGAAATCATATTTGCACACCTTCATGAATTGCAGGAACTAGAAGAAGATAGGTTTCTAGTGAATTTCCATCAATCAGTAAAAAAACAGAGACATAAGGTCTGGCACAACTACCACATCAAGAATAAAAAATTTAAGATTGGCAGTAAGGTATTGCTCTATGATAGCAAATTCCAGAAATTCCCAGGAAAAATCAGAATGCACTTGATGGGCCTGTACTATGTCATAGAGATAAGGGACTTAGGAGTAGTCAAGCTAGTGCAACTATATGGAGATACTTCAAGGATGGGTTAACGACGTACACCTGAAGCCCTATCATGAGCAAGCAACAAAACCTCTTATTTCTAATAACTCTCACACCAGAGAGGAGTCAGTAGATTAGAGTCAATAAATCTCTCGCAACCAAGATGAGTCGTAGAATAGTTTATGTTTTTTTCTTAAAAATATCATTTCAGCCCAATAGAGTAGGAACCTTTGATATCACAAGTCACATGTAGCACAAATACAAAAGTCACCCTGTTGTAATATGGGGACCATATCGCAACCATTGTGTTCATGGGGGAGTTCTACAGTGTTGCAGTGACCAAGTGTGTCATCCATAATTAAGTCATAATGAGCCATCATAGCGGTGTCAGTTCATAGGATCACCCAAAATTTGAAAAATAATTTCCATAATTAGTAACCCCATGTTGTAATAAATTTTCCACATTAAGCTATAATTATTGGTCATCATGTTTGCCTAGCTTTTGAAGCCACCGTTAGCAGTGTTAGAGTCCACCACACCCAAGTAAGTAATCACACGATTATATCTATGGGAGAGACATTAAAAATTAATTAGTTATGGTGTCGCATCAGCATCCTTTGTGCCAACAGTCCTACTTAATCTTAATGGAGGAGGGAAACAGCAAAGTGTCAGAGAATTCCGAATTACCAAAGAAAGGAACTACTATATCGATTAGCCTTACTTCAACAAAAAAAGATCATAATAGTAGACTAGGAGCATTTATGGTATACTGCAGGAGGAGGAAAATGATGAAGATGACTGTTTCAGTGGTCGAGCCAGAGCTCGACAAAAGAATCCAGAGGTTAGAGTCATTGGTCAGAAAATATGATAATTCCAGCCTCATAGATACGAACTTCACTGATTCGTTCCAATTCCCAACATTAAAGAGGCAAGTTTATATCGAGAATAACATGAACGAAGTGGGATGTGAAGTAGCGAGGGTGCATCCAGACTTTAAAGGCATCAAAATATCGACAATTCTACATCTCAGAAGCTTACTAGTGTTTGAAACAATGGGAACATCGATGCAGTGTACAAAATTTCTCATCAATAAGATCTAGAATGGGGCAATGTGTCTTGGGAGGGAGATCCCAATCCATGTAGAAGTTATACAGAGGCTTACCGAACTATCTGCAGCAGGAAGGGATGTGTCATAAGCTTTCCAAAACACATCCAAAAGAGAAAAGAAGGTGGGATATTGCGATTATTACAAGAAATATGAGACGATAAGAGGAGAAAAGGGAGCCAATATTAATCCTATCAATGTCCCCTCGGTGAAATTTTCATGCTATTTGATCACAAGCAAGACTATGAGGCACTATACTAAGGGAGAATGTACCCTTGATACAACATCAGTTGCGGAGCATTGTATACATGGAGCATTGTTGAATTGGTGTGCTTCCTTACTACAAGAGCTCTTCAAGGCATGTGAAGATAAATTTAAGTGGGATACAAGATTCATATATGGATATTTAACTATGAATCTAGCGATGTGGAAGTGGAGTCCACTAGGAAGGAGGCAGCTTGCAGAGATCACTGAATACCAACTAATGGCCCAGAGGTTCACCCCATGGAGAGTATCTGGTGACTTAAGTAGCAAATAAATAAATGAAGAAGCCTTCACATAATGGTATCAGAAATTGGTAGATTTGGTTAAAACATAGCAAAGGGTCCTCAGGAGCCTGCTAGAAAGATACTTCCCCCAAGAATGGTTTGGGATGTCTCACAACCAAACTTGGATTCGGCTAGACTGTGTTACGGGCGATACATTCCACAAAAATACACTAAGGTTTTAGATAAAAGAGAAAGAATTTCACACAAAGGTCTCTTCATTTCTAGTATTAGCTATGGAAATTAGAAATGGGGAGCCTATGTATTGATTTGATTCTATGCTACCTTAACCACTTACGGGAGAGACGTTAGCCGAGACAACTTAGAGGGTTTCACAATTGCAACTGCAACTACTGCTAGACTAGTTGGACACCTGAGCAGAGGCTTTTAATAAGGTAATGGGAACTCTTGGATCAAAAACTACTATATTTCCATCATTTTCTAAGTTTCAAATTCTTAAATTTGTATCTCCATCAACAACAACCCCTCTCCTCACCGCATTACCCTCCACCACATTCCACTCCCATCCATAGCCAACCATCACTTCGTTTCATAAGAACAAGCCAAAAATACCTCCCATCGTAGCAGCAAAAGGGAAAAGATCCTAGAACATGAAATTTAATCAAGTGGTTGACCTCATACGCGAGGATCAAGCACAACCAATAGTAACTGGAATTCCAATTCAAGAAGAACCAGAGGTAGGCACTCAGACCACCTTTGTATTACCATAATTTAACCTATCTTCATTGCACAATGTACTAGTTTCACCACCGCCCAACACATATAATTCATCACCACATACATCGTTTACATCAAAATACCACTCAACCCATACTCCATCCACTTCTGCGACCATATCCGATACAATACCAACAACACTTTAATGGCCATTAACACTGAGGCGGAAGTTAACTTAGGTATAGTAGAAGTAACTGAGATTAACTCAACCACATTAGGGAAAGTACATTTTTATAGCTATAAATGCTGGTAGGGTCACCTATTTCTGATACATCACTTATTGAAACCTCACTTAACCCTTTCCAACAATCCATGTTATTGCTACAGTCATTCGTACCCAAACCACCATCCACTAGTCATCACATTCCAAAATCACAAGCAATCCCACCAAGTCAACCCACATCTCCCCAAGGACACTCAGAATGATCTATTGCCAGTGGGAAACCACTCAGGGAGTGGAATCCAAGCCCAAAAATTATGAGCAATGGCAATATGTAGAATTGAGGACCCAGACAACTCTTCAGCTTTATACAGAAAGCAACATGACAGTTAGAGAACCTACATAATGACCTATTACAGAGATATGAAGAATAGTAGAAACAAGTCATTATGCTTACTGATGAGTGCAATCAACTCTAGCACAATAGGGATACCCTTCAAAAGCAGCTTGATCAAGTCACAGAGAACTTCAAATACCTATGGCCAATAATCACCAGTGTAGACAAGAGCGCGCAAAAAAACATTTATCATGCTCGGTGGTGGAGAAATACATACATGTAAGGATGTCATGTGCTACCTTGGGCCAAGAAAATCAGGAACAAAAAGAACCACTTGCAGTGAAACCAGCTCTAACAAACCCTTCTACAGTATATGCAGAAAAGGTAGCATAGAGGCAGAAACAAATGCAAGATATGAAGGAGATACTTGGAACGATGGTCATACAAGCATACAACTTACTGGAGAAACTCCACAAGTGCTCCAAATCAGTTACAATGAAAGCTTAACTATCTCTGAAAAACTACAGAAGATTGTTCTCAAGATCAACGAAACAACAGACCCAATTAGTTCCACACAACTCTATGACCAAACCGACACAGTCAAAGAGATGTTTAATTACCTGCCACAAGTAATGGATGAAACTCATGCTGACAAAGTGGTCACCGAGATAGAGCCCGTAATGAAAGCATGGAAACAGGAAATCACTAAGTTCAAAGAGCTTAGGATAGAGGCTATGAGCAAGGTTCCAGAGTTGGGGCCTTTGTTAAAGGAGGGCCAACCAGAATAGGAGAAGCTAGAAAGGGAGACAGTGGAGGGAACTCTTCCAGCAGAAGAATCTGATGGACAACTAGGGACCGTTATAGAAGGAAAGTATTGAATCAGGATGATTCAATAACATATGGTCAGGGCCTGTTTGGGCCTTTGTTTTGAACAATACAATTTTAAGTTGCAGAAGGGTAGGAGCAGAGAGAAAATGTGGCAGAGCGCAATCAAGAAAGGCAAAGAGCTGTTGTAGTTGCGGAAAACCTGAAGAAAAATGGCAGATCACAGGCAAGTGACCGAATAGATGGTAGGAACAGGAGACAACAAACACATAGCAAAACTTCGAGAAACAGAGCCAATGGAAGAAAATAGATGGGAGGCAGTAGAGCATAAGGGAACAACTAAGCAGAAAAGGGGCAAAGACTAACAATGCTAGTTGGTAGGGGTAGATAAGTAAGGAAGGAGTGACTCTGGGAGGGTTAGAGGTGGATAGAGGGTCTGAGCCTCGAGGGAGCTCTACGGAGCCTATATGTATTGTGTTGTGATATATTGAACTATACGGAGTATGTTATTTAATGTTTTGGTTGAATTAATAGAAACATACAGATGTTGTGTTGTGAGCAATGGGATATATGAGAGTGGTTTATTGTTGTATGTTTGGCTATTTTAAATTTTATTTTGATTTTTATATTGTGTATGGATGAAGGATAAATTGTATCTAAATTGATATGTGATGAATGTGCTCTGTATAAAGTAATGGATGACTTGATGTTAACAATCTCTTTTCGGTATTAATGGTCTAGTTTCTAATATTTGTAAGGTCATGACATGCCTTGGGTGAGATTCCTTCCTCTCTTGGGCAAGGTGAAAATGTTGGCATTGTCCTATACTATAGCGGAATCTTGTTGGCTCTAATCCTAAACCTAGGTCTTGCCTAGAGACCTAATTTTTTTCCAAAAATAATGATTGATGAAACCTCCATGATGAGCTGGAAATATGAAAGGATTTTTTGAAGAGTATGTGTTTATCAAAACATTCCCCTGATGAGTTCTGACATTTCCACATGGATGGCTTGTCTCAAAAATACCATCAAAACTTGAAAAATATTCAAAAAACTTCTTCGTTATATAAATAGGGGACTTTATGCAAATCTGTAGCGAAAGCTCGTAGCAAGTTTGACCTAGACCATTTATGCAACTTATCTTCTCCCTTTTCTGATCCGAAGTTGTTTAATGAGTCCAAATAGCTAAATACAAAATTTTATCTACTCCATCATGATAATACCTGTGATTTATACCAAAAATGATTCTACAGTGAGTAGCGATTTCTTGGCTTCAAGCCTAAGGCATGCTATGAAGTTTCCTAATTGGCAGGAGACTTGAAAATTCTGCTTTCCTTCTTCAAAAAATTTGTATGGTTCTGCAAGTGATCATCCAAAATGATGCAAGAAATATTAAAAATTTATTTTATCTCTCTTTCAAACCTTAGAGGCTTCACCTTTGGTAGCAGAGGTTTCGGTTTCTAGAGGTTCATTTATGACTGTTATTTTTAAACCTTTCTTCTTGAGCTTTGATTTAATCATCTCCATCTATTCTTCTAACTTTTTCACTTGAATTTTAAGTTTATTTATCTCTACCCGCAACCAAATATTCCTCTTCCTTGTATGTTTCATTATCCTGCATAGAGGAAGGGTTCCTTTCAACAGTTTCTTTACATTGGTCAAAGACTCATCATAGTGATTGATTTGCTCATTTACCTTTTCTTTGAATTCCTCCACCATTTTTCTGTCTAGCTTGGCTTCCTCCAATTCCAACTAGGATTCAATAAATTCCTCCCCGGCTTCTCTCAGGTACTTGTTCAAAAGTTGCACTTGAGTTTTTTCAATAAATTTCTCTTTACCTTTTCTCTCTGCATATTGGTTTCTTCCTTTGCTGGAGATAAGTCAATGATATCCTCTGCCATAGGTTGTTTGACTTTGTTGTTCACTTCAGTATTTTTATTAGCCATGACACCTTTGGCAAGTTGCAACCTATTAAGTGGTTTTCTTGGTTGTAATAAAAAACATGCATCTTCTTCTGAGAAGTCATATTTTTTAGCAGTGAGAACTTTATTTTTCTTCTTTCTTCCTTTGACATCCACAACTTTGAACACTAGATTTTCTTCTATGTCTATAGTTGAAGAATGTCCTCAAGGTTGCCTTTCCCCAATGTTTGGCTCCTAGTTATTCTTCCACTCTTTTTTATGGGCTTTGAATTGCTATTTGTAGGTGTGGGCTATGGAACCTCTGTTTCCTGTGCATTCTCTATTTCAACCTCCATAGGCTCTACAATCGGCTCCATTTCCTCTTCATTTACACCCTTTTCTTTAGCTATAAGTTTATAATTTTTGTTGAAAGGAGTAGCTTTTTATTTATGTGTCTTCTTGGGTGTCAATTCGTTTACTTCATAACCACTAAGAAATAGGAATGTGGCCCAGTCTCTATTCAAAATTTTTAACTCCTCCAACACCAGTATCTTGACCAATCCATGATGAAAAATTGAAGTTTCACTACCTTCTTCCTTGGCTTGAACTTCGTCTGACATCTTGCCTAGGCTTCTAAATAATAAAAATGGAAGGTCTAGAGGTTGCTTACCAGTAAAATTTATGGCAATAGTCTAAAATGATATTCATAAATCATATGGAACCTCCCTTCACATGTGAAGTATTTTTGAATTACAAGCAGTAGTTTTGAGTATTTTCCTTTAAGGCAACTCCTTGGGATTCTAGATATCATATCCACTCCAATGTGTTCAGTTTTCATGACTTCATCACAGTTCTATAATTTGAACTTAGTGGCTTTAAACCACTCTTCTTCCATCCTCAGAATATCTGTAGCTTGGGAAATTGTTTCAGGTGACACTACAAAACTCAACACACCCACCTTTGATGCAGTGCCCATGAAATTAACTACAAAGTCCTTTGAAATCTGGGCATGAAAACCATGTAATTTTTGGTAGAACCTCATGTGCCCGACACTACTGAAGTCTTCTGCAAATCTAGGATCCTCATTGAGCATTTTTAGATCCATGGGCTCATACTTGACAACCTAGACCCCTTTATTAGTATTCTCTACATGACCATCTCTATTATTATTGTGCTGGCCTTCTTGATGCTATGCCACCTACAATGAAAATAACTGCACACCAAGTAGCTTGCAAAAAAAGCTGGACTTTTTTAAGGATGATGACAACAACTATACAAAGAGGTTGAAGGAAAGATGACAGACATCAAATTTTAAGGTTAATTTAAAAGGTAAGTTTCAAGTATGAGAGAGATAAAGACAAATTATAGGTTATGTGAAATGATGAACAACAAATGATGATCATGCATGTTGCATGATTCCATATAAGTGATCATGTGACCTCATATTGATCCCTAACCACTAAAAACTCGACACCTCAGCCTTTTCTTTAACGATGCAAAAAAAACATGAATTCATAGCGCTTTCCATTATAATTCTGGCAGATTCGATACAGACTAGTCAGGTGAGTCCGTAGTAAAAAGAACATGTTTTCAATCAATTTCACTATGGAATCATGAAAAACAGACAGGTGGCCTAAACCGAAATTTCAACCAATTTATGGAGAATTTTGGTGGATTTTTATGGATTTGACCACGATGACATGACAAGTGGGACTCTCTAAACTAAGGATAATGACTAATTCATAAAATTTCATCAATTTGAGGAATTAATTTTCCAAAACATAAAAACCTATGTTGAATGACCTTCCTAATCGAGAATGAAATTTTATTGGTGATAACACCCAAAAAAGTGTGAATTCCTGAAAAGAGCAGGGGTTGTATTGGGGCACTCAATCTCCCAAGTAGGAATATAGGTGGACCTAAAAAAAATCACCATCATCAGAAGTACCTGCTCCTCAAAAGCAGAGAGATGTTAGGAGTTTCTTGGAGTTAGTTGGCTATTATAAAAGGTTCATCAAATATTTCAGGAAGTTGGCTTTGCCATTATTTGGGTTGCTGGCCAAATATTCTGATTTTACTTGGTCGAGTATTTGTCAAGAATATTTTGAACTCATTAAGGGAAATTTTACTACCGCCCCCATTCTTCGAGTTGAAAATTGGACTCTGCCTTTCCACATCCACACCGATACATCAGACAAAGTTGTGGGAACAACATTGGGGTAGTTAAAAGAAAAATTACCTTATGCAATATATTTCATCAGTAAGAACTTGTCCAAGGCCAAACTCAATTAAACTATCACAATGAAGGATATGTTAGCCATTTTCCATGATTTAAAAAAAATAAGACATTATGTCACCGGTTATCAAACCTTTTTACACACTAACCATGCAGCCATCAAATATTTAATGAAAAAACCATATGTTAATGCTAGAATAATTAGATGGTTGTTACTATTACAGTAGTTTTACCTAACCATTGTTGATAAACCTGGAAAGGAGAATGTTGTTGCAGATTTTTTTTCTCAGTTAGCTCTATTTGCATATGAAGGAGGAATGGTGGATGACCAGTTGCCAGATGAACACCTCTTCTTTATCTCAGCACTCTCACCATGTTTTGCTGACATAGCTAACTACTTTGTTATTGAAAATTTCCCTCCTAACCTCTCATTCAAGGAGAAAATCAAGATCATCAGAAAAAAGTGCCCCTTTCACATGGATTGGGGGTAATCTCTTCAAGCTAGGCCCTGAAAACATTCTCATAAGATGTGTGAGGGAGGAAGAATTTTTTGATATCTTCTCTGCATGTCATGATAGCCCTTGTGGAGGCCAATTTTCTATAAAAAGGACAGCCTTCAAAGTTTTACAGGTATGTTAATATTGGCCTACCCTTCACCAGGATGCTAGAAGATACACTAGCAGGTGTGAATAGTGCCAAAGGATGGGGAAACCTACACAGAGGTATGAGATGCCTTTGCACCTGTTAGACACCTAATCCTCTATGGGTAGGTGTGGAAGCTGAACCGTCACAAAAGGAGTCCAAGTGACCTTGAAATGTGGAATCCAAGGGTCACCTTATTGTATTATAAATGTACATCATATCAATGGGAATGTGCTTTAGGTGTATTCCTATTCCTACCCTACCTAATTATTGTGAGTCACTGGTTTTCTCACCAAATCTATTTTTGGATTTCCTGCCCTTGTAACCCCGTCTTTACCTCTCTGTATGCTCCTGGCAGAACTGTCTCATTGCCCATTGCAAATTATGCACACCATTCAGATTTCTTTATGCATTTATGGCATATGCACAATCTTGAAACTGTCATTCACATCCTCTATCAACATGTACTGCCTCTCCTCAACACAAAACTTCCTTTCCACCCATTACCTGACTCCTCCAACACGCAGTCTCGATGCTCCACATTATTTCCCATAACACCTCCCACCTAAATCCTCTCGGTGCTCCCACGAATCCTCTCAACAATTCTCCTTCCTCCCACAAATCTCAGCTCCTATGGCCCCTTATACACTTAGCTCCATATACTCTCTCCTCATCACCATACTGACTCCCACTCATGAAGCCTCCACGTGTAGTCAACACCGCAGGCTTTCACTCCTCCACTATGTCGGCTCTCCTCCCTCACCGTAGCCACTGTTCCCTCCACTCTACTCCCACTTCCCTTTAGTCGGCCCTACTTCTCGGCCTTCCCTCTGTCGCACCTCAATTTTAGTGAGAGTTATGTTTTCCATTTCCCATGATAGTCAAAGCATGCCTCTAATAATTTGTTTCAAATAAATAAGCTGCAAAGAAGAACTTGATCTCGGATTCTGAAGAACGTGGTCTTGGTCACTGCTAGTGGTGAATTCACTGAGATTGGCTACATTGGTGGGGGTTGTGAGGATGCTTCTCATGGAGTTTCTCGGCTGACAAGGCTCTTTCTGTCCATAAAGGAGTTGTGACAAATATACTATATTTGAATGGTGAGTTGACATAATAGTTTTGTTGAATGTTGGTGTCCAAATTAAATTTATCTCTTGTGTGTGGAACGTCTCCAAATTTTTGAAGTGTTGGAATCGCTAGAGTGACCGTGTATTATGTAAAGAGCTAGTGGATAACATGATTATTAAGGAAGTTGAAGCAATATTTTTGGGCAACAATAAGCAGTGATATTCCTCACCTAAAGCTAAATTTGTGGCACATATATGAGTCATTGAACGCAAAAAATAGGAGTCGTTATTGTTAATGGGAGTCGATCAAGGAATAAAAGGTGTCTCTCCTTGAATCTGTGTGCAGTGAGTGCGTTCAACCTTTGCATTTGCACCTGCATTTGAATAGTGACAATTTATGCACAATGCATATGATGTTTATGGAGTCTCTATGCCTAGATTTAAGGTTTGAATGAGCTCAATCCGTACGTGAGTATACAATGTGTTGGCATCAATCCTCCGTCTAGTGTATAGTCATTTCATTTAAATGGTATGTAAGATTCCTTCCATGCTACATGTCATGCATTGAAAAGCCTTTGAAGACCAGTATGTGATAGGACCGTGTACTAGGAATATGTGCATTAAACCATTTTTATTATTGTGCGTACTTCTCTCTTCCTCCATCGAGACCATCATTTGGAGAAACCTCACCTGTACATTAAAGTTTGTTGACTGTCATTGAAATACCCCAGATTTACATGTGGCTTGAGTTTTCAATAATTATGCTTTTGATTCAAATAATTAAAAAAAAATGGAGTGATAAGAGTAATAATATATTATTAAAGTGATACTATATTATTTGTAATGGAATAATAAAGTGAACATGACAAGAAATTGGAGTGATAAGAGTGATAATATATGGAATAATAAAGTGAAAGTGACATGAAATTTGTTGAGAAATTTTTTAATGGTTGAGTCACATGATATATGGGATATATGGAGGATATAATGCGTGGAACTTTATATGCCCATATGGTGTTGTTTTTTTATAATTAAGAGTGAAGTGGGTATATTTTCCATTATCATATCAATTGTTGAAAAAATGGTTAGAATTGACAATTTATTAGAGTTATTAAGAACTCTAATAATTTCAATTGTTGAAAGCACAATTAAAATTAGTAAAGACAATCTCACAAATATTCAAACCTCTTTGCAAAATGCACAAGAATAGATTGAGTTTTTGTAGCTTGAATCTCAGTTACAACAAGAAGAATTATAGCAACGGAGTCATCATTCTGAACCTATTTCTGTTCAAAAACTTGAAAGGGACTCCCATCAGCAGCAAGAATATAAAGTTGAGGTTGTTCCACATTCAGTACCCATTTTAGGAGTAGATGTGTAGAAAGATGCATAAATGCAGCATGCACTTCCCAAGTCCATCATCAGACCTTGGGAAGAGCTTGTCCATAACAAGCATCGAACATGCCTTGGATATGACAAGGAATTGTCCTTTCATATTCCAGACTACTCCAAGCCCATCAAATTTCAGAGTGCCAGATTTCTTTATGACAGTTCACCTTTAGCTACTCTAGATCCTGCTGCTCTTCCACAACAACAACAATTGATTGTAAAATTCCAACACTATGATCATGTTGGCCATAAGAAAGATCATTGTTTCGATCTTCACCCATGCAAGAATTGTGGTTGGAACACTCATTCTTCACACAGATGCTTCAGAAACAAGCCTCCTGAAAGAACAAATATTCATCTTGGATGGATTGCTTCTTGGCAATGGGGATCAATAGCCAAGAAGATGTTTAAGTCACATGTAAGAACTTGTTCTAGAATATTGAACAATCTTGCAGTTGATTTTTCGCCATCATCTCACCTTGCACCTTACAGGGGGGGAAATTTTGGTCATCTACAAGCTTCAGAGCCACATCAAGCGAGCCTGAGCCACAACCTGTCATTCCAGATTCAGAGTTGTAGTCAGAGACACAATACTTCAAGAAAGCCTGAGCCACAATTCGTCATTCCAGATTCAGAGTTGAAGCCAGAGACATGGATGCCCATGAGCATGCATTTGGTTGGTGGAAAACCTTAAACCATCCACGTGAGGTTCATATTCTTCTGCTTCAAATAATTCAGAGCACTTCCTCTAGCAGAAGACTTCAGCTTCTTGCCAGCTTTCATAGAGTTCCGGGAAATGCATTAAGTATTCCAGTGTTGGTGGTCATCCTTAACCCATCACAGGTTGTAGACCTCCCTTCTTCTAGGTTGAAGGTCTCCCTCTTCAAATATGAGGGACATTTCCTCTAGCAGAAGCCCTCAGCTTCCTGCCAGTTTTGTAAGAGTTATGGGAACTGCAATAAGCGTTGCATTCCAGTGTTGGTGGTCATCCTTAAACCACCTCTTTATGCCAACATTTTAGAGAGTTGATTCAACCTAAGTGTTTCCATGCATACTTTGCAAATTTGTATTACAACTCCCTTCTTGGACTCACACATACCCCTTCGGATTAAGGGGGGAATGTTGGACATCTAATCCTCTATGGGTAGGTGTGGAAGATGAACCGTCACAAAAGGAGTCCATGTGACCTTGAAATGTGGAATCCAAGGGTCAGCTCATTGTATTATAAATGTACATCATATCAATGGTAATGTGCAACTAATGCTTATCTTTATTTGTGTGTGTTTAGTTTCTCCGTCCACCATATGGGTGTTTAACAACACCCTCAGATGGATCTTGAGCCATTTGAAAAGTGGGGCATGGACTTCATTGTACTTATTTATCCATCATTTGGCTAGAAAAGTATATCATAGTCTACACTGACTACCTCACAAAGTGGGCTGAAACAAAAGTTGTGAAGGTAGAAACCGAGAAGAAAGTAGTATAATTTCAAAGACAGAATGTCTTTTACAAATTTTGGATACCCAAGAGAGGTATTCACTGATCAGGGGGCACTATTAACATCTAATCTCATTTAGAATTTTCTGAGGAGACACAAGATAAAGCATAATACTTCCAGTGCCTACCACCCTCAAGAAAATGGTCAAGTGGAAGTGACCAATACAGCCTTGGAAAATATCCTCACCAAGGTTTTCAGAAAAAGTAGAAAATAATGATGGATTTTACCCTCCTGAAGGTACTCTCACACTTCTTCCTTGGGAAGTCATAGGGTCCATCAAAGCTTTCAAAGAAATGTAGAAGGAGGACTAATTTTATTATAGGATGAGAAACCATTTGGTAGGGAGGTGATGATGAGATCCATCATTAGGTACATTTGGAGGGGTTAATTATCACTTTTTTTCCTTTTTAAGTCTCTTTTTGTCACATTTTAATTATATTGTGGTCTTATGTTTCTATTGTAGATGGTGATTAAGGCTTCTCATACTTCGAATGCCTAACATGAGTTAAATGCAGGAAAATCATGAAGATATTGCATTTTTTATGAAGGATTTTCCATTAAAGCTCAGAGTAGACAACAAGAAGAGATTCTAGGGGGGTTTTCCACCTCCTTAACTTCAAAAGGTAGCCAATGGATCCTCCAGATTCCCTCCCATAGCTCGAAATCAAAGGCATCCAAGCAAGATCAAGATCAAGTGCACCAAAGCTACACTTCACTTGCAGTCAAAGTGGAAACATCAGCTACTTTTTAGGGAGTTGTTGGTAGCTATCCTCTAGGTTAAATAGGGTTGAGAAAGAGCTCATTAGGATGCAAACTTTGAGGGAAGCTAATAGACTCGTTACTCTTGTAATAGGTTTTTGAGTCTTTCATGTTGATGTAATGAGACTATCTTCTTCAATAAAATGATTATTCATATTGTGCTTCACTAATCTAGTTTCATAGTGCTAGGATTGTGGGTTAGGGCCTAATCCATTGGCCTTAGTCTCTCTTATGTATTCATTATTTACTTTTATGTCATTGTAGTGAGTTTTTCTTATGAGTTTTTAGCTAGTTTGCTTACTTTTTAATTCAATGTTTTTAGTTTGCATCCATTTGTCTTTGCTATAGATTAATCTTTCTTACATATTGGCATAATAGTTTATAAACTCAGAAACTTGTCTGTGAAGCCTCCCTCTCTCATCTCTTTCATTGGAGCTTGAAGAGGGTAGACCTTCTCCACAAGCCAAAATTAATTTTTAGTTTATGATTTCTTGGAATGCATAATTAGGTTGTTGTAGTTCCATGAACATCTTTATAATGTTGACTGAGATTTTTGGTTGTAGGCTAATGATTTCTTTCCAAATGAAACTCATATTTTCCATTTCCTTAACCATGAATTTGTCAATATTTGTTCCATGAACAGGTATTTTTCTTGTAGTTTCAAGTAGTGAAACAAAGGAGGACTTCACCAGCACCTTCAGTTTCATCTCTCATCCTTCATCAACCTTCTTTTCCTCAAAATAACCATCAACCATGTTTTCAGGTTTTTCGTCTTCATACCAAGAGCAAACCCTAGAGGTGCAAGAAAATCTTCTCAAGAGGTTTTGAGCTTGGCCAAGGGGTTTTCCATCTTCCACTCATCCAAACACACCTTCACTCCACCTTCCCTACACTTTTCTCACCCATTTTTTTCCATCAATTGCCCTCATACTATTTCCTGTAGAAATTCAAGACTTTCTTGTAGCACTACAGGAAACCTGTAGCAACACTTGTGACAACACCATTGGGCCCCTCCATAAGCCCAGAAACCACCATATACCTCATCCAGGCCAGAAAAAACCACCCATATTCGTTCACCCTTGCACCCATGAGTTCAAGCCATTCATAAGCCACCTTATCACTTTCTCCTCCTAACTGCAAAAAAATGCATTTACAAGCATAGTTAGGTCATGATTAGATGCATGATTAAAAGCATGATAGATAGAACATAGATTAGATAGAGTGTGTTTAGCCATTTGGCCCAAAAAAGTGTGATTATGTTAATTTCCATTGTGCAATTTCAATTCAGCAATTTACTTCATGCAAGATGCCTAGTTTGCTTCCATTTATTATCATAGCTTAATGTGTAGATTTATTTCATTGCAGAGTAGTTAGATGTACTTTCTTGTTGTACAATAGCTATTTTATTGTTGATAGAGTGATGGATTTGAATCATTTGTAGCCCTAGGTATAAATTCAGAATTGTGACAAACTTCATCCAAAAACCCTAGAAATAACACCCTTTCGTAGATCTTAGAAGAGGATGACATGAGTAGAATGCATCTATTGTGTATATAGCACTGTCAGCTCAAGTTTTGTACGAACCCTAGTTTGATAATTTAAAGTAGGTTGGCCTCTTGGATTTGCAGCATTCTTGGTGCAATAACAAGGCTCACCACTTACATTTTCAAGAGGGGAAAGCTAGGCATAACAACACTAGTGCCAATACATGCCAAAGGCCAAGTGTTAGCATGTATTAAGTGCCAAATCATCCTCTATTACTTATCTCTCAATTTTGAATAATTTATCTCAAATAAATTTTATCTTAAACCATGCTAGGTCATTCCAGGGCATCCAAAAGCATGCCAAGAATTTTCAAGTGCCACCAAGTGCCAAGAGCCAATATGTGCCAGGGAGTTATAGGGCATGCTATGGAGCTCCAGGTTTGCTAAAGAGGGAATGACAAGATATGATAGATAATTACAAAGCATGCTAGAGTGCTAGGGAAAGATACCAATATGTGTTAAGTGTCAATGTGTGTTGAGTGTTAGCAAGTGCCAGGGAAACAAAAGGGAGAACTATGTAAAAATGCATTGAAATGAATGAAGAATAGTTTGTGATAGGGAGTGTCAGTGAGTTCCAAGTGTGCCAAGGAGGGAGTGACATGGTATGCTAGGCAGTTCTAAATCATGTTAGTGTGATAGAATGGCATGTAACCAAGATGTGTCAAGTGTCAGGATGTGCCAACACATGATAGGAAGTGTTAAGGAGTCTTAGGGACACACAAGGGAGCACTAAGTGAAAATAATGCATGCAAATGAATGATTAAGATATTGTGACAGGAAGTGTCAGTGAGTTACAAGTGCGCTAAGGAGGGAGTGAGAAGGTATGCTAGGAAATTTTAAGGCATGTTAGAGGCCATGGAAACCTGCCAAGATGTGCCAAGTGCTAGGGTGTGCCAATTCATGTCAGGGAGTGTTATGGAGTGCTAGGGAAAAAAAAGGGAGCACTAGTTTCAAATGCATGGAAATGAATGAATAATAGTGTTGACAGGGATTGTTAATGAGTTCTAGGTGTACTAAGGAGGGAGTGACAAGGTGTGTTAGGTAGTTCCAAGGAATGCGAGAGTGCCAGGGTGATATGCCAAGATGTGCCAAGTGCTAGGGTGTGACAATGTGTTCCAGGGAGTGTTAGAGAGTGCCACAAAAACACATGGGAGAAATAGTTAAAAATGCATGAAAATGAACAGATAACAGTGTGTGATAGGGAGTGTTAGTGAGTTCCAAGTGTGATAAGGAGGGAGTGACAAGGTCATATGCTAGGAATTAATTGCAAGTCATGATAGAGTTTCAGGTCATGTCAAGGAATGGTAGGGTGTGTTAGGGAGTTCCAAAGCATGCCAAGGAATGCAGGGAATGCTAACATGCACCACATAGTTCCAAGTTATTGTTATACGTTCCAGGAGTAATGGCATGTCAGATGTAAACTATGGTGCTTAGTTGTTTTATGGTCGCGGTAGGGTGTGAGCCTTGACTTAGTAACTTGCTAAGTGGGATGAGTTAACATTGGACATGAGTATCCTAATATGAGTTATAAACCATTCCTAGGTGAACAAGGCATAGTCTAGTTGTAGTAATTGAAACTTGGTCAAGTTGTTGTAGTCAAGGCAGGACTTGGTTGGGTTCCCAAGTCTAAAAAAATAAGGGTAGTTATGATGACATGATAGTTAAAGGGTGCCAAGGTGTGAAAATGAATGAAAAGGTGTGCCAACATATGCCAGATACTATCAATGAATTTTGAGGAGTGTTGGGGAGTGTAAGGAATCACAAGGGAGAAATATTTCAAAGTGCATGGAAACAAACGAATAAGATTGTCTGCCAGAGGTTGTTAGTGAATTCCAGGTTTCCCATGGAAGAATTGTGTTAGGAGAATTTTATAATAAGACTTGCAAGAGAAAAGACTACGATTGCGATAAAGGGATGGAAAAGGAAGTTCTAGACAAAGGTAAACTTTTTGCTAGACACAAAATTATTTTTCAATGACTTGGTTGGTTTCCCAAGTTGCAAAAAAATCAAGGCTATATATGAGGGCATGACAACTACGAAGTTCCAAGGTGTGAAACAAATCACAGGAAGTGCTAACGCATGCTAGAGTGTTACAAGGCATGTTAGGCATTCCAAGATGTGTTAGGTGCTAGAGTGTGGCACCAATGCATGCTAGGGAGTGCCAGGGAAATAGAAGGGAGGACTAGTTTCAATTGCAATGAAATGAATGAATAAGAGTGTGTGATAGGGAGTGTTAGCAAGTTCTAGGTGTGTTAAGGAGGGAGTGACAAGGTATTATAGGTAGTGCCAAGGCATGATAGAGTTCTAGGAAACCATGCCAAGATGTGCCAAGGAGTGTTAGGGAGTGCTACAGAAACACAAGGGATCATTATGTCATAGTGCATGGAAATGGATTAATAAGAGTGTGTGACAGGGAGTTTCAATGAGTTCCAGGTGTTCTAAGGAGGAGTGAAAAGGCATGCTTTTCATTGCTAAGGAATTCTAGAGTGCTAGGGTGACATGCGGCCAATATGTGTTAATGTGTGTAAGGAAGTGTTAAGAAGGAGTTCCATGGAAAGACAAGGGAGCACTACATCAAAATCAATGCAAATGAAAAAACAAGAGTTTTTCATTGGAGGTGTCAGTGAGTTCCAGGTGTTCTAAGGAGGGAGTGAAAAGGTATGCTAGGCATTTTTAAGGCATTTTAGAGGCCAAGTCGACATGCTAATATGTCTTAGGTGCTAGGGTGTACCAACATGTGCCAAGGAGTATTAAGGAAGTATATGGAAACAATAAGAGTTTGTGATTGGGAGTGTCGATGAGATATAGGTGTGCTAAGGAGAGAGTTACAAGGTATGCTAGGTAGTGCCAAGGAATGCTAGAGTGCTAGAGTGGCATGCCATGATGTGCTAGGTGTTAGGGTGTGCTAGTGCATGTTATGGAGTGTTAGGGAAACACAATGAAGGACTAGATCAAAATGCATGGAAATGAATGAATAAGAGTGTGTGATAAGGAGTGTGAATGAGTTGTAGGTGTGTTAAGGAGGGAGTGAAAATGTTATATGCTAGGTAGGGCCAAGGTATGCTAAAGTACCAAGGCATGTCAGGAAGTTATATGGTGTGTTAGGGAGTGTAAAAGCATGCCAAGGAATGTAGGGATGATTGATATTGAACATGAGTATCCTAATATGATTTATAGGTAGTTCTTAGGTGAACAAGGCATATGTTGAATTTTCACAACACATGAGAATATGGGTTTGGTCTTAGAATCTTTGATGCAAACACACTCAAGTGCCACAACACATCTACTTTGCACAGTGAAGCATACACACATCACAGAATCAACTAGTGCACATGATAATTTTTAACATTTTCAAACCATTCTTCATTAAATTACAAACTATAATAGAATAGGCTAGAGCTCTCTTACCAAGTATCATGGCCCTTTACAATCACACTGATACAAGGAATACAACTAGGGCTTGGTGTTAGTCCTTTGAAAACCAATATACCTTGAACAAAACAAAACTTGACCCACTTTTTGATGGTGGATACATATATCCCTTTCGGTCCACATGTACTGAACACATCTGGAAGGTCCTCTTGCCTCCTTTTAAGAAACTACGCAAGCTTCCTCCATCAATGAACTCAACTCCTTTAGGTTATTGAACTCAACTCAAAAAACTGCTCCCTTTATCTACCTCTTTTTTCCTTTAAGTTATGCAATACTCAGGATTTTCGATCAGTTTTTCAGAACTCTATTTGTGAAAAAATATTTGGTCTACCCATTTTTCCCATACTCCTACTCCAAGATGACAAGTCTAGGGCTATGGAGGTTTCCCTTCTTCTCACTAAATCAATCCCTTATAGTACAGTGAACTAGGGCTAGTTGGCTAGCCCACTTGACTGCTACTTTAGTCCTTCAAAGTCGGCACATCCTTAGGCCCAATACACCTACCCTTCTACCAGTCTTTTTTTCCTTCACAAGTACAAGAATTAGGGATATTCTTTGAAAGTCACCAAAAAACCCTCCAAATGTACTTGGAATGCCATCAATTTTCCCAACCACATTCAATTTTTTTATTGACTAGTTCCCAAAAAACTACCCTCATCTAGGGCTCTTCAAATCTTCAACCTAATAATGATTTGAGTCCTCTCAATATCACTATTCTTGTGTACCAATTTATTTGTTTTCAAATCTATAAAAAAATCTGAACTAATCCTCTTATAATCCTTCTAAACATTTGTATATGAATGAACTAGGGTCATAATTCATCCACTAATATTCCATTGACTAACTGTTTATAGTTTACTTCATATCTCTATCCAAAATTCTATGGACAGACCACCAAAATAAACTCCTCTTCATGTAAATCCCTTCCTTTATATTTTCTATCTCTGCACATACTTCCACAAAACACATTCCAAATATGTGGTATATATTGCAGAGATAATCCTTTCTCTAAGGGTCATGACGCCTCCTCTTCTACACAGATTTGTCACAATATTAAGGGAATACATTGTGGAATCAACATGCTATGAAACCTCCCTAACGAGGGCATTATACTTCTATTCTACTGGATTTAGAGCAAACGTTATCCACCCATAGAAAAAAGCAACTCTTGCCTCCATAAGAGACTCGACCTAGCTCATATGGATCCATAGATTTTGGCTGGAAATTATTTTATTGAATCTTGGCATGAACTTTAGATATCTACGACCCTCAAACTACGATTACCGAAACCAATATTACACTTATGGTTAATTTTTTTCTAGCCCTAAATTATAGTGTAGACCCTCCTCCATTTTTGTTGGTCTTTATCGTAGACCTTGCAACCTACTAACCACCACAAGATAGTGTTAGAAAATTATATATTATAGAGAAATTGAACACATAAAATATGCGGAAAGACAAACAAATAAAACATATAAAACTAGAGAGACACATATATATGTGGTTCACCCAATTTTGGCTACGTCCACCCTGAACAACCAATCCTTCCTTTCTATTATCCAACAAAATGAAGAGACACAATCTACAATAGATCTGATGTAATATCTTATGTTCTCTATAATAGTCTCCCTTTATGTATCTCGCTCTGAGAATAAATGTACAATACACAGCCGCAATACAATACCCTCATAAAAAATGAGGGGTTTCCTTCTAGGGAAAAAAACACTAAATTAATCATAACTTCTACTGTCAGATCATCCACCTAATGAATGGCCTAGATTGACTAGAAATTACAATACTTTTACAAGGCAATTTTACATCTGTTTTTAGCTTCAGGGGCAGCCGCTAGCGAGGGGGGCTCCATAAAGTCACAGTTGCCCCCTAGACCCCCCAGGTAGCATTTAAAAAATGGCTAGAATTGTCTTCCCATTAAGAACAAGGGTTCAATGCTGCGATACATCTAAATAAATAAGATAATCAGGCTCCACACCCAATAATCTCCCACTTGGATACTGATTGTAGCAACTCCTCTGCTGCTTCATTTGCTGGAAAATTACTCCACTTTGGACCTGGTTTTTTCTCATCTTCATCATCATACTTGAAGACCAATTGAAACTGAGCATAATCTCAGTTTATCCTGGGTTAACACTTTTGCTAGCATATCTGCAGGATTCTGGCTAATGTGTATCTTTTCTAGCTTCAACTGTCCATCTTCCAATACTGACCATATGAAATGGTACTTCAGCTGTATGTGTTTAGTTCTAGAATGAAATGTTGAGTTCTTTTCAAGGTGAACGGCACTTTGGCTGTCACTGTATAAAATTCCCATCTCATGCTTCTTTCCCAATTCATCCATAAACCTTTGTAACCAAATCATTTATTTACTAACCTTTGTAGCAACAACATACTCTGCTTCTATTGTTGAAAGTGCAACAACAGTTTGGATTTTTGAAACCCAACTAACAATTGTTCCACCTATAGAAATTACATACCCTGTAGTGCTCTTCTTGTTATCTCTATCACCTCCCATATCTGCATCAACATATCCATGTAGAGAAATGTTTAAACCACCAAAGCATAAGGCTTGATTTGTGGGACCTCTCAAATAATTGAGTATCTATTTCATTTCCATCCAATGTTATTTTCGTGGATTGTACCTGCTTACAACTCCCACTGCATGTGAAATATCAGCTCTTGTGCAAAACATTGCATACATTGAGCTTCCAACTAATGATGCATATTGAAATTTAGACATATAATCCATTTCTTCTTAGGTCTTGGGGCACATCTCCTTACTAAATTTTAAATGGCTAGAAAAAGGTGTACTAACTGGTTTTTCATTCTGCATATTAAATCTTTTCAGCACCTTTTGTATGTACTCATTCTGATACAATGTTGATTTTTTATTTTTCCTGTCTCTAATTATTCTCATACCAAGGATTTGTTTTGCAGCTCTCAAATCCTTCATTGCAAATGAATTTTCCAATTTTATTTTGAGCACATTTATTTCCTGCATGTTAGACCCTGCAACAAGCATTTCATCTACATACAATAACAATATAATATAGCTGCCATCATTTTTATTTTTCAGATAAACACAATGATCAGAGGGACATCTATTATAACCTTGTTCAGACATAAAACTGTCAAATTTTAGATACCACTGCCTTGGAGCTTGTTTTAAGCCATACAAGCTCTTCTTTAACCTGCACACTAATTTTTCATTCCCTTTGACCTCATATCCTTGTGGTTGTTGCATATAGATCTCTTCCTCCAAATATCCATGGAGAAATGTTGTCTTTACATATAACTGTTCAAGATGAAAATCTTCCGCTACTACAAGACTTAAAATAGTTCTGATTAAATTCATCTTAACAAGAGGAGAAAATATTTCATCAAAATCAATACCTTTATTCAGCGAAAACGCCTTCACTACAAGGCTCAATTTGTACCTTTGTTTTCCTCCATCTTCTTCCTTCAGCCTGTAAACCCATTTATTTTGCAATGTTGTTTTTCCTGCAGGAAACATGAATTAGTCCCAATTTTTGTTATGTATTAAGGAGTCCATCTACTCTTTCATGGCTAGTTCCCACTTCTTCCTGGTTTCAACCTACATTGCTTCTTCAACACATTCAAGTTCACTAGAATCACTCAACAATAAATAATATGATGAAGGAGAGTATCGTTCAGGGGGTCTGCTTATCCTGGTAGATATTCTGACACCACTTTAAAGTGTTTTAGGTGCTTATTGCTATTGTGGTTGTTGTTGTTGTTGTGGTTGTTTATTATTATTATTTTCAGGAACCTTTAATTTTTCTATGATCTCATCAAGAACTGTGTATTCTTTGTTTTCTTTTTCCTGTTTCTTTTCCTGCAACTAATTCTTATACAATACATTTTCATTGAATATTATATCTCTACTCCTAATGATTTTTTGATTTTCATAATCATATAAGTGATAACCAAAATCATTAATACAATACCAATAAAGGTACATTTATTTGATTTTTCCTCAAGCTTTGTTCTATTCTCTTTATTAATATGGACAAAGGCCTCACAACCAAAACGCTTTAAAAAGGAGTAGTTTAGCTTTTTACCTGTCCATGCCTCCTCTGGAATACCACCATCCAAGGAAATTAAAGGCCCACTGTTTATTATATAATTAATATTATCTACAATATCTGCCCAAAATTTTAAAGGCAATCCTGCATGAAATCTCATGCACCTTTCACTCTCCATGATTATTCTCTTCATCCTTTCTAACACACCATTTTCTTGTCGTGTTCTTGGAACTGTCTTCTCTCTGCAAATTCCATGCTCTGAAAAATACCTATCAAACTATTTGTTGTAACATTCACCTCCATTGTCTAATCTCATACACTTCAACTTCTTTCCTATCTCAATCTCAACCAAAGATTTCCATTTCTTGAAAGTATCAAATACATCAAATTTATTACGAATATAATAAACCCAAGTTTTTCTAGTTGCATCATCAATAAAAGTAACATAATAATGAGAGCCACCGAGAGATGATACCTGAGCAGGTCCCCATACATCGGTAAGCACAATCTCTAATTTTTCACTCTTCTTTTCTTTCCCAACTCTAAGAAATCCGACTCTCTTCTATTTTCCATAGATACAATTCTCATAGAAATCCAAATCAATATTCTTCAAAACCGACAAAAAATTTCTTGAGTGAAGAATATTCATCCACTTCTCACTCATTTGTCTAAGCCTATAATTCCATAATGCTGCATCTACTCCTTTTGAATTTAAAGCATTTACAGAGTTATAAATATCATTTCATAAATACAATGTACCAACCTTTTCTCCTTTTTCTATTAGCAGGGCTCCTTTGGTGACCTTCCAAGTTTTATCTGTGAAAGTTGTCACACAACCTTCACTGCCTAACTGCCCTGTTGAAATCATATTTTTCTTCATATCTGGAACATTCCTTACCTCTTTTAATAACCATTGGTTTCCATTATATTTTTTTACAAGAACTTTACCCATTCCAACAATTTTACAAGGTTTATCATCACGCAAATGAACCTATCCAAAATCTCCCTGAACATATTCATGAAAATATTTCTTATCAGGTGTGGCATGGAATGAGGCCCCTGAATCTACCACCCAAGAATCAGTAACATTTTCTAGAAAAAGAATCAAATAATTTTGTAACACATCACCTATCACATTTTCTTCATGATTGTTTTCTTGTTGTGAATCTCCTTCTTTTCCCTTCCAAGATCTACACTCTTTCTTTGGGTGTCCTTTCTTTCCACATTTCTAGCACACTATTGCCAATTTGGACTTGGATCTACCTTTCCTTTATTTACTCCGATATCCTAAGCTCTTTCTTCTTTCCATTTTTATTCCCCTAGTATCTGCACTCAAAGAATTACCCGATGTCTCACCTGAGCTTTTTTGTCAAATTTCCTCGCTAAGGATAGCACCGAAAACATCATCAAAATTTAAAGTGCTAGATCCAGATATAGAGTTACTAATGGCCATAAATAAACCATTCCAAATTTCTGGAAATGAGAACAGAAATAACAGAGCCCTAACTTCATCATCAAAGTTTACCCCTACAGACCCTAACTGAACCGTATTAAAATCATTTAAATGGTCAGAAACAAATCCACCTTCCGACATAGTCATATTAAATAAATGTTTCATAAGAAATACCTTATTTAAGGCCTGTTGGGGTCCTGTGATTTTGTAGATTGGCATACCAAATGACAAGGCAACATCAGAACCACTTTGGAATCCTAGGATCTAGCACTCCTGGATTCAGAGAGGGATCTCTCTATATGTGTTTTAGAATTATATGCTTATAGGCTCATGATATGATATTAGGCTAGTTATGAAGCAGAAGGGATTTTTTTTGGTTTTGGTTGGGTAGGATATCATCAAAATAAAGGAAGTCCGTTGAAGGGTAAAGGTGTGAGTAATTTGAAAGAATGGTTTAGCTGAGAGGGTAGGTAAGAGATAGTATCAATCCATTGGGATATGGAGTCACAAAAGGATTTAATTGCACCACAAGTTTCAAGAGTGGTCCATGGGGCAGTTATCTATATCAAAGGATCTCTTTAGATTGATTTTTGATATGGAATGCTAAAAGTGTTGTGAAAGAAGAAAAGCTAATAACCAATTAAAAATCTATTAACTTTACTACACAAGAAAATCCTTTCAAAGTGACTGATTTGGGAGTAAGCCAAAGGACAGGGAAAACCATAGAATTCTCTGGGAAAACTCCTACTAAAGCCAACTTCTAAGACCACAATCTAGTAATCCTCTTAACAACCTTCAGAAAGTAGAAAAAATTTAAGAAAACAAAGGGCAGCCTAAGATCAGGTAAGGACTTTGAACCTATCCTACTTTTGGCATACTCTTCAAGGGAAAACATATAAGAAAACAAAGGGAATCCTAAGACCAAGTAAGGAATTTGAACCTATCCTGCTTTCGGCATACTTTTAAGGGAACTTTTCAGAGCTAGCTGTTGGAGAGGAAACTAGAGGATAGGGCTAACCATAGAATTCCTTAGTTCAACTCTACTTAGCATGCAATGAAAATATCATTCAAGAATAATGTCTCAAGTTTTACACAGCAATACATGGGCTCGCCAACATTCCTTGACTGGTTATACTCTATTGAATCATTCCCAAATCAACTATAAGAAGAAAACATAGAGATAAAGATTTCAGATAGAAATAGGGTACTTTTTAGTAAATCCTACTCTAAATTTTATGTTCTTTATCAGAGAAAATGGATAGCATGAAAAACATAAGGAAAAACAAATACAGTGGGGAATAACATCACCATTAACATAGACTAGGATCCCATGAATCAGCTTGTATTATTGATGTTCAAACCAGTTACATACCTCAAGTCCAATAGGTCTTTACAACTCTAACTTTTCTTCTCAGCCTAGTATTCTTCAATTACATCACAACACTTCATCAGCTTCAGAAACTATTTACATTCAATAAGTATTCAACAAACAACAATATTGGACTTCTCATATGATATAAATAGGTAAATTGAGGAGGTAGAGTGAAAGGAAGGTCTAACTATTCAATTAATACAAAGTAAATGATTCTCGACCTTTGGGAGGCATAATGGAGAAGATATCTAATGTCTTAATTCTGTTAATTGATTTTTACATTAAATTTCATATACTTCAATCACTTTTGTTGACTTTTGAGGCTTTTGGTAGCTGGAAATTACTTTCTGAGCTGTCTTTGAAAATATCTTTGACTGCGCATTCAATTTGTATTCTTTTGAGGTAAAATAAGTTTGCAGGTGGAATTTTGATCTTTTGGAGAAGTAAAGGCTTTGGTGATTTGTCATTCAGAGCCATATTTCTACTGATTTGTCTGATTATGCTCTTTAAACTCTGATTAGGCCTTTGATATAGATTTAAGCCTCCTTTAATCATATTTCGGGATTTTTTTCCTTTACTGACTATTTTGACTTTAATTGATTTGTCTTCAACTGCGCTTTATCCTTGAAAATCAGTGGTTAATTCCTTGATCTCCAGGCTTTAACTTAACCTTTAGTCCTTAATTTCTTTAATCTCCACTGTTTTTCATTGATATTTGATATTTGCTAGTAGATGTCTCTTTCTATGCCAAAGGGTCTTATCAGATTAACCAATGTTCATGACGCATTGGTCAAACCATTGAATCTAACCCTAGGTCCCTTTTCTCCATGAAATTGGGCCTAAGGATCTTCATCCTAGGCTTTGAAACTTTGACATTGTTGTGGAAGGGCCCGTTCGTGGGGTGCCTGCCATTAAACCTGCAATAAAACATCAAACAATTATATGAACCTGCTTTCTTTGGATTTGACTGCTTTTAGAGGTGTTGGGATGGTGAAGGAGTAGTGCAGAGGGAAGAGAACATGCGGAGAAGGGTTCCATGGTGGAGAGGTGAAGACATGGTTTAAATTTGAATTATGGCACAAAAATATGTGAAATTGGTTTCGGGAATACCATAGGTAGTATTCGCATAGGGGGTAGGTAGTAAATAGTATTGGCTTGAATGAACACAATATGGCTTTGTGACTGATTCGTTTCCACGGTAAAATCTCCCATTTTACGTGGAAATGGGTGGTTAAACCGTTTCGACAAAACATACGCAAAAACGCTCAGGGGATGCCAGATCTGGGGATCCAAATCTATGGTGGAGAATGAGTGTAGTTTTATAAAGTTAATTGATCATAGGAGTGATGGGACTAGGTATGGACATCATCAGTTTGTCCTGTAGTAGAGAAATTGATTCGCGGGGTGAAAATTTTATTGGGTAGGGTTGATTCATTTGGGAAGAATTTTGATCGTCGGATCCGCAAGATCAATGATGGAGATTTAATATGGGGGGAGCGGATAAAAGATTTTTTAAAAGAAGGATGATGAGGGGGGAAACAATTATTGTTGGATCATCGGGATCGATGGTTTAGATCATATCGACAGAGCGCGTATCGGTGATGAGAGGGAAGGCAGAATGAGGAATTTGAGAAGTGCGATGCGCCGATGGAGCAAGAACCGTTAGATCGAAAATGAGATCAACAAAAGAGATTTACTCAAGGGATCAGCCATCGGTGGAAAAAATAAATGGGAGATGGGAATTTGGAATGAGCGAAATGCGATTTTCAGATGGTCTATTGGCAAAAACACATTGGCAGAAGAAAATACAAGGGGGAAGAGGAAACGGGAAACTGAGATGGGCGATAGCTGATGGGCTTAGCACTTGGTCATAGGACCGAGTCATATGGCGGAAAGGGGCTAGGGCTAAGCCGAAAGGTGCTTGAGCCTTATGCATAAAAAGGGGTGGAAAGGGTTAAAAACAAAGGTTTTTTAAGGCCTTTTTTGTGTTCCGATAGGTTAAAACATGCCAATTTAAACCAAATAAAAGGAAATAATGGTCTAAAGTGGTTTTGGAAGCCTTTTAAGGGGGAATGAAGGGTAAATGGAGAGAGGAAAGGGATTTTTTAGAGGAATGAATTACTGTTAGGAAAAATAAAAAAGGGGTGAAATGGAGGGAATTTGGAGGGAATTGTGAGGGTGAAATAATGGGAAAAAGGCTTTGAAGCAGTCTTCTTTTGAACCAGTGGGGTTTCTTTGAGGAATTTTGAATGAATATTATCAATGGAATGGATTTATTGAGGATAAATAACACAGAGAGGCTTCAATAAGTCACAGATTTTGCATGAAATTCGTTTCTTGAAGACTGAAAGACTAATTTAGCCATCATGAGATATGACAGAATTTATAGATGGCTAACAGTGGCTCCGCTTGGGGAGGGCAGCTCCATGGAGGTGTCAAGAATCTCAAAGATAATCTCTGGAATGTAGACCTGTGCTTTGCATTTTGAAAATATTTTCTTCTTTGATCATGCTGCTTGAAAAGATGATCAACATTATATCATAACAAATCAATTTCTTCGCAGACAACTACCTACACAACCTACTTTCCTAACATATTTTCTTCATAAGGTGCACTTGGAGTTGCAAAAATTTTGACATCAAAATTTTATTCTTTTATTGAAAGTAAGAAACTAATCTAAATCTACCCTTATAATTTCCATGAGTTCAGTTTAAACAGTTGAACTCAAAAGCTTCTCTACCTAACTACTATCTGTCAAGATTAAGCTGTCTGATAGATCTTATTCTCTATATTCTAAAATAGAAATTTAAATACAGACAAACCAGAATTAAGCTATTTGATTTGTTGTAAGACTATGGCATAAAAACAAGCTGCACATAAACTGAATTTTACAGAAATTTAAAACAAAATTGTGAAGGCTTAAGATCTGAAATTTACAAGCATCCTTCTTTCTTTCTTTCAGCTCTAGTTTTGGTCTTTTAGAGCTATCTTCTTCTTCATTACCTGGTTCAAGTTTTTAGCATGTTAGAACCAGTCTTCTTTGTATCTTTGGCTTGGGTCTTGATCTGATCTGAGCCATTCTTCATCAAACTTACAGGTTCCGGATTTAAGCTTATTTGAACCTCTGTTTTTCTATCCTAATCTAGTCTACTGATAAGCCAAGATTAAATTTTTTGGCTAATCTAATTCGCTAACCTATCAGTAGTAAATTGAAATCTATCTAGTCATGATTAGGTTGTATGACTAAATAGCAGTTCTCTCTTTTGGTAGTGGCATTTAAGCTTGCACACTTTCAGACTCTCTTTCCTTTTTGGTATGGGTCTGTACCTTTCTTCTTTTTCTAATCTACCCTACTTTTATTTTCTATTGTTTTTCTATTTTTTCAATTTTTCTTTCAAAGAAAAAAGAAAAAAACTAACTGAATACTCACAGGTTGAGCTTTATTGACATTCCTACCTACCGTAATATAACTCTGAAATATTTACATGCTTAGCTGACAAATTCTATTTTCCAATACATCCAGTCAATCAGATGGTTCCATGACTAGTCTTTGCTCATCTATTTGAGCATGCCAGATAGACAGGGCCACTCCCATCTCACTTGTTCTTTAACAGCAGTGCTAAAAATTTTTGTTGCATTTGATGATACACTACTCCTAACAATCTCTATCCATTCTTCAAATGTATTCAAAAAATGAGTGAAGGGGTCTTGAAATAATACCTGGTTGGGAGTATTTGACAAGTAAGTTTCAACCAGGGTTATTTTTTCTTCCACTGGATCAAGAAAAAGATTCTTTTGAGAAAGAAAATCTTCCTCATCTTCATTGTGATATGAACTGGAGGACTCATCATATTTGGCAGTGCTGTCCTCTTGTAGTCTCAGGGTATTTTGATTCAGTGGACTGAGCTCGGTGAAGATGTCATTATATTCTTGAGTAGGGCTCTCTTTGATTACCTCAACCCTTTCAGGAGAAGGTTCTTTAATTTCAACCGACTCAAGAAGTTATTCATTATTTTCCTCCTCAACCTTTGAGCTGAAAGACTGATGATTCCCAATCACATGAAAACTATTACTGATGAGTTGTAATGGAGCAGAGCAAATATTCAGAGATTCTTCGCCCTCTTCTGCATTTTTAAATATTTCTTCATTAGTATCGTAAATAGCCTGCTTTGCCTCATTACTTTCTCAGAGTTGGTGGAACTGATCTTCCTCCCACAAATCTACTAATGACGGTCCTGCAAGATCAACTTCTGTTTGGAGAACATCATCATCAGACATATCAAAATTAGGAAAATCATTAATGTAAGTAATGTCACCAATCAAACATACTGGATTATCAACAATTCTTTCTTTATTCTAATCTACAAGGGAACTTTATAAATTTTTACAAAAAATTTCATTAGGTGATTGGGCAAGAGTGTTTGTTTTATAAAAAATTTCAGAGGCTGGCTATTTATTGATAATCTGATTGATTTCCTCTTTTTTCAAAGGAGGAGATGTTTCTGTGTTTCTTTGAGTAGAAGTATAGTAGTTCTCTATCTCTTATGAAGACTTAATTTGAGGTTGGATGTATTCTTGAGCCTCACTTAGAAGGGATGATGAATAATTATTTATGCTTACAGTGATATCTTGAGGAATGTCTTTTATTCCTTGATTGATTTCTTTCTCAAGTGATTCATCTAGGTTCTTGTGATAGTTAGGATGCATATGAAATTCTTGAATGGATTTTAACAGATCTTCAGGATGCATATCAACCAAATCCTCATCAATATCTAATAGGTATTGTATTATGTTCTGAGATTGATCACAATAGTTTGTAGTCCATGGTAAAGATGAAGGGATATCTCTATATTTTTCATAAAATACTTGGTGCATGTCTCTTAAAGAAAACAAGTTATTAGGTTCTAACCATTCATACCAATGCCTTGCCTTTCCTTCTAATGTTAAAATGAAAATTTTCATAAGTCTTCATGTCATTCAGTATTTATCTTCCATACATGTATATGAAATTTGATGAGATGTAACAATGGGTCATCAAAATTTTCACCTTGAAAAACAGGAAGGTTGTCATCCCAAAACACCTGGGGCATCTTATGTGGGAGCCCAAGGATATGATCTCTAATAATTGGGGCATATCTTCATTGTATCCTTAGAATCATTTTTTTAAATCAGAAAAGAGGTCATTGTGTCTATTCAACCAGTTCAGAGTCTTGTACCAGTGGAGTCATTTAGGTCTTTTAGGAGTTGTGGAGTCGCCAGGTGGAGGATTTCAAAATTTTTGAGATGAATTGCTATCCACCATCAGCAATTGAATACCAATATAAGGAGGCTTGTGGGTATTTTGAGGTCTTAAGGATGTATAACATGTAATTCACTCAAAATTCCCCATTGCAGTTGCCATTATGTTGGGGTCTTATGATTTGGCAGATTGACATACCAAATGACAAGGCAACATCAGAACCACTTTGGAATCCTAGGATCTAGCCCTCCTAGATTCAGAGAGGGATCTCTCTATATGTGTCTTAGAATGATATGCTTATAGGCTCATGATATGATATTAGGCTAGTTATGAAGCACAAGGGATTTTTTTTGGTTTTGGTTGGGTAGGATATCATAAAAATAAAGGAAGTCTATTGAAGGGTAAAGGTGTGAGTAAATTGAAATAATGGCTCAACTGATAGGATAGGTAAGAGATAGTATCGATCCATTGGGATATGGAGTCACAAAAGGATTTAATTGCACCACAATTTTCAAGAGTGGTCCATGGGGCAAGTCATCTATATCAAAGGATCTCTTTAGATTTATTTGTGATATGGAACGTTAAACGTGTTGTGAAAGAAGTAAAGCTAATAACCAATTAAGAATCTATTAAATTTACTACACAAGAATAGCCTTTCAAAGTGACTGATTTGGGAGCAAGCCAAAGGACAGGGAAAACCATAGACTTCTCTGGGCGAACTCCTACTAAAGCCAACTTCTAAGACAACAATCCAGTAATCCTATTGACTACCTTCAGAAAGTAGAAAAAATCTAAGAAAACAAAGGGTAGCCTAAGATCAGGTAAGGAATTTGAACCTATCCTGCTTTTGGCATACTCTTCAAGGGAAAACATATAAGAAAACAAAGGGTAGCCTAATATCAAGTAAGGACTTTGAACCTATCCTTCTTTCAGCATACTCTTAAGGGAACTTTTTAGAGATAGTTGTTGGAGAGGAAACTAGAGGACAAGGCTAACCATAGACTTCCCTAGTTCAACTCTACTTAGCATGCAATGAAAATATCATTCAAGAACAATGTCTCAAGTTTTACACAGCAAGACATGGGCTCACCAACATTCCTTGACTGGTTATACTCTAAATTAGTAAAATTATTTAAGTAATAATCACATGCAATGGTTATACTCTATTGAATCATTCCCAAATCAACTATAAGAAGAAAACATAGAGATAAAGCTTTTAGACAGAAATAGGGTACTTTGTAGTAAATCCTACTCTAAATTTTCTGTTCTTTATCAGAGAAAATGGACAACATGAAAAACGTAAGGAAAAAAAAATACAGTGGGGAATAACATCACCATTAACATGGACCAGGATCCCATAAATCATCTTGTATTATTGATGTTCAAACCAGTTACATACTTCAAGTCCAACAGGTCTATACAGCTCTAACTTTTCTTCTCAACCTAGTATTCTTCAATTACATCACAACACTTCATCAGCTTCAGAAACTATTTACATTCAATAAGTGTCGAACCAACAACAATACTCGACTTCTCATATGATATATATAGGTAAATTGAGGAGGTGGAGTGAAAGGAAGGTCTAACTATTCAATTAATACAGAGTAAATGCTTCTCAACCTTTGGGAGGCCTAATGGAGAAGATATGTAATGTCTTAACTCTGTTGATTGATTTTTACATTAAATTGCATCTACTTCAGTCACTTTTGTTGAACTTTGAGGCTTTTGGTAGCTGACAATTACTTTTTGAGCTGTCTTTGAAAATATCTCTGACTGTGCATTCAATTTTTATTCTTTTGAGGTAAAATAAGTTTGTAGGTAGCATTTTGATCTTTTGGAGAAGTAAAGGCTTCAGTGATTTTTCATTCGAAGCCATCTTTCTACTGATCTGTCTAATTATGTTGTTTAAAATTTGATTAAGGGATGGTGGAGGAGGAGTATAGAGGGAGGAGAACATGCAGAGAAGGGTTCCATGGTGGAGAGTTGAAGAACCAGGGTTTAAATTTGAATTATGGCGCGAAAATATGTGAAATTGGTTTCGGGAATACCAGAGGTGGTATTCACACACGGGGTAGGCGGTAAGTAGTATTGGCTTGAATGAACATGATATGCCTTTGTGGATGATGCGTTTCCATGGGAAAACTACCCATGTCGCGTGGAAATGGGTGGTTAAACCATTTTGACAAAACATACGCAAAAATGCTTGGGGGCCATCAAATCTGGGGGATCCAGATCTACGGTGGAGAATGAGTGCCGTTTTACAAATTTAATCAGTCAGAGGAGTGGTGGGACCGGGGATGGACATCATCAATTTGTCGTGTAGTGGAGAAATTTATTGGTGGGGTGAAAATTTTATTGGGTGGGGTTGATGCGTTTGGGAAGAATTTTGATCGTCGGATCCGCAAGATCAATGGTGGAGATTTAATATGGGGGGAGCAGATAAAAGGTTTTTCATAAGAAGGATGATGAGGGGGTAAATGATTACCATTGGATGATCGGGATCGATGGTTTAGATCATATCGGCGGAGCGCATATCAGCGATGAAAGGGAAGGCGGAATGAGGAATTTGAGAAGTACGATGCGCCGATGGAGTGAGGACCGTTAGATCGAAAATGAGATCAATCGCAGAGATTTAATTGGGGGATCGACCATTGGTGGAAAAAATAAATGGGAGACGGGACTTTGAAACGAGCGAAATGCGATTTTCCGATGATCTATCGGTGAAAACACATCGGTGGAAGAAAATACAAGGGGGAAAAGGAAATGGGAAACTGCGATGGCCGATAGTCGATGGGCTTAGTGCTTGGTCACAGGACCAGGTCATATGGCAAAAAGGGGCTAGGGCTAAGCTGAAAGGCGCTTGAGCCTTATGCATAAAAAGGGGTGGAAAGCGTTAAAAACAAAGTTTTTTTAAGGCCTTTTATGTGTTCCGATAGGTTAAAACAGGCCAATTTAAACCAAATAAAAGGAAATAAATGGTCTAAAGGGGTTTTGGAAGCCTTTTAAGGGGGAATGAATGGTAAATGGAGAGATGAAAGGGATATTTTAGAGGAATGAATGACTGTTAGGAAAAATAAAAAAGGGGTGAAATGGAGGGAATTTGGAGGGAATTGTGAGGCTGAAATAATGGGAAAAAGGCTTTGAAGCAACCTTCTTTTGAACTAGTAGGGTTTCTTTGAGGAATTTTGAATGAATATTATCAATGGAATGGATTTCTTGAGGATAAATAACACAGAGAGGCTTCAAGAAGTCACAGATTTTGCATGAAATTTGTTTCTTGAAGACTGAAAGACTAATTTAGCCATCATGAGATATGACAGAATTTATAGATGGCTAACAATGCCTATGATTTTTCATATAGTTTTTCCAATGCCTTAATTAAACCCTCTGTTGTTGTTTCCTTTGAAATATTGAAGACTACCGATGCCACGAGGCACAAACGTACTGTTCCAAGTGCCTTTCTATCAAGAATCTCCTATTTTGTGTCTGTCATGCCTGCAACTTCTTCTTTTTTTATGCTCAATGGTAGGTACAGATATTTCTGATACAGATAATCTTCCACCTGCATCTTCCACATCGGGTAGTTTTGGCCGTTAAATTTCTCGACCCTAAACTTACTATCTTTCGCCATTACTCCCACTCGAACCAGGAACCCTTATTTCCTATGATTTTATCAGCCAAATAGACCTTCGGCTATGATACCAGTTGTTAGAAAATTATATATGACAAAGAAATGCAACACATAAAATATGTGGAAAAAGAACACGGAAAACATATAAAACCAGACAGACACAGATATACATGGTTCACCCAATTTGGGCTACGTCCACCGTGAACAGCCAGTCCTTCCTTTCTATTACCCATCAAAATGAAGAGACACAACCTACAATAGATCTGTTGTAATATATTATGTTCTCTATCACAGGCTCCCTTTCTGTTTCTCACTCTGAGAATAAACATGCAATACACAACCGTAATACAATACCCTCATACAAAATGAAGGGTTTCCTTCTAGGGAAAAAAAACTAAATTAAACATAACTTCTACCGTTAGATCATCCACCTAATGAAAAACCTAGATTGACTAGAAATTACAATACTTTTACAAGGCAATTTTAAAGTTTTTAGCTTCAGGGGCATTGCCCACGAAAACCCGTACTTGGGGGGGCTCCATAAAGTCGGAGCCACCTCCCTGGACCCCCTAGGCAGCATTTAAACAATGGGTGGTGTTTCTGCCCTGTTAAGAACATGGTTTCAATGCTATGATACATCTAAATAAAGAAGATAATCATGCTCCACACACAACAAATAGGGTCTCAACCGTCTCTACTATTTCAAAATTCAATGCGGCCTTCACATAGAAACACCACTAAAATGACATGCCAAATTCTCATGATCTGCCTCTCTTGAGCTCGATCTCCCATAAGAGAACCAAAAATATGCCATCATACTTCCTATCTCAAAACCATTAAGCTATTTGACATTCTTGTGAACCCTCACACGATGATATTTCTCTTGGTGGATGAACATGGCCTCCCTTTGGCAACCCTTACTCAACCCTCTAACTCGACCTACTTTAGGAATACGTCTCTCCTAGCTTCCTTGATAAAATTAGATCCTTCTCACTTGATGTTATTTCATTCATATTAAGGCATCCTTAAATATATTTTCCTATCTAGACCTCTTAAGAATGCTCTACAACTTACAGGATTTATCCACTTAGACCTTAGGAAATATTATTTTTCCTTTTAAAATTTCTTTTAGATTTTAAACCCCATATTGGGTCCAAAACCCCTTTTCTTGGGTTCCTTTCCGATAAACAAGTTTGTGACCAAACTCACACAAAACCATCTCACTAGGATTATGGAGTACCTCCCAAGCTGCACAATTCAACAATATAGTCTAGTTGTAGTAATCGTAACTTGGTCAAGCTCTTGTATTCAAGCAAGGACTTGGTTGGGTTCTGAAGTAGCAAATTAAGTAAGGGTATTTGTGAGGGCATGATAGCTAGGGAGGGTTAGGGTATGCCAACGAATGAAAATGCATGCTAACAAATGCCAGAAAATTTCAATGCATGTCAAGGAGTGTTAAGGAGTGTCGAGACATCACAAGGGAGAACTAGGTCAAAATGTATGGAAATGAAAAAATAAGAGCGTGTGTGTCAGAGAGTGTCAGTGAATTCAAGTGTGTCAAGGACAAATTGTGTTAGAAGAAGTTCATAATAGGATTTGCAAGAGGCAAGCCTAAGATTATGATAAGGGGCTAAACAAATAATTTTTAGACAAAGGGAGGCTTTGTGTTGGGCACAACACTAATTTTCATTTATCTATTATTTTTATATGATATGTGCCACACTTTGGATAAATTCTCATGTTCTAAACTATTTTAGGCAATTTCATATTGTACATTGTTGTGTATAAGTTTTGGAGCACTCGGTTTCTACCAACTTATATCTTGTGTGTCTTGTGTATCTTGTGGTTCTTACAAAATATCACTTAATTCTCTAATGTTTATATGAACTAGACATACATGTGAAATATTTCCTATGTAAGATACGTTGCTTATTTGTTTTATGGCCATGGCTAGATGTGATCCTTGTCTGGGTAAGTTCTTAAGTGGGACAAGTTCAGCCTGGAAATGGATGGCATAAGATGATTTATAGGCAATTTTTAGGTGAACAAGGCATAATATACTTTTAGTAGGTGCAATTGGTCAAGTTGTTGCGGTTGAAGCAGACCAATGTCACATGAACTGTAGTAGCTAAGGACTTGATTCGGTTCCCAAGTCATGAAAAAATGTAATTTTAGTTGTGAGGGCATGATTTTAAAGCATGCTAGGGAATGCTAACATGTGCCAGATAATTTTAAGGCATGTCAAATATGCTAAGATGTGTCAAATGCTAAGGCATGCCAAGATGTGCAAGGGTGTGACAATATGTTCCAGGGACTGTCAAGGAAAAAAAAGGAGAAACGAGTTGAACTACACGGAAATGAACACATAATATGGTTAATAAGCCATCAATTTACCCTTTCAAGGAGGGACATGCTAGGCACACTAACACTAGGTGGCAATAGGTTCCAAGTGCCAAGTGTTAGTACATTCTCTGCCAAATCATCCTCTGTTACTTCTCATCTACTTTCATATAATTGATCTCAAATAACTTTAATATTAAACCATGCCAAAGCATACCAACACATCTTAATTAATCTTAGACATGATAATAATTTCCAAGTGCCAATATGTGTTAGGGAGTGATACACATGTTATGAAGTGGAAGGGCATGCTGAAGAGTGCTAAGGTGTGACAGAGTGTGCTAATTCATGCTGAGGAGTGTTATGGACTACTACGGCAACAAAAGGGAGCACTAGGTTAAAATGCATGGAAGTGAATGAATATGAGGGTGTGGCAAGGAGTGTCAACGAGTTCTAGCTAGCATGTTAAGGAGGGAGTGAAAACATATGTTAAGCACTAGTAATGCATGCTAGGGAATATCAGGGCATGTAAAGAAGTGCCTGAGTGTGCTAGGTAGTTCATGTGTGTTTTAACATGTACCAAATACTGCTAAGACATCCAGGATGCTAAGGCATGCTAGGATGTGTAGGGTGCCAGGGTGTGCCAATATGTGTCAAGGAGTATCAAGGAAACAAAAATAAGAACCAAGATAAAATTCAAAGAAATGAACACATAAGAGGGTTAATAAGTCAGGACTTTATCTTTTTCAAAAGGGGCATGCTAGGTACACTAATAATAGGTTCCAATACATAGAAAGTTGCAATGTGTGCCAAGTTCTCATGTATGTTGATGCATGCCAAATTGTTCCATGGCATGCTAGGGACTACGAGGCATACCAACACATGATACAAGAGTGTTATGTTGTGCTAGGGCCTGCCAACATGTGCTTGGGTGTCCTAGCCATGGAAATATGTTCTAGGTACAAATATGTTCTAGGACATGCGAGGTTCCAAGGAATGTGTGTGCCAAAGCATGTTAATATGTGGCAAGAATTTTGAGGAGTGCTAGATCTCTCTCATTAATAGAATTGACAAATTTTGATTATGTATTAAATAATATAGTTTCTACACACACTAGTGGAACTTTATCTAAAGGGAATTTTTTATGTAATAAACCTAATAGAGATGAATCATGTATTGATTCATAGGAAATTATATTATCATTACTTGAAGGAAATGATACACACTCATTACTTCTTAACAAATTGACTGACTCTAACCACTATATGGCCTTGGAAACATAATGAAAAAGATTCCACAAAAATGGTCTTAAATCATTATATTTTGACAAAACATATAGTAACATGTACATAGTGTCATAAAAAACACATTAGAATGATCAATGACGACGAACATTTTCCAACTGTCACCAAAAGTAGCCAAAAAGAGCATTGGTAAGGGTCAATAAAATATTGTCACTGGAAGTGTCAACAAAGAGAGAATTAGTGACAAGCCTTTAACAACCCTCACCAAAAGTGTCACTAAAAATGGCTTTGGTGAAAAAATTTAAAGGACAGTCATGATATGCACTTACAACAACGATTTTTTAAGGATTGTCACCATATGTGACATTGGTGATAGACCTTAAAGGTTCATCATAGGCATGACCCTCATCAATGTCCTTTTTTATTGTAGTGATCGTTTGCCTTCACTAAATTCATGTACATACGCGAGTTTCATAAATAAGAGTAGCATATGAAAATAATAATAAGAAATGAGAAGTTGAAGTGAGTTTAAAATACCGATTCACAACCCCCCTCCAGTATTTTTCCCAACAACTTATTTGAATTTGAAAACTATTCCCTCCTCTTCTCTTTGAAAAAAAATTGGTTAATGGGGGAGATCCTAGTAGTGGGGAAGTCATTTCCCCAAAATTATGGAGGCATGGGGAGGTGATTGGGATATATACCAGTGGTCAACGAGAGGTGTGTGTAGAGTACACACCTCAAATTTGGATAGTTGACCTATGTACTAATGGGTGTGTAGGGTGGAGTTCAGCAAAATTTTGTTAATTAGTTAGCTTTTGGGTAGTGAGTATAAGGGAAAAAGTGGAAAATATGCCTAGAAGGTAGTTTTCATGCATAAAGGAAGCCATTCCCAAGTATATTTTTTATCTATAGATTCTATTTTAGTATATTTCAAGTTGGTTTCATAATTTATGTAGATAGGTTTAATTCCTACATGAGAAAGAAATCATTATGAATGGCACATTTTTGGGTGAGAATAATTTGCATTGGTAGGGAGGTCATTAAGGGATTATATAATAGTGAAATGATTTCATTATGTTATGCAAGCCAACTAGGGAAGCACCTAGATTCATGGCGGCCTTATGCTCAATGGGGAAGGGGAGTCTCTGCTATTTCATTTACTATAAGCGAGATTTGTTGTCAAAATTATCAAATCGTGGGAGATTAAGAATTCTTTGAGTGGTATCATAATTTGGATAGAGGGTTGAAACATATACAAATAATTATGTGCATTCGAGCCTATGGTTGGATATAAAATAACTCGCACACTTTCAGTTGCAGGAATCTACAATTTTTAGATAAATGTTCATACTTTTCTCTATGGTGTCTATCAAATTACAATATGAATATATTTTTAATTGGACTTAGTGATATATTTGTGTTATGTTAATGTTTACAAGGATCTTGACATGTTGAATTAATTTTTTTTTGATGGGGGGAGTCCCGTGTATATGTTTGAATTGAATGTGTTGGTCTTGTGGAATTAATGATATAATGAAATGGTGATTACTATGAAGGACTTAAGGTCCTCTTGAGACACTGAGTATATATGTGTGTGATTCATGAGAATATCCAAGTCTAAGGATTTGGTGGCTAAGAATTGATATGCATATAGGAAATTGAAATTATACCTTTTTTTCCAGGAAGACCAAAGGACTAAGGAAATATCCTTAGATTTTATATAGATAACTAACGTATCTTAGTTTTCACATAACATCTACTAAAATTAAGTTTATTCACTTTTGAAGCATATAACCCTCTTGAATATATGGGCTTGAATGGTTGTATTGCACTATCAACCCTTCAATCTAAGTTTTAAGCTTCATTTTGTCGATTAAAGCCATTGTGGACAACTTAGTTGACTAAGTAATGTTGATAACCTGGGGTTAATCCTCATTAACTTATTTTTCATGGTTATTTGAGATATTTGCAGAGGTTATCCCATGTTACTCATTGAGAAAGAGACAAACTAAAGGGATTTTGAAGGTTGAGCACCTATATTTTAAATTCTTTAATGTCATAATTGAGTGAATTCTTGAGTATGAGGACCATGATAAATGAAGTTTTTGAGTGATGTATTATGGGTGTGCTTTAGAACATTACTGTAAGAAAGGTGAATGATGAGTTACTATGAATAATTTTTTTGAAAGATATGCTTTATGGATTAAATATTTGTGCCACTCTTTAAAAGGAAAATTCGTGTGTCATTGAGGAAGAATATTCTCGTTGGCACAACATGCCCAAATAAATGTCCATCACTAGAAATGAATACATGCAATGGTGAAATGGAATATGTTCATCACAAAAAGAGGAAAATGTGTAATGATGAAGGAGGAAATTGTGTGTTAGTGAAAAATTATTTGTTAATACTTGATATGATGATAATGAAACGAATAAGGGTGTGACAAGGGAGAAAGAGACTTGTCGCAATGGAGGAACATGTGGAATATTGTCTCAATAAATGTGTACTGAGAAAAATGTAAGTACACATGTCAATGTGGTAGGGTCTATGGTGTTATATGGAATGTACCAAAAATGATGCGATCTGTAAACTTATGTGGATATTCCATTGGATATTTTGTCACAACATATATGATAATAATATATTAAAACACTGAAATTTTACACTATTATAGTTTTATTATAATTCTATATTTGTAGATTTAACTATAATTAGTGCATGCATGAAAATGGAAATTATGAAGAAAATTAGAGAACGAAAAAAATTTACTCACACACACACATAAGACACCATATATTCTCTCGGAAACTCTTTCAGGCAAAAACCTAGTTGGAAGGTGATGTTTCTTTCATCTCTTTATTTGTTTGGAAATATGGATCTACAAGTACAAATAAGTAACACATGTGGCCTGTGGGTTGCTACAATGCATAGATACTCTCTATGTTCTCTACCTCCTATCTCTCTTGGCTATATTTTTTGAGCTACGGAAAAAATTTTTTGTCAAAAGAATGGAATGCCTCTTCCTCCTAGTGTCCTGGTTATGACACAACCCAATAGACTACTATTGGTTTATTTTGACTACACAAACTCTTACCTATAGTTACAATATAGAATATTATAGATTATTTTACATAATAATCATGTGTATATCCCATTTTTTATGAATAATGGGGGATGAAGTTGCATCCTCCTGAACTATAGGTGTGAAAACATAAAGGTCAACTTTTGAGTGGCATAACTTTTGTATTCAGACCCTGATTGACACACTTCATATGTGTTGAATATATATATATATATATATATATATATATATATATATATATATATATATATATATATATATCTGTGTGTGTGTATAATAGTATGAAATAATGCCTCAAAACACTCCCGCAGGGTTTCAAACCCGTTTTGCTAAAGTGGGTCCCACTGGTAAAAACGGTCTTGTGAGATGATTCCTCCACGTTTTCCTATCCAAATTCATAGAGATGGATGAAAAAATATATAATGATCCAATCAATATAAAACATACCTATATTGGGAGGATTTTGGTCCCCAGAAGATTCTAATGAATGAGGTGAGGAAAATTTTCCTCCACCTCTCTAGTGTACCATTTAGCTTTTCATGGAACTTGTCCCTTAAATCCAATTTTCCAAAGTTCATGCTCACCATGTCTTTCAGTTCCAAACCTCTTATGCAAAAATGTATCTTCTGTCAACTCTTCCTAAGCATCGGGTGCCAAATCCTCCACAGAAGTTAGGACCTATTCCTCTTCCCAATCTAGCATGGAAGGCTCATAGAGTTTCAAATTATCTACATTCACAACTAAGTAAATGCACACATAGGGTGGTAAAATGAGTCTATATAAATTATCACCCACCTTTTCCAGTATCTCAAAGGGACCATACCTCAGAGCCTGGATTTTCTTACTAGGCCTGTTGGCCAGATAAATCGACCTTACGGACAAGATCGATCTCCCTAGTGTCAGAAGACAATATAGCAACAAACGAACAACTAAGTTTGTCTTTCTCTAAATATATTCGTTTTACAAATAAATGCTATGAAGGTGTCGATCCTACCTTAGATCCAAATGCTTATTTTCGTTCATAGTGCGTCTGTCACATCAATAATCCTTCCATCGCAATAAGATTTCTTTCGTCACAACAATAATCCTTCCATCGCAACAAGATTTCTTTTGTCGCAACAATAATTCTTTCCGTCGCAACAAAGTGTCGTCTTTTGTCGACCTGCAATCACAAACAAGCAAATATTAAATAGCACCTGTATAAAAAATAATTATAAAACATACCTATCATAGTGATCAAGGAATCTATGAAATAAATGATCAAACGACAGCTTATTGAAATAAACAATCAAACGACAATTTATTGAGAAAAACAAAACTTGATTGTATTAATCTTAAAATAACAGAATAACCTTACAACCTTAGCCTTGATGTTTGAAAGGCCTTCCCGGGGTCCAAAGTAGGAGTCTCCTCTACTTTGATAAGTCTTGCACTCTTCCTCTAGGAGCATAAAGAGGTATGTGATCTTTCCTCTCAAAATCTCAGCAGAAAGAAGTCTAAATCTCAACAACACTTCAACTCAATCAGCTATAAAGCTTCAACTCCATTTGAGGCTACCCAATGCCTCCTTTTATAGAGCAGATGAGGAGGTTAGGATTGCACCTTTGAAGGGATAGAATCCTCCTTCAAAGGGATAGGCTCCTCACATCAAGGGATTAGTTCCATAAGGTGTGGGATACAAGCACCTTACTAAAGCGTACTCATCCCCAAAAATTCTCATCTAGAACCTTCTTGAATTGACCTCAAATCAGTTTTTTTGACTTTAATTTCTCGCTTTTTTTACTTTGAGGAGGGTACGCAGGCATTGAAAAGGAAAAATGAATTCTATAATGCAGGTAATCAGTGTATTACCTGCGTACCCAAGCTAGGAACGCAGGCAGGGTTCATGTTACCTGCATACCCTAGGGTTTTTGAGTTTTTAGGGTTTTTCCTCTAGTTTCAGGGCTTGACATGAGGAGTAAAGGTTGTAAGACTTGAAAAGGATGTATGTATGAGTGTTAATGAGCTCATACAGTCAACAGAATGTCAAGGTGACAATTTTTAGTGTAACAAGGCCCCTACAACCTCTCCTTGTTCAGTTGTAACCATAATATGTCTCCCACCTTGAATGACGTCTTTTTTCTGTGTTGATCATGCTTGGCCTTATACTTCTCCTGTGAAATCTACAGTGTTTCTTGTACCTGTAAATGGATTTTTCTATTCTTCTCTATAATTTTTTCAACCCTCAAAACATCTCCTTTAATATATTCCCTCACTCCTCCTTGTTGCCCATATGCAATATCCAAACGTGAAGGTGACAAATATCCAAAAAAAGTTTCAAATGGGGAATTTCCTGTAGAAGTGTGGACTGTTCTATTATAATAATATTTTATATATGCCATTTTTTCATTCTATGTCTTTGGATCTTATGGTTGTATGCTCTTAGAAGTTGTACCAAAGTCTTGTTGACTACTTTTTTTTTCCCATATATCTGTGGATGAAATGTTGTAGATCTCTTCAACTTTTTGTCCATCATCTCCCACAATGTAGTCTAGAATTCTCTAAGAAATCTTGTATGCCTGTCTGATATGATGCTCCTTGGTATCGAAAAGTGTACCTAGACTTTTCCAAAGAACAATTTTTTTTCTTCTTTCCTATTGATGGTATTTTTACAGGGCATCAAAACCACATCAAAACACACATATTTCTAAACCTTTCAACTACCACGAACAAGTAGTCATGTCCCTTCTTGGTTGTCTTTAAACCTCCCACAAATTCCATGCAAATTATTTCCCAAGGATGAGTACGTACAGGTAAGGGATGATATAAAACTTATTTCTTGTTCCTATGCTTGCTGGTACAACAAAGCATGCATTCTCTTATGAGCCTAGCTACCTGCTCCTGCACCTTGGGCCAATACACATACCTCTGCAAGTTAGCCATCATCTTCCCTACACCAAGGTTCCATCCAACCTTGGAGGTGTGAGCTTCTCTAATGAGCTACAATCACTCACATTTAGGAAAACATATCTTATCTATCATGTAGAGTAACTTGTCCTCGATATGGTATTCAAAGGTGTTGTTACCATCATGCACACGACTCTGAATCTACAACTATTTATACACCTCCTTGAAGTCCTCATGATTAAAATATGCCTCCCTATATGCATCATGGGAGAATGGATAAATGTGCATAAGAGTCCCCAAAGCCATAATATTTGATGTGGGTGTCCTTGAAAAAATGTCAGCCAACTTATTTTTTCTTCCCTTCTTATACTTGATCACCAAATGAAACTTCTGTAAAAATCCCATCCACTTGTAATTCCTGGTATGTTGTAGCTTACTCTAGGCCTGCAAGTACTGTAACGATTAATGATATGTGTGGATTAATGTATCATTTCCCATCAGATAGTGCTTCCACTTCTTCACAATTTTCACCATGGCATACATCTTGCTTTTGTAGGTAGGTTAATTAAGGACTGGCCCATGAAATACTTTCGAATGGTAGCATACAGGCCTTCCTCCCTACATCAAGACAACTCCCATAGCATACCCACTTGCATATGTCTCCACCTATAAGGGGCATTGCATGTTTGGTAATGACAAAACTTTCTGCTTGACTGATCTTCTTCTTTAGCTCCTTTAAATCCTTCTGCTGACACTTTCCCCAATGGAAATTATTTCCACTTTTTGTTATGGAATGGAGCAGTGATTCTACCACTGAAAACAAGGCTACGAATTTCCTTAGATATTGTGTTGCCCCAACGAAACTCCTGAACTCGGAAACATTAGTAGGCACCAAAAATTTCGTGATGGCCTCCATATTGGAAGGATTTCTCTTTATCTCTCCTCCACCGATCACATGCCCCAGATACACCGAAGGCTATTGTGAAAATTCACACTTGTTAAGATTTTTTAGAAGTTGGTGCTTCTTCAATGTTTCTAGCACATGCATCAAATGTGAAATATGCTCCTCCTAGGTAGCATTATATAATAGTATATCATCCAAACAAACAATAAAAAATGAATCTATAAAAGGGTGTAGTACATTATTTATTAATCTCATAAACTTAGTTGGTGCATTAAATAGACCAAATCTCATTACTAACCACTCATATAAACCTTGCCTAGTTTTTAAGGTGGTCTTCCAGGTGTCTTCATCTTTGACTCGAATCTGGTGATATCTAGACTTCAAGTCCAACTTGGTGAAGTATTTTAGTTGTTGCAGTTGATCTAACAAATCCTTTATCCTAGGAAGGGGGTTTTGTTCTTGAGCATGATTTTGTTCAACACTCTGTAATTTATTCAAAACTTACAAGTCCCATAATTATTTAGCACAATGATTATGGGTGACCTACATGGTGATGTACTCGGTAAAATGACACCTTCTTCTAGCAGTTGTTGCAACTATTTCTTCACCTCACTTGCTTCTATAACAAACTCTCTGTACAACCCAATATTTGGCAATGAGGAGTCCGAAAATAGTTGGATCTCATGCTCCACTTCTATCTTAGGTGCTAACCCTTTTATTCTCTCAGAAAACATCCTTGTATGCCTATAACTACTACTCCAATTATTGTTTTTTTTATTAGTACACCCCTCCTGGGATTACTTTCCTCTTATTAACTCATCTATAGAATGAATTTCTCTTAAAAAAAATAAAACATACTTGCTAGAAGTGATCAATTTATTGTCTTGGTTGGCACTTACTTGTGAAATTATCGACATTCCTTTGTGCGCGTTGATGATGAATGATTTTCCATCCTTGAAGAGCCATTATTGTTTGGCTCTCCTCATGAATATTGCATCACGCATGTAAATGTATGGAATCCCAAACATAAATCCATATACATCAAGGGGAACCACATATAGATCTACTTCATCAATAAAATCATCATTGATAGCAAATCTAAGTTTACATTGTTTTGTTACCTTTAACTTTGCATCCTTATTTACCCATCCCAATGGATATGGATTTGAATGATCATGAAATTTCAGCTTGAACTTCTTTACCATCTTTGCTGCAATGAGAATCTCCCACGATCCTGAGTCAAATAGAGAGTCAATCTTTGTCTTCTTGACCTGTATCTTTATATGGAAGAGCTTGGTCATTTCTTTCTCTTCATGTTGTGGAAGGCTACTCATATTCACCTCATTTTGTACTATCGTACAAACCATCTTCTCATCCACATCCGAGTTGCTTTCAACTTGGTTACCGAATCAGTGACTATGAGAATCTTCTACTTCTTATCTTTCTTCTTGTTCTTCAGGTTTATATCTAGATGCAACTTCCAACATTTTTCCTTTGTATGGCTAGCAATGTTGCATTGGTTGTTGTGGTTTCTAGGATCTTTGCACTGGTGTGTTGTGGTTGTCGTCTTCTTATCCTTTCCCCCTTTTTTCTTCTTCTTCCCCTCCTTAGAAGCATCTTGTTTCTCCTTCTGCTTCGATCCACTTGTTGTGCTCTCTTTGGGCCTATGTTCTCTAGGTATTGTTCCTATACACAAGCCTTGACCACCGATTTGGGATTGAAAAACATCACTTGCTCATGCAGATTGCAGTGCAGACCCCCCAATATTTGAGGAGTACATCGAGTTTATTTGGAGAGATACCCAACATTATAGCCATCTTCTTGAATTTCGTAGTGTACTCCTACATGCTTTGGCCCGACGTTTTCCTGAAGTAGTGCCACTGGATCCATTCGTCCTCCACACACCCATGGGATAAAACTATGAAATAATGAGGGTCTTCAAATCCTGCCACTTAGTCACTGGAGGTTCTTCCTCTAACCTCAGGGTTTCTGTGTGGCTCTCCCACAGAGTTAGTGGATGGCCCTCCAATTTCAGTCATGCAAATGAGATTTTCTGGCCTTCTTCAATATGATGGATGTTGAAATAGACTTCAGATCCCACAAACAAGGGGGTCTCATACACTAATTCGATATAACCTTAAAATTGGATATATATAGATTGAAATATTAATTTTAATTTTTCTTCTATATAGATGTATATGAAGTTCATATTGAAATAAATTATTCAATTATGGAATTGAGACTTTCTTTATCATTTAGGGACAGGTGCCAGTGGCACATGATCAACAATTGTTGGTATAAAATCGTTAGTTTCACAATAGTTAACATGGGTATTTGAATAGTTTATTTAAGTTATTTATTAAAATAACTTAAAAATATAATTATATATCTTTTTATTTGAATAGTTTATTTAAGTTATTTATTAAAATAATTTATAAATATAATAATTATATATCTTTTTCATTTTCAAAAGCAAAAGTATCATTTTTGTTTACTTTTTAATTATTTAATTTCTCTCTAAATTTAATATAAAATTATGTTACTTTGAAATATTTTATTTATGGCTAACAGTGAAACAAAATATTTTTACCACATTTCGATATTAAATTGTAATATCCACAACTAATTGTGTAAACAAGTGAAATTCTCTAATATTTTGCAATAATTTTAATTAAAACTAATCCCATAGAGTCATTTTGTTTTTAATGATAATTTACATTATTTTTTTTATTTACGTAATTAAAAACCAAAACATCAATCAATTTGAAATTTAATATAAAAAGAGTCACACATTCCCTTTGCACTACACTGTTACGCACAATAAAAATTCACTTTTTAAATATTTAATTTGACTATTTTATTTTTTGTAATTGAAAATGCAAATATACACATCTTAAAAAAACAAATCATTGAGTGAATTTTACTTGCAATGTCTTTAGCTGTATCTGTAATATAATAACTAAAATAAAAATGTTATAGAGAAGGAATTAATTTGTCTAGAAATTTATATTATCCGTGATGCAAAAATGTAATTGGATAAGAGAGATAGTTGACCAATTGTAGTATAAAACGTCAAGCGCAGATTGAATACAAATAAAAAGAAATGGTTGCAGAATTATAGTAGGAAGCCTCCACTCGATAGAACATTATCCACCGCCATTATTTTACGTATATTTTTGTTCCCCTCGAGTGGGCAACCCCATCGGATTTGATCCACGTAAGTGGGGGTCCTCTCACAGTTGTCAATTACATCTCAATAACCACATAACGTGCATACTCACCAATCATTTTTTTAACCAAATGACAAAATAATTGGGGATAAGCGATAGCATTTTTTATAATTTTAAAATTTTGATTTTGTTATATTTTTTTTTTATAATTTTGTTATAAAATATAATTTTTTTAAAATAGAAACATGTTTATAATATTTAAATTTATTAATTTAATATGAGGTTTATTGTTGCCTTTAGAAGTGTTTTACAGTGCAGTATGAAAGAGACATTATCACAAATTTAAAAATATTAAAATAATATTTTATATTAATAAATTAAAATAATTAAAAAACAAAAATTAATTTTTATTATCTATTAAACTACAATTTTATTATATTTAAACTAAATTAAGAGGTACTTATTAGCTACTATATAGCACTAGTTGATATTACATTATGGGTAATTCATTGTAATATTTAAAACAAAAATATTTTACTATTAATAAAAACCTAAATAATATTAATTAAAACATTTTTAATAGTTCTTTCTATTTTAAAATATAAGGAAGATGTGTGATTCCTTCAATGTTTCATATGAAATTGACCTGTAATATTTTAAAGAATATTAATAACAAAAATAATTAATCTCTCACACACATATAAAGTAAGGGAAGATAAATAAGCATATATATATATATATATATATATATATATATATATATATATATATATATATATATATATATATAAAACTAACGTGCTTATTTCTCTTTAGTGTGTGTATATATATGTATGTTATTAATATTTTTTAAAATGTTATATGTCAATTTCATTTATATAAATATAAAGAAAGTTTTATCATATATGTTTTCGACTTTTTAATATGAAGAGCCATGTATTAATATTTTAATGTGTACAATCATGAATAAAATATTTTGATAACTATTTATAAAAATAAAAATAAAAACATTACAAATAAAATATTATATTACTAAGTTGTTCAAAATTAACATAGAGCTACTAAAAGCCAAAAAAAATACAAAAATTCTAGGTACAAACATTTCCTATATTTTGTGTTTAAGAAAAAATTACATTTTGAAAGCTTTTATCACTCTTAGTACTTAATAGATCCTAAATTAAAATAAATCTATAATTTTATTTTTTGATTTAAATAAAATTTATTAAATTTCAAATATTTTATTAAGAAATTGGAAAAACACAAATTATCAAATAATTTTAAATTTTCAATTATCGAAAATCTAATTTTTCATTAATTATAAATAATTCAAAATAATATTTTAAAGTTAAAAAAAAAGTTTTACCAATCATTAATTTTCTATTTGATAATTATTAAAATTAATAAAAAAATTATATAATAATTCCCAACTCTAAATTTTTAATTCATCCAAAATCTATACACTAAATCTTATATATATATGTATATATATATTCAAACATAATAATAATAATAATAAAAATAAAAATAAAAATAAATTAAATTAAAAAGAATATAAATATTTATGTGACCATAATAATTTTTTTTTTCTAAAACAAGAATAAGTAACTCAGTATCTTACTCAACCTGACTTTCTCTCAAATTATTTCCAAATAATAAATCTTTAATCTTTTAATTTATATCATACTCAAATCACTTCCAAAACCAATTAAACTATATCCTTAAAACACTAGTAATTTTTAATTATTAATAAAAATATTAATCTTTAATATTAATAAAAAATATTATAATAAAAAGATGAAAAACAAATCAATTATTTTAAACAGCAACATCAGCAGTGCTTAATTTTTTTTTATGTTATGTAAGAGTGATCTAATTTTTCGCGCATCTCTAAAATTAATGAAAGAAAAACGTTCAATCATGTACAATCATTACCTATTTTGCCGCGAGGCACGTTCCATGGAATGTGTGTTGGACTCTATTTATTGGATGAGAAAACATTTTTTTTGAAAAGAAAGAAAACATCGAAATCATTTTTTTTAATGAAAAATCAAAAGTTCTCTAAATCAGCTCAAGCGTCCATTTTAAACAATATTTTCTCAAGGGATTTAGGATATTTACACTTCCTCATTTAATTTTAATAGTGAGGGTGGTTATTAAGAATTTTTTGAAATTAAGATGAGATATTATTACGTAGTTTTTTTTTGAAATTAACATAATCTAATCTCTTTTTCATCTTTATGATAAGGCAAGTCTTATTTGAACAAAAGAAAATGATGATATGTGAAGTTTGGCAAAAGCTATAAATATATCAATCAAATAACATAATGTAATCTCTTTTTTATCTTTATCATAAGGCTAGTCTTATTTGAAGAAAAGAAAATGACAATATGTGAAGTTTGGAAAAGGCTATAAACATATCAATCAAGTAGAGATATATTACGTGAATCAATTGTTAAATAAAAGTTAAAATGCTCTGAAATATTTATATACATATGCGCAAATTGAAACAAAATCTGTTTTGTCAAGCATCCCAGAGTGTTCGAAATTTGAATTGAACTCATAAGAGCTTCTACTGATTTGCATTGATTTAGTTCAAAAAATTGGTATACATTCCTAACAATAAGAAACTAAGAAATCTAAACCATTAGAAACATAGAAATATATTTTCATTTAGTATATATTTTTTTCTTGTCTAGAATTTGATGTTCAATATTTTTATTTTGAAAATTATTTTTCAAATTTAATAATTTAAATTATTATTTTTAAATTTAATATTTTTAATCTATTTAAATTAAATTAAGTATAAAATAATTAGAGTTTAAATATATATTAACATGTAATATATTTTATAAATTAAAAAAATATATACTTCATTTTACATTTATTTAATCAATGTCTATTAACTCATTATTTATCTATCAAACTACAATTTTATTATATTTAAACTAAACTAAGTGGCACTTACTAGCTACTATATAAAACTAGTTGATATTACATTATGGGTAATTCATTGTAATATTTAAAACAAAAATATATTAATAATAAAAAATATTTTACTATTAATAAAAAACTAAATAATTTTAATTAAAACATTTTTAATAGTTCTTTCTATTTTAAAGTATAAGGAAGATGTCTGATTCTTTCAATGTTTCATATGAAATTGACCTGTAATATTTTAAAGAATATTGTTAACAAAAATAATTAATCTCTCACACACATATAAGGTAAGAGAAGATAGATAAGCATGCTTTTATTTATATATATAGCGTGTTTATCTATTTTTCGAGTGTGTGTGTGTGTGTGTGTGTGTGTGTGTGTGTGTATATATATATATATGTATGTATGTTATTAATATTTTTTAATATGTTATATGTAATTTCGTATAAATATAAAGAATGTCTTATTATATATGTTTTCTATTTTTGAATATGAAAAGCATGCATTAATATTTTAATGTGTAGAATCATGAATAAAATATTTTGATAACTATTTATAAAAATAAAAATAAAAACATTACAATTAAAATATTATATTACTAAGTTGTTCAAAATTAACATAGATCTACTAAAAGCATAGAGGAATAAAAAAAATTTAGGTACAAACATTTCTTATATTTTGTGTTTAAAAAAAAAAACATCTTGAGAGCTTTGATCCCTCTTGGCACTTAATAGATCCTAAATTAAAATAAATCTATAATTTTATGATTTTTTTATTTAAATAAAATTTCTTAAATTTCAATATTGGAAAAACACAAATTATCAAATATTTTTGAATTTTAAATTATTGGAAATCTAATTTTTCATTAATTATAAATAATTCAGAATAATATTTTAAAGAAAAAAAAAAATACCAATCATTAATTTTTTTTTTGATAATTATTAATATTATTAAAAAATTATATAATAATTCACAACTCTAAACTTTTAATCCACTCACTATACACTAAATCCTAATTATATTTTAAGTATCTAACATACATATACATATACATATACATATATATTCTAACATAAGAAAATAAATAATAATAATAATAATAATAAAATTAAATTAAAAAAATATAAGTATTTATGTGACAATAATAATCTTGTTTTTAGTAGAAAAATTAGCAACTCAGTTTTATGCTCAATCCAATTTTCTCTAAAATTATTTCCAAATAATAAATCTTGAATCTCTTAATTTATACAATACTCAAATCACTTCCATAACCAATTAAACTATAACCTTAAAACACTAATAATTTTTAGTTATTAATAAAAATATTAATCTTTAATATTAATAAAAAATATTAATAAAAAAATATTATAATAAAAAGATGAAAAACAAATCAATTATTTTAATCTTTAGAAAGTTCATTGGCATATCAACATGAGTAGATAATATTTGAAAAAAAACAGCAACATGAGTGGTGCTTAAATTTTTTATGTTATGTCAGACTGATCTAATTTTTCGCACATCTCTAAAATTAATGAAAGAAAAACGTTCAGCCTCCCTTTTTGAGTGTGGATAAAATATCCTATTCCGAACTGATGGCTTCTCACGTGTTAAAATTAAACATGTACAATTATTGCGCCGAGAGGCGCATCTAACCCCAATGTCAGGTGGGTCACGTCCTCATACAAAATGTTGGCTTAAGTTTTAAATAAAAAAAAATATAAATAAATAAATAAAAAATCGCATTGTGCTAGAACATATATCAATTTCTAATACAATTATGTATTATTTATATAATTTGAATGGATAGTAAATTATATACGTGAATTTGAATGGATCATAAATTTACCTTTAACAAAAAAAATTACCACATTGAATTTCCAAATTAAGCAAAATTTTAAACATCTTTACTCTTTACTAAAGTCAATACCATTTCCTAAATCAAAGGAAAAGAGTTAATTCAACACAAACAATCAAAATCCAAAATCTTTTAATATTTATTTTAATTAAATATTTGTAAAATGAATTTATGCTTACTCCAGAGCTATGGTAAATAAATAAAAATATATATAAACTAGATGTATGGTAAATAAATAAATATTCTTTTTATATTTAAAAAAACTTTAAAAATAGGTTTTATTTAGATGAAGCCTATGGGATGAATACCATGGGACAAATTAATGTTGATACCATGGGCCAAATACCATGGGTAAATAAATAAATATAAAAGAGGTATAAACAAGTATGATAAATAAATAAATAAATATAAAATAGATATAAAGAGGTATGGTAAATAAATAAACATAAAAGAGGCATAAAGAGGTAAGGTAAATAAATAACAATATATCAAATAGGATTATAAATAAAAATCTAATTATATAACAAGCCTATGGCCTAAATACCATAGTAAAGAAAAGGGGTATGGTAAATAAATATAAATATAAATAAACTAGAGGTATGGTAAGTAAATAAAACCTCTTTTTATATTTACTCCATAATCTTCTTTATATTTACGAATATTTATGTTCATTATTTTACATAACTAAGAAGAAATAGAGAAAGAGAGTGATAAGGGAGAGATGGAGAGAGAGTGTGTATGTTTAGGGGTGAGATAAAGAGACAAAGTAAAATGCATGGAAAGAAGGGGGGGGAGCAGAAGTGAGAAGGAGAGAGGGAGGGATATAGTAATGTAGTTGGAGAGAGAGAGGGGTGGAAAGAGAGAGAGAAAGAAAGGGATGGGGGAAGAGAGAGGATTAGAGAGAGTGAGAGAGAGAGAGAGAGATATGGGGGAAGAGAGAGGATTGGAGGGAAAAGAGAGAGAGAGAGGTGGGAGAGAAAGGGAGAGAGAGGAAGGATGAGAGGGAGGAGAGTGATGGGGGAAGAGAGAGTATTGGAGAGAGAGAGAGTGAGAGAGAGAGAGATCAGGGAAGAGAGAGGGATTTAGGGGGGAGAGAGATAGAGAGGAAGGACGAGAGAGAGGACTCGAGAGAGAGGAGGAGAGAGGGATCGATAAGAGAGATGGAGTTGGAGGGGGAGATATGTAGGAAATAAGAAATATAGAAAGTGAGAATGGGAGAGAGAGAAGTAGTGACAAGGGAGAGAGAGAGAGAGAGAGAGAGAGCGTGTATGTTTGGGGCTGAGATAAAGAGACAAATAAGGAGAGATGGAGATAAGGGGGGAGAAGGAGATATAAGGAGAGAAGGAGGGATATAGTAACATAGTTGGTGGGTGAAGAGAGAGAGAGAGGGAGAGAGAGATGGGAGAGAAATGGAAAGAGAGGAAGGAAGAGAGAGGACGTGAGAGAGTGGAGAGAGGGAGGGAAAGAGAGACAGACTTGGAGGGGGAGGAGGAGAGAGGTAAGAAGAAAGAAATAGAGAGAGAAAGGTGGAGAGAGAGAGAGTGAGTGAGTGATAAGGAATATGGAGAGAGAGAGAGTGAGTGAGTGATAAGGAATATGGAGAGAGAGGGAGAGAGGGGGAAGATAGAGATATAGATGGAAGGTGAAGAGAGGGAAGAAGAGAGAGATGGGGAGAGGAGGGGATTGACAAAGAGATTGATATATATGGATTGCGAGAGTGTGTGTGTTTATGGGGGTGAGATAGAGAGACAGAAAAGAAGAGATGGAGGGGGATACAGATATGGATGGAGGGTGGAGAAAGGGAAGAATATTTATCACACTAGATGGATTGATATAAGTGGAGATGGTGAATTTATAATCCTATTTGATTATTTTCACTATATGCATCGATTTTAGTGTATATATTTATTTCTAATGATATTTGATTACTTGGACTAGATGCATTGATTTTAGTGTAGGTGGTGATTTCTAATACAATTTGATTTCTTGCACTGAATTTGTTAACAAATTTCAATTTAGATGTCGATTTATAATTATATTTGATTAATTGGACTAGATGAATTGGTTTCAATGTAGATGATTTCTAATCCTATTTGATTGTTTGCACTAAATGTATTGATTTCAGTGTAGATGGCGATTTCTAATCCTATTTGATTTATTTGAGTAAATGCATTGATTTCAGTGTAGATGTTCGTTTCTAGAGAGAGAGAGATAGAGTGAGTGATAAGGAAGATGGAGAGAGAGGGAGAGAGGACAAAAGGAGGAAAGAGAGATATTAATGGGGGAGAGGGAGAGAAAGGGAATATAGAGATATAGATGGAAGGTGAAGAGAGGGAAGAAGAGAGAGATGGGGAGAGGGGGTGATTGAAAAAGAGATTGATATATATGGAGTACAAGAGTGAGTGTGCTTAGGGGGGTGAGATAGAGAGACAACAAAGAATAGATGGAGGGAGATATAGATATGGATGGAGGGTGGAGAGAGGGAGGAATATTTCTTGCAGTAGATGGATTGATATAAGTGGAGATGGTGATTTCTAATCCTATTTTATTATTTGCGCTAGATGCATCAATTTTAGTGTAGATATTTATTTCTAATGATATTTGATTACTTGCACTAGATGCATTGATTTCAGTGTAGGTGGTGATTTCTAATACAATTTGATTGCTTGCACTGAATGTGTTGATTTCAATTTAGATGTTGATTAATAATTATATTTGATTACTTGCACTAGATGACTTAATTTCAATGTAGATGATTTCTAATCCTATTTGATTGTTTGCACTAAATGCATTGATTTCAGTGTAGATGGAGATTTCTAATCCTATTTGATTTCTTTGAGTAAATGCATTGACTTCAGTGTAGATGTTGGTTCCTAGAGAGAGAGAGAGAGAGAGAGAGTGATAAGGAAGAGAGAGAGAGAGAGAGAGGACAAAAGGAGGAAAGAGAGATATTAGCGGGGGAGAGGAAGAGAAGGGGAAGAGAGGGAAGAAGATAGAGATGGGGAGAGAGGGTGATCGACAAAGAGAATGATATATATGGAGTGCGAGAGCGTGTGTGTTTAGGGGGGTGAGATAGAGACAAAAAAAAAGAGATGGATGGGGATATAGATATGGATGGAGGGTGGAGAGAGGGAAGAATATTTCTTGCAATAGATGGATTGATTTAAGTGGAGATGGTGATTTATAATCCTATTTGATTATTTGCACTAGATGCATCGATTTTAGTGTAGATATTTATTTCTAATGATATATGATTACTTTCACTAGATGCATTGATTTCAGTGTAGGTGGTGATTCCTAATACTATTTGATTGCTTGCACTCGATGTGTTGAATTCAATTTAGACGTCGATTTATAATTATATTTGATTGCTTGCACTAGATGCATTGATTTCAATGTAGATTATTCCAAATACTATTTGATTGTTTGCGCTAAATGCATTTATTTCAATGTAGATGGCGATTTCTAATCCTATTTGATTGCTTTGAGTAAATGCATTGATTTCAGTGTAGATGTTGGTTTCTAATCTTATTTGATTGATTGCATTAGGCGCATTGATTTCAATGTAGAAGTTATTTTCTAATCTTATTTGATTGCTTGCATTAAATGCATTGATTTCAATGTATATGTTGATTTATGATTTGATGTAATTGGATATATGATGGTACATTAATATTAAAGTGATTGGATTAACAATATGCATTGATTTTAGTGTAAGCACAAAAAGTTATTAACGATGTAGATTGATTTTTGTGTTATAGTAATTTAACCTATTAATATTGGAGAGCAAGAGAGACAAGGTATCATGTTTACTACAACAGATCGAGCTAAATATTTAAATGGTTTACGATTTCAATTTTCTTTTTCATATAATCGATATGAAAATATAACAAAAATAACAAGGGAGGAAATAAGAATAGTAGAAGAAAATAGTTTGAGATTGATTGTAACATGAGTACGTTCTTATTATTCACATTTTCTATCTTTCAACACTATTATTGTCACTTTGCATTTAAAAAAAATATTTCATCATTTTTCATCATTATAGTTGTTAACAATAATTATCATCTCAACGAACTGAGTTAACTAAGAAAATTTAAAATTAAAATGACCAAGTTAATCTCAGAAATATTTAGCATATTTAAAATGATTATATTAATATTTGATATATTTACATATTACTAATAAAATTAATCATATCTTTGATAGATTTTCCTTGGTAGCACACGACTGAAACGGGCCTAGATCCATCTTACATCTCAAAAATATACCAAAATTTTAATAATCTGAAAAATGTGACGTTGATGCCTCCGACTGGAACCAGCCTAGATCCATCTAACTCCGGATATATCATGCGCCGAGAGGGATCAAATCTCTCGAGGTGCAAACCTTATGCATCGATTTTAGTGTAGATATTTATTTCTAATGATATTTGATTACTTGCACTAGATGCATTGATTTTAGTGTAGGTGGTGATTTCTGATACAATTTGATTTCTTGCACCGAATGTGTTGATTTCAATTTAGATGTCGATTTATAATTGTATTTGATTACTTGCACTAGATTAATTTATTTCAATGTAGATGATTTCTAATCCTATTTGATTGTTTGCACTAAATGCATTGATTTTAGTGTAGATGGAAATTTCTAATCGTGTTTGATTTCTTTGAGTAAATTCATTGATTTCAGTGTAGATGTTGGTTTCTAGAGAGAGAGAGTGAGTGATAAGGAAGATGGAGAGAGAGGGAGAGAGTACAAAAGGAGGAAAGAGAGATATTAGCGGGGGAGAGGGAGAGAGGGGGAAAATAGAGATATAGATGGAAGGTGAAGAGAGGGAAGAAGAGAGAGATGGGGAGAGGAGGGGATTGAAAAAGAGATTGATATATATGGATTGCAAGAGTGTGTTTGTTTAGGGGGGTGAGATAGAGAGATAGAAAATAAGAGATGGAGGGGGATATATATATGGATGGAGGGTGGAGAGAGGGAAGAATATTTCTTACACTAGATGGATTGATATAAGTGAAGATGGTGATTTCTAATCCTATTTGATTATTTGCACTAGATGCATCGATTTTAGTGTAGATATTTATTTCTAATGATATTTGATTACTTGCACTAGATGCATTGATTTCAGTGTAGGTGGTGATTTCTAATACAATTTGATTGCTTGCACTGAATGTGTTGATTTCAATTTAGATGTTGATTAATAATTATATTTGATTACTTGCACTAGATGACTTAATTTCAATGTAGATGATTTCTAATCCTATTTGATTGTTTGCACTAAATGCATTGATTTCAGTGTAGATGGCGATTTTTAATCCTATTTGATTTCTTTGAGTAAATGCATTGATTTCAGTGTAGATGTTGGTTCCTAGAGAGAGAGAGAGTGAGTGATAAGGAAGATGGAGAGAGAGAGAGAGAGAGAGAGAGGACAAAAGGAGGAAAGAGATATTGGCGGGGAGAGGGAAGAGAGAGAGAGGGAGAGGGAAGATAGAGATGGGGAGAGGGTGATCGATGAATGAATGGTGCGAGGCGTGTGTGTTTAGGGGGTGAGATAGAGACAAAAAAGATGGATGGGGATATAGATATTGGATGGAGGTGGAGAAGGAATTTTTGCACCTGATGGATTGATTTAATTGGATATGGTGATTTATAATCCTATTTGATTATTTTCACTAGATGCATCAATTTTAGTGTAGATATTTATTTCTAATGATATTTGATTACTTGCAGTAAATGAATTGATTTTAGTGTAGGTGGTGATTTTTAATACTATTTGATTGCTTGCACTTGATGTGTTGGTTTCAATTTAGTCGTCGATTTATAATTATATTTGATTGCTTGCACTAGATGCATTGATTTCAATGTAGATTATTTCTAATCCTATTTGAGTGTTTGCACTAAATGCATTTATTTCAGTGTAGATGGCAATTTCTAATCCTATTTGATTGCTTTGATTAAATGCATTGATTTCAGTGTAGATGTTGGTTTCTAATCTTAGTTGATTGCTTGCATTAGGTGCATTGATTTCAATGTAGAATTTATTTTCTAATATTATTTGATTGCTTGCATTAAATGCATTGATTTCAATGTATATGTTGATTTATGATTTGATGTAATTGGATATATGACGGTACATTAATATTAAAGTGATTGGATTAACAATATGCATTGATTTTAGTGTAAACACAAAAAGTTTTTAACAATGTAGATTGATTTTTGTGTTATAGTAATTTAAGCTATTAATATTGGAGAGCAAGAGAGACAAGGTATCATGTTTACTACAACAAATCGAGCTAAAGATTTAAATGGTTTACGATTTAAATTTTCTTTTTCATATAATTGATATGAAAAGATAACAAAACTAACAAGGGAGGAAATAAGAATAGTAGAATAAAATAGTTTGAGATTGATTGTAACATGAGTACGTTCTTATTATTCACATTTTCTATCTTTCAACACTATTATTGTCACTTTGCATTTAAAAAAAATATTTCATCATTTTTCATCATTATAGTTGTTAACAATAATTATCATCTCAACGAACTGAGTTAACTAAGAAAATTTAAAATTAAAATGACCAAGTTAATCTCAGAAATATTTAGCATATTTAAAATGATTATATTAGTATTTGATATATTTACATATTACTGATAAAATTAATCATATCTTTGATAGATTTTCCTTGGTAGCACACGACTGAAACGGGCCTAGATCCATCTTACATCTCAAAAATATACCAAAATTTTAATAATCTGAAAAATGTGACGTTGATGCCTCCGACTGGAACCAGCCTAGATCCATCTAACTCCAGATCTATCATGTGCCGAGAGGGATCAAATCTCTCGAGGTGCAAACCTTTCCTCAAGTTTTGCACTCAAAAAATAGGTTTGCACCTCGAGAGATTTGATCCCTCTCGGCGCATGATAGATCCGGAGTTAGATGGATCTTTACATAATTTGCCGCGAGGCACGTTCCATGGAATGTGTGTTGGACCCTATTTATATGAAAATTGGAAACACGGAATAAAACTCTTGGATGAGAAAACATTTTTTTTTGAAGGGAAGAACATCGAAACCATTTTTTTAAAAGAAAAATCAAAATTTCTCTAAATCAGCTCAAGCGCCCATTTTATACAATATTTTCTCAAGGGATTTAGGATATTTACACTTCCTCGTTTAATTTTAATAGTGAGGGTGGCTATTAAGAATTTTTCAATAATAGTGGTATTTTTTTTTTAATTTAGTGAAAAAACTTATCCTAATTTAGTTGTTAAATTACTTGTTATTTTCAGCAAATGCAATATGACTTATTATCGTTATTTGAGGAAAACCATCCTACTTGGAATTACATTGATTGTCTTTACAACATGAAGTCATTTAGACTAGATGTTTCTGAACACGTGACAATTATTTAGTCATTTATTGATCTGTAAACTATTTGGATATTTCATAACAATAGATTTAATAAAAATATACTTAAAATTTGAAATCTATACTATGAGATTCATTTTCATTAGACTTATAGATTTACTAAGTAATGTTTTCGTGCATGTAATATATAAAATGTGGAAAAAAGAGAGTAGACTAAAATACAATCACTCACCACCATAATAACACAAGATATGACTTGGAAACCCTTTTGAGAGAAAAAAAAGCTACAAGGTGAGGTTGATTTACTCTCTCTTTCTCTGATGAAAATGGTTTCAAGTGTTGAAACAATTGAGCAAGAAAGGATTAATTTGACTTTAGCCTTAGCCAAATTGAGTAAATCAAATTTCCACATCAGTAGACGATAGCTTGGATGTTGTTAACTACTGTGACATGGATCTTTTCACTGAGTTAGCTCAGTAAATTCGAGTTAGTGGGGTTGGAGTTGAGTCATGCATGCATGATTGCTAAATTTTAACAATCTAGTACAATTATTTTGAGTTGTATTCAGTTAACTAACCTCTAAATATTGATAGACTCAGTTGAAGGTCAATTGTGCAGTGGGACAATAATCTCACTTGGATATCTATCAGTTAACTGACTAATAAGCCCAAAATAGCTATTGCATGCATGGAATTTGAATTTCTCAGTTGAAGTGGAGATGAAAAGGCAGTGTAACATCAGTTATATACTAGTTTGGGTGTACAATTGTTGCATGAAGTTAGGAGATCAATCCCTGAGAATTGTGAAAACAATTAGGAGGAAATTCCTATCTTTTAGGAGCTAATTTCCTCAAGGATTTTGCAAGGAAAAAGGAGGTTAGATTAGTAGATAATTAGCTAAGTGTTGGCCAGAGTTTCTCATTAGGGAGAGAGAATAATTATTATTTTGTAGGTTATGCTCAAAGCTAGAGAAAGAAATTGTAATACTTTCTCTATTCAATTAATGCAAAGAGGCTTGAGGGTTTTTTCCTAGTTGGATTCCCCTAGAAATCACTATGTACTAATGGTTTTTCTTGTTGCATGTTTATGCATGTTCTTCTAAATTATGTTTTCCATTCCGCATATTAGTAGAGTAGAATTGTGTCTCTTTTTTTTCAGATTGAAATCTTGAGCAGTTGCATTTTTTATCATATTTTTACATGGTATCAGAGCCCTGAAATAACATTAGAACCAATATTTCAGTTTTTTCCATTAGGAATTTCGAATTTGCAGCTTCAAAGCAGCGATTTTTCTTCAGATTCGGGAGGATGTCTTTCAACAAATTGAGATTGGAGTATGCCCTTGAGGGTAGCTCAAATTTCATAGCCTAGAAGGATAAAGTGGAAGTAGTGCTTAATGATAATGGTGTGTTAGAATATGTTAAAATTGACATTGCAAAACCTGAATAGTATGATGCACAACAATTAACCCAATGGAAGAAGGATGTTGTAAAGGCAAAGAGAACTCTTCTGAAAGGTGTCAGAGACCATGTCATGTCAAATCTCCATGGAAAAGAGACACCATTTTCTATGTGGAAGACATTAACAAATCTACTCAAAAATAATAGTGACCATAGAAAATTTACCCTAGAATAAAAACTTCAAAACATCATAATGCAGAACAATTATACCATTCCACAACATATCTCTCTAGAATTACAAAAGTTCGAGATGAGCTTGGAGGGGTTGCGGCGAATGTTGCAGAAGATGACCTGGTGAGCCTATCTCTTATGGGACTTCCAAAATCCTGACACATCTACTAGGGCTCTATGAATGGAAGGGAAAAATTACTGAATTGGGAAAGGTTATGGTCTGATTTGGTTCAAGAAGAGTTCAATAAATACCAGAGATGGAACTTCATCCAGAGCAGAGGTTGAAGATCATTTTTCATTAGTTGGAAAGGGGAAGAAAGGAAAAGGAAGGAAGACCCAAATAAAACCTAATTCTAGCCAAAATAATGGGAATAAGAAAGAATTGAGAAAGACAAAAAAATAATTCACTATCATGAATATAGGAACTATGCAACAAAATGTCTAGAAAAGAAGTCCAGCAAAAAGCCTTTAGGAGGAGCAGGAGGTCAAGAATTGACTTCACAATTAGAATTAGACTTCACCCTCATATCATGCATGGCCAACATTGTTATGGGTAGTGTATGGTACCTTGATTCTGGTGCCTTGTTTCATATGATAGGGTGCAAGGATTTTTCTAGTAGCTTGGAGGAGAAGGATATCTAGATACATATATAAATGGGGGATGATGAGACGTACAAAGCTATAGGAATTGGTACTGTCACCTTTAAGAGGGATAATCCTCTCCTCTTCACCTAAAATATGTTATGTTTGTAAAATTTGTTATGTTTGTACCTGGGTTGAAGAAGAACCCAATGTTTATAGAAGTATTGGTGGGTAGACGTTGTTAACACCAGAAAATCGTACAAGCACAAGACATTATAAATTTTCAATCATAAGGTACAATTAAAGATTTTCAGTGAAGAAATACATTAGGAAAGGAAAATTTTAAAAATCCCTAAGGTCCAGTCAGGAAATTGGCAGACAAAGCACTAGGAGCAAAGGGATTTTGCACTTAGCGCGCCTATTCTTTCAATAGCCGCGCGATCTTGAAGATGATGAAAAGTCGACATTTGAAACTGCTTGACACACTTGAAAAGGATGATTATTTGTCCAGTACTGTCAAGGACAATCAAAATCAAGCCATATTTAGGAGGTATGCAACCCACAAAGAAATATCCTCCCCACTCTTGGGTCAGTATCAATCTTGGGCCAAGAGAGGGAAGAGAAGTTAAAAAATTTCTATATAAACTAGTCATAGGAAGAGTAAAAGGAGACACATTATTATGTTGGCCAAATTTCTTGATATAAAAACAACTTTCAAGTGTAGTAGCAGAAGGATTGGAATGACTCACATGTTGGCCATCCAACATCTTAGTCTAAGAGAGAGCTTAACCTTATGAAAATTATCGACGTCCTTCTGAGAGAGGGAAGAGATAATTGCAAGGAACTTCATAAAAGGAGGCCCCGTTGTTCTGAGTATCTGAGCTCCATATCTCAAAGGACTCACTTCAAGAGAGTTTAGAATTGTATTCTTCATATCACCAACACCTAATAAAGGGAGAATTCTCCATTTTTCTTATTGGGTTGTTGCTCCATTTGAGCATTTGTGTCTTGTGTATTTTATGTTTTAGTTGATAGTCTTGTATGATTAGCTTACCCTATGAAATTTGTTTACATTATTTATGATGCTCACTAACAGTAACATCATTATTCTTCGTGTTTTTTTTTAGATAGCAACCAACTGCTAAAGAGATGCATTTTGGTACATGGTTGTAGCAAAAACACCACCACAGGAATAACGACTTCACTAAATTCCTCTTCTTAAGATAATATGTGTCTTTTGGAGTTCATGCTCCCTGCTCAAAGTATGCTACAAAACATACTTTCATTCTCTATGAGATTCTCATCACATTTAGTGATTTTTCCAAACAATAGACAATGTTTTTTTTTTTTTTTTTTTTGCATGATAGCATGCATAATCCTCTAACAGATGTGAACTCGGCACCTGTGGGAAGATAACCCACGCAATAGACCAAAAAGCCAAAATTTAGAATATTTTTTCCATTTTTAAGGTGACTGGAAATCCTTAATAGATTTACATCACTTTGTTATGCATTTTACTACTATTAGGATAGTTAGTTGTTGCACTAAATCTTAATTAGTAGGGCAATTAAGTGTTTTTTAATTTTAGCTAATATTTTCAATTTACACATAATTTAAGTAGGAGAAAATAAAGTGGCCCTAATCCACGCATGCATTTCGAACAAGTTATTTTCTCATAGAAATAACTAACACATCACTTAATTAGTCAACAAAGTAAGTGGCCCAGAAATCCACACATCTTTTACTAGCTAAGTTACTTCAAATTTTTACATTATATTTGGGACTAGAGTAAAAGTGTTGACAATGAAAGTGAGTAATATTTGTTGTCCTTGAACCTCTTGGTGAGCATGGACAAGCATATGAAAAATTTCCTAAGACAATTTGAACTACCATCTCCCAATAGTGCAAGATAGTCTAATTAGGCAAAGCATAAGCGGCCCATAATCCATGCATCATTTCAAATTTTCGTAAGGAACAATCACACATAATGTAATTAGAAAAGGATTGTAAAGGAACATCGCATATCCAAATCTCATCACACTCCTGATTTTTCAATTCAAAACACACATGAAGTATTGGTAAATTTCAAACCAAAAGGCACCCAGTGTTTTGGGGCCTTTGTTGTTATCTTACGTTTGCTTCACAAAATCACACCCTAAAGAAAAAGTGAGACTACTTAAAAAAAAAAAAAATTTTGAACTCACTAAATTATCCCCGAATAAGCCACAAAATAAAATATAGTTCAGGTTAGGACCATCAGGGTTTGGCATACAATAAGTCATCGTGGTCATAATACATTTTTAAACATATATGTTAACATTTTAGGGAGATTTAAATCCATCTATTCTCCCATGGAACAAATAACCAAGCATTACAGAGACCTATTTCAAAGGGGGTCAATCTTAGGCCTAGTGTGTGTGGTACTTTTAGGGCTACTTGACCCATCTAGTGCTCGGTACTGGTGACCGATTACCAATAAGCTCAAGACTCAAATGGTCACATGGGATGGTGGTACTTAGTTGCCAAAACTAGGGAATACTTCCCTATAGGTGATAGTGAAGGCAACATTCGATCCTCATACCATTACCTTGGTTGATTCTTTGGTTGCTAGAAGGCATTGCCAGATATTTCAAGACGTTGACCCTAGTACCCATGAGAATATATCTTCACAATGCCTAGTTACAATGAGAGTGTAAGGATGATTAGGCATGTATAGTATTTTGGTATCATATGCAAAACAAAAAAATACCTCACTTTTTTCTTCATTGATCACATAGTGTAATGTTAAAGAGAAAAATTACCTTTTCACTTTTGGATTTTATTTTATGCATGTGATTATATTATTTATGTGTTAGAAGTCATCCTTCCTCCAAAAAAAAAATACAAAAAATATTACACTAATCGACATCATAGGGGACGCAACGAGACCTCATTGATCTAGGCATTTATTAAATCTCCCCCCATTTAAGGGAGGAGTGTTAGGCCTCCCTCCATTTAGGCATAGAGGACATCATGCTACCACCGTTATCAGATCATACTTTATCGGGGCATCTCTGATTGGAAACCCGAAAGAGCCACAAACTACCACACCAGTGAAAATCCCCACATGGTCACCACACTCAACTCCTCCAAAGAACCCTCATGGGAAAAGGATAGCTACCCCTACGGGGAGTCAGAAAAATATCCATCAGGGTACACCATAGGGTAACATTCCCCAGGAACCTCCCTTGAACCATCATATTCAAATATATGTTTCTCAATAGCGTGTGATGGCGGTCCATAAACAATTACCCTTCTTAGCATCACTACATCTTCGAGATCTAATGAATTTTACAAATGAACCCATTGTGCATAGAATTTATTGGCCCCCCATGCCAATTAATATCCCTTCTAATATACCAAAATTTGAAGGGAACCAAGTGGAAGAAACCATAAATCATTTAATGACTTTCCACCTATCACTATTCATTGAATAGTATAATTGATGATACCATTTGACTTCAAATATTTCAACGCACCTTGAAAGGGCTTGCAGAGAAATGGTATGTCGAGTAGCCATCTACATCATAAAGAACCTTTAGTACCCTCGCTACTGCATTCCTTACCTATTTCCAGCTCCCAATTCACCATGACTCGAGAATGGAGCTTCTTACACATTTCAAAGAAACACCAGCCGTTGATATATCAGAACATCTCCATGAATGGCAGAGACGTCATAGTTTTTTCAAATCCAAACTCGACAACAGAGTTCTATTGGACTTATTTTTTATAACCCTCATTGTAGATATTTAAAAATACATTGAAACACAAAAACCTAACTCAAAGGAAGATAGAATTAGAAAAACCCAGAAACTTGAACTCATTTACACCCAATCATGATATATCTATAATATCCTTCCAAATGCCCCATTCTTGCAAAATTATATGGATTTACCAGGTGCATCGAATAATGTTGATGGATTGATAGGGTCCTTAGCTCGAGGTCAACCAAACAGTAGTTATCAGTATCGAAGGTACTCTTACGATTGTACACAGAACATATCATGACCTGGGTACCATCAAATTTGGTGTGCACCTCTGTAGAAATTGATGAATAAGTAAATGCCATACCATGAACATCAAGGAATCCCATATCCTACCTCATAGGGGAACCAATACTCCCCTTTCCCCGCACAAAATATGCAACCGATGCAAAACAATGCACCAGTAAATCTAGTGCAACATTCCCAGGCTCAATAATAATGATATTATGAAAAAGAGAATAAAAATAATCATCCAAAATGTTGAGATTCAACAAGATGATGAGCTTAGTGAAAAGAGTCGCCTTCACTAAGTGCGCTCACAGTCTATTTTTGGTGGAATTCTATTTTTAGATTATGTATATTTTTAGACATGGTGATCATATTTCAGAAGTTGCGGGATGATATTTGTGGATGGTTGGTCATGCTGGAAAAATAGATGAAATTATATTTTTATAATATTAGGCGAAGTCTATTTATAGATCGTCAATCTAAAAATAGAAGTGTCAATTATTATTAGCTCTTAATAATAATTCGATAATAAACAACAAATTATTCTCTTGGAGCACTTAATTTCAGTGTACAGATTTGGAAAATCAGTGGGCTGAAGGAATTATGCAATTCCTAGGGTTTAATAGTGGTTCATGCATGGAGGACTCAGTTAGAACTAAAGTGGCAAAGTTATGACAGATTTGGAAGAGTAGTTCATGGAGTTGTTATTCATTTTAATTCAGTTAATGGAGTTAAACTCAGTTGAGCTAAATGTATCTAGTCTAACTGAATGATACATTAGTGAGAGTGGAGTGAATTAATTAGTAACTTAATCTACACATAATAACTCATTAATGAACTGAACAATATAGTAGTTAACTACAGTGCATGTCAGTTCCAGTGGAGACCCAGTGGAGAGATAGGTGAAAGGGCAAGATGGACTATCCGTTGTGACTATATTGATGCATTGATCGCACCACACATACATTGGAGTTGCCAATAATGATTTTGAAATCAAGGCAAAGGTAATTCAAATTCATTTAGAGCTATTATTCAGCAGGGATTGCGTAGTGGAGGTAGTCTAATAGGTGGCAAGAAAACGATGCATGGATTTGCAGATTTCTTTTGATTAGTGTATGACAATTGATTGTACTGAGAGCTTGATGTACTAAGATTTGTATGAGATTGTTACATGATCTCCATGATACATAATATATGATAGTTGGGGTTTTCAGCTTCAGGCTTTCCCATTAAACAACTGTGTTATGTGAAACTATTTTTATTGCTTCATGTGTTTGCAATTGAATGTTTAATTTCTACAAAAGATTAACAGTGGAAGGATTCTGTATTTAGCAAGAAGATAAAATATTGTTAGATCAGGAGAATCTAGATATATGCATGCATCTTCTATATAATTTCTACATGGTATCAGAGTAGTGTTAATTCTTGAATATTACAATTGTGAAGAATTTTTGAGTTTGTGCTGGTGGACAATTCGAATTTGCTGTAGAAAATTCTTGGTGTAGAAGTTGAGTATACATTGAAATGTATTTCAATGGGTTGCGATTGGAGTATGCCCTTGATGGGAGCTCGAATTACATAGCCTAGAAGGATGGGATGGAGGTGGTGCTGGAGGATAATGGACTGAATGATTTCATCGATAGCGATGTTCCTAAGCTGGGATCTAGTGATGTTGCATTACTTGACACATTGCAAAAGAAGATAGAAAAGACAAGGAGAATTCTGTTGGAAGGTGTGAAGGACCATATTATGTCCAAAATTCATGGGAAAGCCACTCCATTCTTAATGTGGAAGGCTTTGAAAAATCTGTTCCCAGAAGGTATATAGAATTTGGTATATAGAATTTGGCCCAGGACAATTTAAACCATATTCTTTCCTGGGATCATACCTAGGAGACCCCCCCATCATACCATGGGAAGCCCCATAAAGTATGGAGGAAACGGTGTGCATGATGACCTTATCAAACACTAAAACTAGCATGGAACTAGAAACAAGTAGCACGATTACAGATGCCACAGGTTCGGCTTCCTACCTTATGCTATCTTCCAAACCCCATTTTTTTATCCCCCACCTGGTGTTGTTTCGAGTCAAGTAATGGAAACTCTTACATTTCCAAACATGGCTTTCACAATACCTGTCTAGTATTTGGCTCCCCCAATTGCATTAGGAAGCCTATGTATTACCTCTACAGGCATAACTTTTATTAACCCCCAAGAGGCCATAGTAGCCAAAGAAGCCCCTGTAGCAACATTGGCTAGTACTACCGCAAGGGATAACAAGAAAGGAAAAAAGGTCAAAACCCCTAAGATTGATAGGTCGTTACAACCTTGTGCGTTTTGTGATATCATAGGCCATCTTACTAACATTTTCCTGAAACTATATGAGTTAAAACATATTATACATACCAAAATAAATGTTGCAACCTCAAACACCTGTAAAAAGGAAAAGGTCACAAATAATCAAGGGAAATAATGACACACCAACCATGCATCACCATATGTGACAAATTTGGGTATTAAAACCATCATTTCCCAGATATGCCTTGATATAGGGATGCATTACAAGCCCTAGAATAATCCAATCAAGGGGCCCCTCTACAATGTCCATACAAATGGAGGAGCATGGGTCAAAAACCATCTTGTATGTATAGGAAGAGACGACATCATTCTCATACTCATCCAACCCAAATTTTCAAAGAAGGAAAACAAAGGCCACACCGCATGTCACAGTCCATTTTGTGTATTATGTAATCAACACGATCACTTAATCATGAAGTGCCCCAAATTAAGGGCTTTCAACCGCTATTACCCAATACCATATGTTTCCAATTTTTTTTTATCTCAACACATAAGACACAAATGTCACATCTATCAGAGAAACCATCATGTGCATTATTTTCCCCATTTTCATCACCTCCAATCAATGTTAGATTTCATACGATGTTTCATCGCTGAAAATACTGATTTAGAAAACTTAGATATAGAATCCATGGACAACACTAAAATTAAAAGGAATGAAGCAATGAGGAACATATTATATATATAATAAGGGATGCGGTCACCATAATAACCAACTCTCCCCCATAACTAACCTCATCCTCAAGTCTAGATTTGTGCATTACGCAAACGAATGTGATCGCTTGATCACGCAATGTGCATCTCTAGAGTTGTTTCAAATATGGTACTCGGTCAGTCTGGAATACTTCATAGGGTTGTGTCTCGATCAATATTCTTGTCAGATATGTCCCTACATTCCCTGATTCAGTTTAGCATTATATTCTCTATGCCTAGCCATAGCCAATCTCGCCAACATGGATAGATCGGATACAGAGTCCGTAGAAATTTCCAAAACCCAAGAGAATGAAGATAATAGATCCATCCTCTGCATATTTTAAGAGAGGAATCCACCAAAAGAATAGCTTCCCACGCCCAACCCCTATCCATGCCTAGCCCTAGCCTGCGTATTGTGTGATGAACGTGACAATTTAATCACTTAATGCTAATATTTAGTATCATTCTAAAAATGGTACCCAATCACCCTGGTGGTCTAAAGGGATTGGAAAACAAAATAAAGTCATTCATGTCTAATTTTCCAAGGTAACCACCATACTTGAAATTTCCCCTATGTCCCTTGATTTTGACTAATTCTAGACATCATGCACTCATTCCTCACCAATAATCTAGACGTAGTCGATTTCAAGTTACCACAACATAGGCAATCAATAAAAATGAGTCCTACCCCCCATTGTCACTAGCCACTTAAGAATATAAAGGCAACCACTCACCCCAGCAAGTTACAAAGCCAACAAAACATCTCATGTTCCCTATGTGATAAAATGACCACATGGTCAATCAATTTCGGGAGCTTAATAAGTTTACTGACAGTCTTCACATGGTTAGACCCATACCTTACATTCATCTCTCTAGTCAAGAGAAGATCACGTGCTGATATTGCTCTATTTGATCGCAATTTCTCCACACATTAAATTATCAACACCTATCAAGTTTAAGACTGGGTATAGCAGTGTTAGAACAAAAAATCCCAAGAGAGACAAATCACACAAATTATAAGACTAGGAGATGGAAGAAACACATAAATGCAAATTATCGTAACTACCCACCATCATCATAATCTAACATGTGACTAGTATTGGATCTCATACCATATATTCGATGATTACTTTTCCTCCATGCAACATTTGCACTAGCCATGATCATGATACAAAGGAATTCCCTATGCTATGAACATTCAACACATCTGCATCTGAAAAAATATTCAAATAAAGGAAGATACATATACCCCTTGTACGCTGCCAAGAGAGTATGAATATCATCTGGCTAAAATCAAAACAAACATTGTAGAGATTCTTTCTCCATTTAATGCAAATGACACACAACACCATATATGATTAATCTCATAATCTGTGGTAACCATTACTCGTGATGACTACTCATCATTCCTTAGTATTGAGACCACTGCAACTACCTCAATGGTAGTACTACCTTTAACGGTGTAGACCCAGCTTGTATCCACCCTGTAAACCTCATATGGTTGTATGAAATCAACCACAAAATCATACATGTCTGTCGACCAACAATGTTAGTCCCAAACTAATTCCTCACAGCCTTGCACAAAAAAATTCCCCCTTAGAAATCTTGTTCCACTCTAATGAGAACATATTATATGCCATGACAGAATCAAATTGTTTGTGGGATGCTATACATCACCACTTGTTTTTTCTTCCAGAAAAAGAGTTTGTGCCTAAAAGCACAAAAACCCAGGATATTCAAGTTATTGAATAAAAAAACTTCCAACCATCATGGAAGGTAGAATGGTTTAAGAACCCTATCCCAATGCTTGATGTGTTTGAGGAAGGAAATATGTCGAATATTTCACTGACCATTAATGTGAATATCTCGAAAAAACTAGGTGAAATCGAAGAAGTCTCGTTGGGGGAAACATGCTCCGAGAGGAAGTAGCCACGTAAATGAAATTATCAAAAGAGTAAGGGATATCTTAACATGGGATTATTTAGAAATGCCAAGGTTAAGCCCCACCATTGTGCAACATCACATTGAAACATGGCCTAAGGTATCACCTGTCCATAAAAAATAGCTTGATTTACACCCATATAAAGCAGAAGCGATCAAACAAGAGATAAAAAAGCTTCCTAAAGTTATATTCATATATCCAATCACTTACACGTCTTGGGTTTCTAACCATGTACCCATCATGAAGAAACAAGGAACCATTCGAGTCTGTACCGATTTTTGAGACCTAAATAAAGCTTGTCCCAAAGACAACTACCCCACTCTTTTCATCGACCAAGTAATTTATGCTTGCATCGATCATGAGGACTTATCCTTCACGGATGGATTCTCGGGGTACAATCAAATTCATATTTGACATAAATATCGGTACAAGACTGCATTCACTACTCCTTGGGGCACATTTTCATACCAAGTTATGTCATTCGGTCTTAAAATTGTTGGAGCCATCTTTCAGTAGGCCATGAACTATATCTTCCATGACTTGGCTCATCTCATCCTAGATTACTTGGACGACCTCACAGTACGATCCAAGAAATGAGTTGACCATTTGGATTATTTGTGTTTGGTATTTCATCGATGCTGAAAATACAACCTACGCTTGAACCCTCTCAAGTGTGTCTTTTTCATTAATTCAGATAGAATGTTAGGATTCATAGTATCCCAACAAGGAATCAGAGTCAACCCCCTCAAGTTCCAGTAAATCAAAGAGGCACCAAAACCCAAAACACTAAAGCAACTTCGAAATCTGCAGGGAAAATACAACTTCTTACAACACTTTGTCCTCGACTATGCCACTTGTGCACAGGGTTTCCCACGTATTCTTCATCAGGACATTCTATTCAAATGGGATGATCATGCTCAAAAGTCATTTAAGGCAATGAAAGACACCTTGTCTTCAGCCCCCTTGATCATCCCACCCAATTACGACAAATACTACGCCCTGTACCTATCCACATCATATACGACTATAGTTGTGGTATTAATCCAAGACAGACCCGGAAATAAAGAGCATGTAATTTATTATGTCAGTAAGAACCTAGCCTCTCCTACCTTGAGGTATGAGCTGGAATAAAATAAATCCCTAGCCCTAGTACACACAATAGAAAAGCTTCACAATTACATCATCCTAAGGACCACAACAGTCATAGAAACTATCAACCCCATGTGATATTTTCTAACGCACCATATGATGAACCATAATTATGCGCGATGGATACTCATACTCTAGGAATTTGACGTACATTTCAACTCCCACAAGAGAAAGAAAGCACTCATCCTAATCGAGTTCATCAATGATCTCCCAAATGAGACCTAATTATAAATATCCCCCGTTAATGAGTCACTACACGATGAACATTTTTTCTTGGTGACGACAGAGGACCCTTGGTATGGTGACATTCTTATTGTTCTATGAAACCAAAATTTCAAACCCCAGCTCACCTATTACGACCAAAGGCGCATATTCCATTAGGCCCCCCGATACCTTCTAATGGGAGACGTCCTTTATTGAAGGGTTATTGAAACCATTTTATTTCGATGCCTCAGTCACGACCAAGCTAAGAAGGCCCTAAATGACTGCCATAGTGGGGCTTGTGATAGTCATCTCCCTGAGATGGCCACCACCCAAAAATTCTTATGTGTCAGTTACTTTTGGCCCATACTATTCCACGATTGCATACAAGCAGTCAAAAGCTCAGAGTGATGCCAACACTAGGCTCAGAAGGAAAGAGCCCCTCTAGCTCCCCTATGCCCAGTCATTGTAGCAGGCTCCTTTTGAAAATGGGGCATCAATTTCATGATTTGCAACCCCATGTTGTCTACAAACTACAAATACATCATAGTAGTCATCGAATATTTCACCAAATGGAAATAATCCATGACCACATACAATAACACCGTAGAAACTGCAACATGATTTTTCTTCAATCACGTCATAGCACGGTTTAGTGTACCCAAGGAGTTAGTCTTCGACCATGGAAAACATTTCAAGAATTAAATATTCCAGGAGCTATCCCATCACCTTCGTTTCACATATGAGTTTGTGTCACCATACTATCCCTAATCCAATGGACTGGTACAATATGTTAACAAAGTACTCCAAAAAATGTTACAATGCATGGTAAATGTTAGAGTCGGTATCTTCATCCCTCCGTCAGAGATCAAATTTATCTTGTTGCATTTCATTTTAGGTGTCTCACTCAGTTGATTTAGCTGCATTCCATTAGGAGAATGTATCATCTGACAGAAGGGTCTTATCACTCATATCCCTCATGTCATGTACCTGCTGGTTCGTGTCTGTTCATCAAAATCATTTACAGTCATTTTTGGTCTCCTAGTTAGTAAAGAGTCATTTTAGGGTTTTTTCTAGTCTCATTAGGTCTATGGCTTCATTAATTTGGTCTTCAAAGTATCTAATAACACCAGCAGGCACATGAGGAAGCTTCAAACAAGGTTTTACTGCAAAAAATTTCATCATCATAATGCTTGATAATGATTTTTCTTCAAAACTCTGTTCTGAAGAAAAATTGTCTATTTTATCCTTTTGTAACAAATGAAATGCAATTTTTAAGTTCTTTAGTTGTAATAATTCTCCATTTGCAGCCCTATTCGTCTTTTCCAAACTCCATGCCATCCATCCCTATAGAACATACAATAAATTCATCATTCAGTCCAAAAATCAAAAAGCAAGCAAAACATAGTTCATTTGAAAAGTGCCAAAGTTTTCAAACATTGTAAAGTGGGTTTTTTCAAATAAAAAATTAAAATCTTTGGCATAAAGATATTTTTGTGTTTCAACAATTCATTTGCAAGCCAAGACAACAATGAGCCAAAGAAAACCATCGAGGAGTGAAGAAATAGGTTTGGAGGCCGAACTGTGGTGAAATTAGCTGGCGCGACACACTGGGAAATTGTCATGGCACATTGGTAGAGCCCGGCGCATAGGGCCGCTCTTCACTATGCAAATTTGAACTGTCGTGGCGCATAGAAAGGGCACAACGCACTGGGCAGTGGTCGCGGCGCACAAAGCAGAAAACACAAATTTTTGCCCATTGCTTCCTAAAACTCAAAATGACTCGGGTTTTTCTACTCAAGTAAGTTCATGTGACCCTCTAGTTGCCATTTAAAAATGTTTGAAGATGGATTATGAGAATTTAATAAAAATAGGTCAAAGCCTATCATTTTGTCGAAAAATTTCTTCCTTAGGGTTTTGAAGCTAAAGTTTTAAAATTGATTGTGGTGCCAAATACTCCATTCCCCACCTTGTTGTTACTTCTCCTCACTGTAATCTCATCACTACAGTCCATTCCCTTATCTCCCTTAAATCCCTAAAGCCACTCATACCACCCCATTCCCATTTTCCCTATCCCATTTGTAAAAGTTTCCCCAAATCCCAAGTTTATCCTAAAACTCAAGTGGCTGTCCCTTGTCTCTACATTTTTCAAATCACAAGTTTTCAAAAGGAAAATTCCACTTGAAAAAACTTCATTGTTCCTACTCCCCTATTTCCCCACGGTCCCTCCCATACTACCATACATTTGGCAATTAAAACAAAAACATCCAAATTCTCATTTTCATCTCATACAAGCCAGCATACACCTTGAATAGACATTGAACACCATGGAGACAGACACTGATACATCATATGACCAAGATAGTGATTCCACCACTGAGCTACATGCACCTAGAAGGCCTCGTAAAGGTGGAAGATATGTGAGAGAGGAGCCCACCTCGTTGACTAAATTGCAGGCTTGCCCACTTTCCATGGCATGTTTCCAACAAGAGTCATGCTATCAGTTTTGTGAAATGATTGCTAGGATCCATCATCATCAGAAGTTGGCTCGTTTGTTTGTATTGCATTTACATGATGGTCAGGTAATTCTTGCTGGTGTAAATTTCACTTTGACACCAGAAACCATCTCTCAAGCAACCGGAATACCGAATGTGGGTGAACAGTGGAACAAAAGACAACAGGTGGACATAGTGCATTATGAACCATACATCAGGCCTAGATTTGTGAGGCAACTCAGCAGGGTGTTCCCAGTCCGATTCCTAAAGGAATATTATGCGCCTCTAATGAAACTCATTATCAGATATTTCAGTTGTGAGGGCCGGTTTTCACACCTCTATGCCTACCACATCAAGTTATTGATGAATTTTGCAAGGGTAAGGATTATGAACATTCCTTATTTCATGTGCTGGAATATCAAGAGAATGACCACTCTTGTGTAGAAGAAAACTCCTGAGCAGCAGTACAATAGTATTTATCACTATGCACTCATCAAGATCGTGGTTGTACATCAGCTTGGATTGCAGGGTATCTCATGGGAGGATTTTGTTTCCCATGATTTCTTCACAACTCCTCAGGTTCCTCCAGAGGTTGTTCATGATGTAGGTGAAACTTCATATCAGCATGGAGGTCCGGAGACAGAGACTACTAGTCTGCCGATGTATGTCACTTATCAGAGAGGCACTAGAGGATTATTTGTAGCAGCTCGGCGAGTATTATCTCCACCTAGGGTGGAAGGGGTCTCGTTTTCATCATTAGAAACATAGGTATAGGTACAGGATAGAGGTAAGAGGCCTATGTAGGATTAGGGGCCTTCAGGAGGCCAAGATATAGGTTTCATATTGATTGATGAGGATTTGAGCTCTCCAAGCTCAAAGTTGAGAGAGACCATTCAAGAGCAGAAGGCGAAGATAGACACATTGACCGTCAAATTACAGAGAGCCCAATGGATCATAAACTACCTAGAGCAGTGAAACAAACAATTGGAAGATCAACAAACAATCATGGAGTTGCAAAACATCTATGAGAACTGGCAAGTTGCCCAAAGAAGCCAAACCGAGATGACATCCATTGAGCAGGAGATTGAGGCTGATAGAGAGACTTGGCTTGAGAGGGTCAATATTCATCTTGAGAAGATATTGGAGAAGGAAAAAAAGGAAAATAACATGCTCAGGCACATGAAGAACCATTATTGGGCGCGAAATCATGTTTGCAAAGCGAGGATCAAAATCCTGAAAGCAAGACTAAAGAAGGCACTAAAGCGTCGCAAAAGGCATGATAGAATACAAATTTTGGCCAAAGCTTCTTTGGCCTAGTATAGCACTTTATGGTGGAAATTCAGCCCAAATTTCAAGAAATTTGGGAGACCTTTTGTCAATTTTGAAATTTTTGGCCTTAAAACAGATTTTCCTGCCCGACGCGTAGCGCCACTTGGCGCGCGCTTATAATTAGCAGCTCCTTTTGAGGAAAACTTTGAATTTCTAGATTTCTCATCAAAATTTGTGCATTCCTACCCATTACCTAAATATTTTGACAATTTTTGGGTTTCCTGAAGGATCAAAAACACCCTAAAATTGACCTTTCTGCCCCTTTTTGGACACACAGGAAGCAGTGTTGAGAAAACTCATTTTTGGAGGGGAAAATGGCAACCAAATTCATAAATTCTACTTGGGTTGGAAATTAGACAGGAAGATATTTCCAACGAGCTATCCTTCACTCAATTTGGACTTCGGGAAGGCCCTCAAAATCAGATCCAAAGTGGTACGATGCATAGAGATATCAGGCGCAGCGCATTGGGAAATTTGGCCTAATTTTCACTCAGCAGTTCAGATTTTCGCCTAGTTTTGGCTAGTTTGAATTTTTTATCCTCATATGTACAGCTCTTGATGTAACTTGATGTAATTTTGGCACATTTTTACTCATCCAAGTAGATTCATTCACCAAAAAGTGAAATGTAACTGAATGAATCAGTTTCCTATCTTATAGAGGCAAGCTGTTTCATTGCCTATTTTCCAGTTCTTAGTTTATATCTTGTTGAAAAAGCTCCTAGAATGGTGATATCAACCCCTAGAGGAATGGGGATTAGTTATTATTGTCTATATCTTGTAATTCTTCAGTCATTTTCATGGTTGGACACTTGGGATTGCTTGGAGCTCTATTGTACATTTCATCTCTACATTTTGGTAAAGGAAAGACTAGGGTTTGCAGCACTCTTTGAGATCCATATGGCTCTATGTTTTGATGGTGTTTTTCTCTCAGTGATTGTAAGTTTACTGATGTTTGATGTGTACCATTTCCCTTCCTATTTTCTTCTTAAATTAAACAAATGAGTGGTAAAGGTGGAATTCATTAGATTGATTTGCTCTGCCTTTGAGTTATGTTTAATTTTCCATGTTTTCATCTGTTTGAAGAGGATTCTTGAAAGCCTCTTTCCCTATTCAGCTCCTCACCGGTCTGAACTATCCATTCATTTAATCCAAATCATCAAAACAATTGCCTTCCTTTCCCCATTCAGAACTCTGCGAAAACTAGGCCTCATCCCCAGACCCAAAACTGCCTTTCCCTTTGATTCCAACAAAACCCCCAAAATAAAAATCAAACCCTTTCACATATATACCTAGCCTAAAATTAGCTTTTATTTCAATTCATCTCAAGCCTCATTGATTATTTTTGCTAAGATTGACCCGGAGAGAGCCATCTCCTGATCTGGTAAGGCTAGCTACCAGATTAAGCATGGTTTGATGTTACCCTAAACTCTGCCTTCTTTCAGCCTAAGGTAGATTTAGGCTATAACATAGTGGCGACCATATTGGGGAAAAAATGGTTTGCTTGTTAGTGTTATTTTTTTTATAAGCTACAGACGGAGCCTGAAGTTATGCCAAGTAGCCTTCGAAACGCTCCTTCTTTGCATTAGCGAAAGTAGATAAATGCTGCTTCAGTCAATCTTCGGTCTAGTTTGTAAATGTAACATCTAACTTGCAAATTTCCCCAGTACATGTATCAAGTTAGATCTGATGCTGATGGTGTACAACAGTCAGACACGTATGAAGGTTGAAACATTCACCTGGCGACTCCAACTCAATCTAGAGATTCCAATGCTCACTGATCCATTCATGCACTAAAATAAAATGTTAGGGTATGTGGCAAACCCTGCTCTTTGTGAAGTTTTAAAAGAATTTAGAGATCAGTTAGTGGATATTGAAATTGATGAAGTATTTTTCATTGTAGTGCTTCAATTTTTGAGATCTCCAAAGTTTCTTCCTAAAGCTAAAACTGTTTTCTTTGAGTTAGTTGTTGAAAAATTTGAAGAGGAGATTTAGTATTTAAATGATCAGATCCAATCATATGAATTTCGAGATCCCAAAAAGTTCTTGGAAACTTTCCCTCCTTTAAAAGAAGAAACAATAGAGCTTCCCGTGGATGTTTGTTTGCAGCTAGAAGCATGTATTGTGGAGTTGGGGCAGCAAACAGAGTCTATCTTTTGCGATCCTATTTCAACGTACATGGAAATTTTTTTCAGTTTGAATGATAGATCAAATCGTATATTACATAACCAAACTCGTTATGTGCATGTATGCCTGTCAGCATTTACATTTGTGTCATGGTTGAAGCACTTTCAAGCAGCATCCTTGTCACAGTTACTTGATTGGTTGATCTGGCATTACAGCGTTACTTGATCTATTGGTTTTGCAGCAAAGTAGGGTATATTTTTAAATAAATAAGCTTCCAAAGGCAACATTTCAGTTTCTGGTATTTGTTTATGTACAAGTTACAGTATGTATATGTTTTTGGATTGGTATGAGTTGTTTTGGGTTTGAAGTTATTGACTCCATATCCCAATGGACGAAGGCACTGCCTACTTCCCCAGAGATCTATAGTTCTTGGCACCTCCAAGGAGCTACCATCCTCGTTGGAGCCAATGTTAGAGTCGGTATCTTCATCCCTCTGTCAAAGATCAAATTTCTCTTGTTGCATTTCATTTTAGGTGTCTCACTTATTTCAGTCAGCTATATTCCATTAGGAGCATGGATCATCTAACGAAAGGGTCTTGTCACTCATATCCCTCATGTAATGTACCTGCTGGTCCGTTTCTGTTCATCAAAATCATTTACAGTCATTTTTGGTCTCCTAATTAGCAAAGAGTCATTTTAGGGTTTTGTTTTAGTCTCATTAGGTCTAGGGCTTCATTAATTTGGTCTTCATAGTGTCTAATAATACCAGCAGGCACATGAGGAAGCTTCAAACAAGGTTTTACTGCAAAAAATTTCATCATCATAATGATTGATAATGATTTTTCTTCAAAACTCTGTTTTGAAGAAAAATTGTCTATTTTATCCTTTTGTAACAAATGAAATGCAATTTTTAAGTTCTTTAGTTGTAATAATGCTCCATGTTCAGCCCTGGTCATCTTTTCAAAACTCCATACCATCCATCCATGTAGAATAGACAAGAAATTCATCATTCAGTCCAAAAATAAAAAAGCAATCAAAACAGAGTTCATTTGAAAAGTGCCAAAGTTTTTAAACATTGTAAAGTGGGTTTTTTCAAATAAAAAATTAAAATATTTGACATAAATATATTTTTGTGTTTCAAAAATTTATTTGCAAGCCAAGACATCAATGAGCCAAAGAAAATCATGGAGGAGTGAAGAAATAGGTTTGGAGGCCAAACTGTGGTGAAATTTGCTGGTGCGACGCACTCAGTTCATTGGCAGAGCGCGGTGCATAGGGCCGCTCTTCACTGTGCAAATTTTAACTGTCACGACGCATAGAAAGGGCGCGACACACTGGGCAGTGGTTGCGGTGCATAGGCCAGACAACACAAATTTTTGGCCATTTCTTCCTAAAACTCAAAATGACTCAGTTTTTTCTACTCAAGTAAGTTCATGTGACCCTCCAGTTGCCATTTAAAAATTTTTGAAGATGGATTATGAAAATTTAATACAAAAAGGTCAAACCCTATCATTTTGTTGAAAAATTGCTTCCTTAGGGTTTTGAAGCTGAAGTTTTAAAATTGATTGTGGTGCTAAATACTCCATTCCCCACCTTGTTGTTACTTCCCCTCACTGTAATCTCATCACTACAGTCCATTCCCTTATCTCCCTTAAATCCCTAAATCCACTCATACCATCCCATTCCCATTGTATCTATCCCATTTGTAAAAGTTTCCCCAAATCCCAAGTTTATCCTAAAAATCAAGTGGTTGTCCCTTGTCTCTACATTTGTCAAATCAAAAGTTTTCAAAAGGAAAATTCCACTTGAAAAAACTTCATTGTTCCTACTCCCCTATTTCCCCACATTCCCTCGCATACTACCATACATTTGGAAATTAAAACAAAAACACCCAAATTCTCATTTTCATCTCATACAAGCCAACATACACCTTTCATAGACATTGAACACCGTGGAGACAGACACTGATACATCATATGACCAAGATAGTGATTCCACCACTAAGCTACATGCACCTAGAAGGCCTCGTAAAGGTGGCAGACATGTGAGAGAGGAGCCCACCTCATTGATTGAATTGCAGGCTTGCCCACTTGCCATGGCATGTTTCCAACAACATTCATGCTATCAGTTTTGTGAAATGATTGCTAGGATCCATCATCATCAAAGGTTGGCTCATTTGTTTGTATTGCATTTACATGATGGTCAGGTAATTCTTGCTGGTGTAAATTTCACTTTGACACCGAAAACCATCTCTCAAGCAACCAGAATACCGAATGTGGGTGAACAGTGGAACAAAAGACAGCAGGTGGACAGAGTGCATTATTAACCATACATCAAGCCTAGCTTTGTGAGGCAACTCAGCAAGGTGTTCCCATTCCAGTTCCTAAAGGAATCATATGCGCCTCTGATGAAACTCATTATCAGATATTTCAGTTATGAGGGCTGGTTTTCACCCCTCTATGCCTACCACATCCGGTTATTGATGCATTTAAAAAGGGTAAGGATGATGAACATTCCTTATTTCATGTGCTCGAATATCGATAGAATGACCACTCTTGTGCAGAAGAAAACTCCCGAGCAATAGTACAACAGTATTTATCACTATGCACTCATCAAAATCGTGGTTGTACATCATGATGTAGGTGAACCTTCATATTAGCATGGAGGTCAGGAGAAAGAGACTACTAGTGTGCCAATGTATGTCACTTATTAGAGAGGCACTAGAGGATTATTTGTAGCAGCCCAGTGAGTATTATCTCCACCTAGGGTGGAAGGGGTCTCATTTCTGTCATCAAAAGCACAAGTACAGGTACAGGACAGAGGTAAGAGGCCTATGTAGGATAAGGGGCCTTTAGGAGGCCAAGATACAGGTTTCATATTGATTGATGAGGATTTGAGCTCTCCAAGCTCAAAGTTGAGAGAGACCATTCGGGAGCAGAAGGCGAAGATAGACACATTGACCATTAAATTTCAGAGAGCCTAATGGATCATAAAATACCTGGAGTAGTGAAACAAACAGTTGGAAGATCAACAAACAATCATGGAGTTGCAAAACATCCGTGAGAACCGGCAAGCTGCCCAAAGAAGCCAAACCAATATGACATCCATTGAGCGGGAGATTGAGGCTGATAGAGAGACTTGGCTTGAGAGGGTCAATATTCATCCTCAGAAGCTTTTGGAGAAGGAATACAAGGAAAATAACATGCTCAGGCACATGAAGAACCATTATTGGGCACGAAATCATGTTTGCAAAGCGAGGATCAAGATCCTGAAAGCAAGACTAAATAAGGCACTAAAGCGTTGCAAAAGGCATGATAGTCTCCAAATTTTGGATGAATCTTCTTTGGCCTAGGATAGAATTGATGGTGGACATTCAGCCCAAATTTCAAGAAATTTGGGAGACTTTTTGTCAATTTTGAAATTTTTGGCCTTAAAACAGATTTTCCTGCCCGACGCGTAACGCCACTTGGCGCACGCTTATTATTGGCAGCTCCTTTTGAGGAAAAATTTGTATTTATAGATTTTTCATAAAAAATTATGCATGCCTACCCATTACCTAAATATTTGGACAAGTTTTGGGTTTCCTGAAGGATCAAAACACCCTAAAATTGACCTTTCTGCCCCTTTTTGGACACACAAGCAGCAGTGTTGGGAAAAATCATTTTTGGAGGGGCAAATGGCAGCCAAATTCTGAAATTAAACTCGGGTTGGAAATTAGAGAGGCAGAGCTTTCCAAAGATCTATCCTCCACTCAATTTGGACTCCAGGAAGGCTCTCAAAATCAGCTCCAAATTGGCGCGACGTATAGAGATTTCAGGCGCGGCGTATTGAGAAATTTGGCCTAATTTTCACTCAGCAGTTCAGATTTTCGCCTAGTTTTGGCTAGTTTGACTTTTTTATCCTCATATGTACAACTCTTGATGTAACTTGATGTAATTTCATGATTTTGATGTAATTTTGGCACATTTTTACTCATCCAAGTAGATTCATTCACCAAAAAGTGAAATGTAACTGAATGAATCAGTTTCCTATCTTATAGAGGCAAGTTGTTTCATTGCCTATTTTCCAGTTCTTAGTTTAGATCTATTTTTAATAGCTCATAGAATGGTGATCTTGACCCATAGAGGAATGGGGATGAGTTAGGCTTGTCTATATATTGTAATTCTTCAATCATTTTCATGGTTGGACACTTGGGATTGCTTGGAGCTCTATTGTACATTTCATCTCTGCATTTTGGTAAAGGAAAGACCAGGGTTTGCGGAACTCTTTGGGATCCATTTGGCTCTATGTTTTGATGGTGTGTTTCTCTTAGTGATTTTAAGTTTACTGATGTTTGATGTGTACCATTTCCCTTCCTATTTTCTTCTTAAATTAAACAAATGAATGATAAAGGTGGAATTCATTAGATTTCTTTGCTCTGCCTTTGATTTTTGTTTAGTTTTCCATGTTTTCATCTGTTTGAAGAGGATTCTTGAAAGCATCTTTCCCTCTTCAGCTCCTCATCGGTTTTAACTATCCATTCATTCAATCCAAAGCATCAAAACAATTGCCTTCCTTGCCCCATTCGATACTCTGCAAAAACTAGGCCTCATCCCCGGACCCAAAACTGCATTTCCCTTTGATTCCAACAAAAACACCAAAATCAAAATCAAACCCTTTCAAATATACCTAGCCTAAAATTAGCTTTTATTTCAAGTAATCTCAAGCCTCATTGATTATTTTTGCTGAGATTGACCCAGAGAGAGCCCTCTCCTGATCTGGTAGGGCTAGCTACCAGATTAAGCATGGTTTGATGTTACCCTGAACTCTTCCTTCTTTCAGCCTGAGGTAGATTTAGGCTATAACAGTAAACAACCATAAAACCAACTGGCATGACATGGTTTTTTCAGCCTTATGGGAAAACTACACAAAAACCAATTCCTCAACAGTGTTTACACCTTTACAGTTGGTATATAGAGTGGAGGCCATCCTTCCCATTGAGCACGAAATCCCCAACTTACGCACAATGATTTGAAATTCTCACTGATACTCAAACTTTAGAGAAATAGTTGGTACAATTAGAACTCGTTGATGAAATTCGACAAGAATATCTCCAACACAACGAGGCTCACAAGAAAAGAGTGAAAGCATCATTCGACTGCAACATCACCTCTCACTCATTTTCTAAGGGGGAGCTATTCGTTTGTTATGATGTTGAAAAATAAGCCTTAGGACTTGGGAAAGTTGAAAAATTATGGAAGGGTCCTTAGATCATCAAACATTGTCTCCTCAAAGAAGCATAAATTTTGTCAGAGCCCGATGATACATGCCTAACCAATCCCATCAATGGGCTCTACCTCAATAAATTTTAGCCATAAGGAGGAAAGCCTCATTACCCTAGATTTAAAATGAATGTAACATAAATTTATTATGATGATTACAATCATCATGGAATTATACTAAAAACAATGCTCTTGTGTCATAGATGGATTGTCTACCCATATACTATTTTGGATTTGCTGATGGAGCAACTCGATGGTCACAAAATTTAGCCGCAGCCACATAGGTGATATACTCTCCTGATCAATCACCATTCCTCTCTAATGGAGTATGTATCAGGTCAACCAAAAATAATAAAGAAGAATATGATGTAGTCATTGGGTTGTTGAGCGATTCCTCTAACCAAGGAATCAATAATTTACATGCCTTTCTTGATTCCCAGTTAGTGGTATTGCAACTAAAAAAACCTTTGCAGTATGGGATTCACACCTATTTTGGAAGTACTTGCATGCATGCTAGTTAGTCCACCACTTTGATCACATTACATTTACACATATACCAAGAGATCAAAATTAGGTAGTCGATCACATAGCTAACCATATCCTAGACTAGAATGCATCTCGTATAAACCATTAACCATAAAAGAAAATCCCATCATAAGCATAACATCCATCATAAGGACATAACATCAATCATAAACATATAAAAACCTATAAAAATAACCATAGAAACATCATACGATCCACCAAAATACATCACTCATATATACATTAAAAAATATGTGTCCCAGTATACAAAAACAAGTCATTGACAATCATGTCAGTAAAAAAAAATATACATATCACCAACACAGGGAAGCATCCTCATAATTGGTGTTTTCCCCGATCATACAATATCTCTACGCTTGATCCCTTCTTGGTGGGTCCTTCGGACCTATGTGAGCACCTAGTGCCAGTATAGGAGAAACAACTATGGCATCAAGTGCTGCTTGACGCAAATTTAGGTAATGAAACCTCTTCCGAGCCATCATTGTCTCTAAAAATATATTAGCCAGGCTATCAAAACCCCTAGTCAGTAAAACCTAAGTTAGCCTCTCTAACGGACTCCATGAATTTGCCAAATACAGAGTAAGAGCATCTATCGTATTGTCCTGCACATTAGCATTCATCACTCGGTCCTCAATAGCCACTAGATGACACTCAACATTGACCAATCTCACCTCTCCTGCCAATACTCTAATATTGTCAACCACTGTTAGCTCCTCAACCACGACCACCCGCACCTTTTCGCCTCTTCACGTGACAAGAGGGAAGAATCCCCACCAAAAACTACAATGGTGCTACCCTCCTTTGAGGGACCTGTAGTGCAGACCTAACCCCTGATTTGGGCCTGACCCATCCCAAGTGGATGCGTCATCCTAGGCTCATGGCCTACTAAGTGAGCAGTGGGATGTCTTGTTAGCTCCACATTTGGAAAGGAAACCAAAAATAGTATCAATGTCATCATCAAAGACAAAGATATATATATATATATATATATATATATATATATATATATATACATACAAAAAATAGAACTCTCAAATGTAGAAAGAACATAAAAGGTCATACCTGCCGGTCCACATGCATAGTTAGGAGGGAGACCCATCTCTAGATCCCCCCGGAAATCCTTCACTACATACAAAAAATTGAGAAATATTTTTGGGTTCAACTCAAACCACATCTCGACCATCGCGTCCCAATACCTACCTGCCTCACCCCGACCATCGTGGGGCATCACAAGTGCCCATCGGTGCATCCAATGATCCCTCAGAGGGCCCAAAGGAACCACCATAAAGGGTCATAACATCACAACCCACTTATACATGATGTTGCAAAGAATTCTCTCATACGCAAAAGTATTCATTGAACCCCTTTGTTCTTTAGCTAGCTGAGTGACCATGCCCAAATAAAGATAACAGACCTAATCAAAGAAATCACTAGTTTTTAGTTGATACAACACAGCAATATGCAGTCCTGATACTTGGTGGGTCGATGTCGACCCAGATAGGAAAACTATCATAGCTAGAGCAGCTTAGTCAGCCAAATTAGTAATAGAGCCACAATGGCCTACCTCCTCAGCTCAATAATGAATTTTAACTCCCCCTGGAGGGAGTGGATATGGGAGTGCCTCCCCCTGAGGAAAGAGACCCATCACAAAGTAGATATCGGTATTAGGCTAGAGCATCACATCTCTGCGACGGAAGACTATAACACGTCATCACCTATTCTAACAACGGACTAGTTACTGTAAAAATTCATCTTGAAATCTCAATATGTTTCTCTCCAATAACTTGAGCAATCCATATCAAGCTAGTGTCTCTTGAGCATGTGGCTTTTGGGCTACCAGAGTGCATAGATTCAGCAAGTCCCATTCTCTCCACAACATCATGCCACCAAGAAAACACCAAAAATGTCATATTTTTCACAAAAACCATCAAATTCATTAAAAAACAACATCTCGATGCCTTATAGCCCTCTCCGTGTGCTAACCCCACACATGTACCAACACTAGTGAAAATGGGGCCAAAATATGACACCACTTCATCTGTCATATGACTAAACTTCATCTACTATCGTCGGCTCTAAGACATAGATATAATCGGTGGGATTTCGTTGGATATTTGACCACCAAGAAATCATCGGATTTGTACGTCAGATATCCGCCGTCCTTGATACCAAATAAACTGTCGCCTAACTAGGCATTTCTGCGAGGCATATTCGTTGAATAGGTGATGTGGTGTTCGATGTATAGTCGTTAAATTGGTAACGTTTTGTTCATCGTATAGTTGTAAAATAGGCGATGTTTTGTTCCACGTATAGTCGTTGAATAGGATAAATTTTGTTCTACGTATATTCATCGAATAGGTGATGTTTTTTTCAACGTATATTCATCGAATAGGTGACATTTTGTTTGATGTATAGTCATAGAATAGGCAATGTTTTAATTTGTTACCAAGGTTGAATACCTGACATCCATTTGTTGGATGTGTTTATCAAATATCCAACCATCATACGTCAGTTAACCGCCATTGTCACTTTTTATTCGATGAAGATGCTATGGATCCACCGATATTTTGCGTTAGACAAGAGATCGATATCCAAAATTGGTTCATTGATGAGGGACGATGAATATATAATACATTTTAAATGTATGTCGAATATATGATGAATTATTATTGAAAAAAATGGAAAAGGCTCCAAGGAATGGTTGTTAGCTTTAACAAGGTATTTTCCTTTTGAAGTTGATGAAAATTTTATTTTAAACTAAGTCATTCTAGACCTTTAATGTAGATGTAACCTAATTACTCAGATTATGGTTTAGGCAACAAAATTTGGAGAATGTGTAATTGTCATGCATTTCAATTCAATAATTCACTCAAATGAAATAATGTATATGGGATGCGAGCTTCAGCAATGTTGTGCCAAAACAGGATTGGCATGCAATCTAGATAGCATTGTAGTACAATCCTCTTCTAGCATGACATTGTTGAACCTCACATTCCATGTACATTATTTCATTTGAGTGTATTAATATTGAATTGAAACACATGACAATTACACATTCTCCAATTTTTCTACCCGAACCATAATCTAAGTAATTGGGTTACATCTACATTAAGGGTCTAGACTGAGTTAGTTTGAAATCAAATTTTTAAGAACTTACAAAAGGAAAATACCTAGTTAAAGTTAATGACCATTCCTTAGAGCCTCCTCCATTTTCCCAAACTTGAAATTGAAAACCAGGCAATAATGAATAGATAGAGAGGGCAAGTATATCTAATTCTAGGAAATAGAATACACATGAAAATCAATAAAATGGATAAAACACATGTTTCTCAAATAATAAGAACCACCAAACAAATTCCTATTAACAATAATGAAAAATTGTGATGATGTACTAGACCCTCTCTAATTGCAAGGACAAAAGCATTAAAATCAAGAATCCAAAGGAATATAGAGATAAAGGATTCCAACTAATCCTCCCTATCTTATCTTACCCTCTCCCTTACTCCCACCTCCCTCTCATCCATCTCTGCCCCTCCCCCTCTCCCCCTCACCCCTCACTCCATCGCCCCCTTACTCCCTCAACCCATTCTCCTTGATTTCATTTCGCTCCACCCTTCCCTTCCTAACCATCCTCCCGCTCTCTCCCTATCCCCTCACTGCATCACTCCCTCACCCCTCACTTCCTCACTCCCTTCCTCCCTCATCCCTTTCTCACTCACTTCCCTTCTTCCTCACCCCCTTCTACCTGATTACCTTACACTTCACCCTAACCCACTTCCCCCTCTCCCCCCTGCCCTCACATCCTACTATCCTTCACTGCATTCACATCATATCGTACTCTCAATGGTTGGCGCCTCCAACAAATTACAGGTGGATCAATACTGACAAAAACTGATTACAAGGATTATAGATCACATGGTAAGAGATATCCTATTGTGCCTAACTGTTAATTAGCTAAAGTACACAGATGACACAATAAGACATGGGATGTAGCAGGTTTTAACCATGCATGATGGCTTGCCACATGATCAAGTATTTTCCAAGGATATATAAACCCTCTGTGTGTGAGCCGACTTTAATTTTGGGACCCAAGAGCAGATTTTTCAAGCACGAGACCATTAATATGCAGCAGATCGTGCCAGTTCCAGGGAAGGTTGCAATCAAGAGGACGGGCAGGGCTATGAGAAAGAATTATTAGCCTGTCAATAGACACTGGTTCTATATAAAGAAAAAATGCATCTCCATAATAGAGGTAAGCAACAGTTCTGTTCTCGAGAGGCTGGCAGGTCGGCTTGGTGATTTTTCTGAGGTGGTGTTGTGAGATTTGGGAGGCTGAAAGTAGGTGTAGAATTTTTGGCCTTATCATCTCCTAGACTGAGCTTAAGGGAAGAGTGATCCTAGACTTTAGGTGTCCATTCCTATGGCTAGCTCAGGATAACGCATGCCACGAATTAGGAAATATGAAGTGCTGAGAAAATTCACGGTTGGGAAGATACTTTGAAGTAGCTGGGTAAGGGAGTTGTGAACTATGTGAATACTTGTATGAAGAATCATATAAAAAATGCTAGCCAAAATGGGGTGAATTATCAGGATTCTGAGTGGTACTCAGAGGCTGTGAGTTGGGACATAGATTTTGGATCTTGTTTCTGCAATCAGAATTTTGAAGAGGTGGAATTACAAGTCAATGTTAGTAAGGGTTCTAGCATCAAGAGGACTACAAGGTAAAGGGAGAAGAAATATAGGAAAAATGATATGGACAATGACATGGAGATGGAGGTGGATGCCTCATGGGGAGTAAGACGTAAACACACATGGAGGGAAACTGAATGCATCATGGCCTTGAAGACTATTACCCCCCACAACTGCAACCACTGTGAACAGGAGAATTTAGAATTATGGGACTGCATGGAGGACTTGAATAAAAGTCTGTAAATTCATCCAAAGGATGGAATATATAATTTGTAGGGCCAGGTCGAATACCTAAAGATATGACTAAAAGGGAATGCTGCAACCTCTAAAAAGGAGCTGAGCGACATCGATCTGAACCAGCATGCCAACCCTGAAGATTAACTGAATTTTAATTTCTATGTGTAAATTTGCATGTATTTTAATTTCTATGTGTAAATCGGAAAATATTGTAGGATATACAACATAGCAACAACAATATCGAAGTTGAATTTTGTAATTTTGGAAGTCATTTGGGCCAAACCATCTATGGATATATCAAGACAACCCAATTTTGGGAAATCTTGAAGATGTAATCTCTCAGTTTTAACTGCGACTCAATAGCGGATTTATATAAAATAAAATTACTCTTTTGTGTTAAAAAAATAACATCCAAATCAACACAGATTTTCCTACGCATATTGATGAGGCAGATATTTTTGCAGATCGTTCATTCATCCTTCATTGCTAAAGCTCTATCATTGTAGTCAACCATCATACCCCACAGAGGATTGATCAAGCACATGAAAAGAAACCATTGCCACTGATTTTCAATTCACAGATAAAATCCCCAGTAATTCATCATTACCTTCCTATTACTGTGATTAATATTAGCAAGATGCCTCCTAAAAATAATAATAATGAAGACTCAACCAACCTGATGCTTCCTCACCTTGTTGATCTTGATCATATCCCTCTTACAGACAGGGATTACAAAATTGTAGATACTATGTGTGGTTTCAACCTTTTCGAACTCTAATGTAGGCTAGAAGAGAAATTCATTGACCAAACCGTTGGAATTGGACTCTGGGATTCCAATTACCTCATTACATCTTCCCCGAGACCCATCCTTTCCAATAATTCATTAGAAAATGCCAGGCCTGTTACTTACCAAACCAAAGAGCCATTGTCGCCCGAAATGGAGAAATATAATTCACCATCACTTCCAAAACCATTGACCAAATGATGCAGGACCCTCCTATTTAAGCCAATAAACCATTTTCTATAGAAGCCTTGAATGAAATATATCAAAAATTATATTTCTCCAAGAGAACACAAATTTTTGACATTTTCCTGCCTAAGAATTCCCAATTGCCCAAGAAGAATCCACCCTATGCTTCTGCCATGTTCCCTCATCAAGCCCAGTAGATCATTTATGTGCGTTCGCACCTTCTTGATTATTATTATGATGAGTGAATTGATGAAACCATTCTCAGTTTCATGTGAATTTTCTCTACCAATCAAAAGCCTTAACTTGTTTTTAATTTTAGTGAATTTTAGGCTTACAACATACATGAACAACTACTAAAGTTACCAACTAAAGGAGTATTCAAATGTGCTTCCATTCTATTATATAAGTTTGTTTATTATCAAGTAGACAAATTCCCATTTTCATTTCAGAAATTGGATGAAGAAGGGAACCTGCAGTTAGTGATTTTATGGACCTCATTAGTAAGGAAAGACTCAGATGATTACAAATTCAAAGAGTACATGGAATAGTTCATTCATCCATTCATAAGCCTGCTAACTAGCAATGCAAAGCCAAGAATCAGTGAAGAAATTAAGAATATCTTACACCTGATAGAGCAGACCAAAACATGAGATTTTTACCTCTACAAAAACTACACAGATATTAGGGTGTATGGATGTGAGTTGCCACCATACAAGCTACCCAAATACCTCCCAATGAGAGTAATTTCCCTAGATTATTTAAGAAAAATGATAAATTCAGATGAAATTCATTTTGTCTTAGCAAAGAAGAAGTCTTAGCTCAGAATGAAGACATAGGTTGGCCCTTTCATTTGCAACAACAGAGAAACAAGTGACATTAGGGGAATTTTGAGGTCTAAAATGAGCCTCCTAAGGAAATAATAAAATAATCATGGAAATAATATAATAAGATTACATTACATCATCAATTTTTAGAGGGAAAAAAGGAAAAACTATTTTTTCAGCTCTTATTTTCGACTTATCTCCCTATGGGTTTACTCAAATATCGAGCAGAAACACTCGTTTGATAAGAAATTTGATTGCTCATCTAAGGAGTACACATGTTCCATACTTTCAATGGGCCCTGCTACACGAAAAATGTGTAATGCATGAAAAATGTGATTGCAATCATGTTTTTCATGTATTTCACATTATTCTTGTAGGAGGGTACATTGAAAGTATGCAACATGGGTACTCCTTGGATAAGGAACTAAATTTTTCATCCAACGAGTGCTCTTTCTCGCAATTTGAGTAAAACCTTAAGGATATAAGTTGAAATACGAGTTGAAAAATTAGTTTTATTATTTTATTGTTTTTTAATATTTTTAATTTTTTATTCCAAAAATGGTCAATCATCCACCATGGTTGACACCATCATATTGAATCCAATTGGTTCTTATAAATTTTATTTTGGTTGTACAATTTTCTTAGTAGGCCCTTTTTAAACCTCAAAATTCCCCTAATGAGAAGCAGATAAGATCCTGAAATAAATGAACTTTAATCTAATATTACATGGTCTTATGACCCTTTGGGCGTAATCTCTAAGCTGAGGATGGAACACAAAACCACTCCTTATGTGCACACACAGAGGCCAAAGATTGAGAGGTATATTAATAAGTTGAAAGGGAGAGAGAACACCTTGCAGGAAGCAAAAGAGCAACTCATGGCCACCTAAATTTCACATACCCCTACTCTTAAAGAGAAGACAAGGAAGAGACAAAGAGAGGAAGGATCCCCTTAATCTTTAGGGAGCTCACCAAAGGATTTCAGCAAAATAAATAAGGGAATAGCAAGCTCCCATAGTCATCAATGATCTTGTTAGCACCTAATTTTGAACCTTAGGCTGAAAGAAGGAAAACCAGGGTAACCTCAAACCACGCTCAACCTTGTAGCTAGCCCTACAAGGTTAGGAGAGGGCTATCTCCATGAAAGATATTCAATTAAATATAAGAGTAAACTAATTTTAGGCTAGGTATAATAATGGGAAATATTTTTTATAAATTTTCAGGGTGTATGGAATGGATGGGGTAGTTTGAATCTAGGGAATTAAATCAGAGATACAGGATATTCCGTGGGGCAAGGTAGGCAACGATTTTAACAACTTAGTTTAAATAATGATGAAATATGTAAGACTGGTGAGAAGCTGAAAATGGAATAGGAGATGGATCCTTTTCAAACAGCAGAAAACATAGAGTATTGAATGATTTCCCAAGGCAGAGCATTAAAAATGGATTCTACCTATCTATATTGAAAGAATTCAACCAAATATATGAATGAATGAATGGAAAACATAACAATTAACATATGAACACAAAGGAAAGAACAGTCCTAAAATTCATACCACAGGGATCCCACAAATCAGAGCTGCATATCTTTATTAATTCCCTACCAAACTGTTACAAATGGTGCACAGAGCATCTTTAATGATTTCCAAACTATTCCACACTTTATCCCCATTACTCTTTACAAATGATTGAAAATTACATTAAATAGACCAAAATTGAGGGGAGAAAGTCCATAGAAAAAGGGAGTTGTTTCACTAGAATCCGAACATAGGAAAAATACCAACGATCTACCCTTGAAAATAAGGAACAGTAATACATTTTTGACCATCTTGAAGATTTGTTGTTACACCCAATGAATGAAAATAAGAAACTGGTAGAACCAATCCCTTATAAATCATTGCTGAAGAAACCATGATGATTCTATGTCTATATTTGGCTCTCAGCCTTTACTATTTTCTCTATTTTTATCCTTTGAAGAATAACCAATTTTTGAAGAAAACACCCTTTAGAACCAATTAAAATGAAATTATGCCCTTTAGTGAAGGAAAGACTCATTTTGAAAAAAAGAGCGAAGGAAAAGGAGGTGGGCCCAAATCGCAATCGCAATCGGAAGAGGGGAAGGAATATTTCATAGCAAAAGGGATGCGATTGGGAATTTGTGATACGATAGTGTATAGGGAGAAGGGGAAATCACAATCGCAAATCGGCGTTTTGGAGTGGATGCAACACATATCAGAGGAAATGAGATGGATGGGAAGTTCTTTATAATACAGATAAATATGAGTTTTGCACTTTTACAAAGGAAAAAATGATTTTGAAATTGAAAAGAGCGGAGGGATTAAGGTGGGACCAAGCCAATCGCAATCGCAATCGGGAAAGGGAGTGGGGGCAGAGTGCTCATGGGAACTACCAATTGCGATTGGTGATGTGCGAGCAATCGCATCGGCAGGGAGGAATCACAATCACAATCAGTGGGGAGGTAGGTTTGGAGTTAAACATTGTGGAAATCCCGATTGCAATGAAAAACTTAAGACATATTTTGAAATTTATTTTTCGCATTTTACAAAGGAAAACACTTTAATTGGCATGGGTGGAAAGGCCTTATGGTGGGCCCCCAGGCCAATCGCAATCGCAAGTTGGAGTGGGAGCGGGTTTAAGCACTGTGAATGAAATATGCGATGCGATGGAAAGGCAGATGCGATGAAATGAGAAATGGGAGAAATCCTTTGAAAACTCACAAAAATTAAAATTTTCTGCTTTACACAGGAAAATATCCTCTTCCTTTTGATAAAGCTGAAGGTTTTATGGTGGGACCCAACCGATCACAATTGGGAATCACAGGGTGAGTGGAGCAGAGTTTTAAGTGTCATGAGAAAAGTGCCGATTGCGATTTGTGATTGATCGCATCGGCGAGAGTCAATCAGAAGGGGGCCAAATCGGGACCATACATTTGAATATTGCGATCAGATCGAAGGGAGAGGGTTGGCAATGCGATTATGCAATCAGATAGGGGAAAAGGGGTTTAATAATGAATAATTTTCAAAATGATATGAAATAACATGTAAGGGAGAAATGGGAAAAGGGGAAATATAGGCTATAGGGGACCTTCTTTCACTTAGGCATAAATTTCGATCCAGGAGTTGGTTTTGACAGTATAATGTATCGCTGGAAAGCTCTTTTCAGGCTCTTTCTGATGGATATACTTAGAACATGATTTTACACTAAAAATGTTGTGGAAAACACCTTTGAAGGGAAGGGAGGTGGCTTTGTGGAGATAGCAGCTTCCAAAGTGTAGCCTAAAGACATAAAATTACATAAGAGATGATAATAAAAGAAAATTACCATGTTTTCACCTCAAAACATGGTTTTGAGGTGAAAATTACATCAAGCCTGAAAGAACAATTCCTTGATCTTCCTAGATACTCTGCTTCTGAGTTTATTTGTCCTCCTCATGATCTTACTGATATTTATTGACACCTGACTCATTAATTTGACCATGATGAAACCTTAGAACCTATTAAGACAACCCTATGACCTAATAATATAGATTGGGAGTGAAAATGGACCATGAATAAAGACCATAGACAAGAGAATCAACAAGTTTCACATGAGGGAAAAATGAATGAAAAACCACTACCATCAATGAATTCATGACCTAATGGAATGATGAAAATTTATGATATGGGACTCCTAATATGCAAATGCAAAAGAGAAATTTTGATCACTGATGGCAGTATGACAAGACTAACACTAACAGATCCATTGTCTTTAGCACCATCAGGCACCAAATTTACAGAATCTTAAACAACAACATCATTGTCACAATGCTAATAGGACACATTCCAAACATCTCAAATCATTAAGGGAGAGAAAGAGAAAAGTATTTTTGATAGATACAAATATATTAAGATTAAAAATGATAGAATTAAAATCAGTGCATACAAAAAATTCTAGAAACAAATTGCTAGTTCTCAAAGCAGGTTTCTAACAACCTTTGATATAGATAAGGGAAGAATGCAAATGGTATTCTTACAGACTCAAATTGTACAACCAAAATAAGTTGCAAAATAAAAGAATACCTCCTTTGAATTTTATGCAAAGGATATTCATCCCATCGAATAGATGGAGATGCATAAGCAGACTAGAGAAATAATATTTTCCACCTTGACTAATAGTTCAATGAATGTTTCAAAATTGTAGGTATCTCTTAAAAATATTCTATCTCAGCTTAAGATTGAAAAGCTTTCATCTCTAGAAAAAGACACCAGAATAAAATCATTAGAAGATCTTGTCATAAAGATTGGATATAATCTAAAGAATTAAGGCAACTGAAGAATTGATAAAGAAGAAATATGTAGATATTGTATCCCTTAGAAATAAATTGAAAATGTCAATAACATAGGACCCACATACCAAGGAGATATAAGATTCAGAGACCGAAAAATAAGATATGATTAAGTTTATCATGGAGCAGAATGCTCAAATAAAAAATATGGAAGCATAAATGGATAAGCTAATCAAGGAGAAGGAATAAAGTGCACAGCTGGCCATGATTCATTTTAATATGATGCCTCTCACAACAATACCAACTATAACTACTTCTACATAAAAACATCTCCAGTGCAATCAACAGATACTTCAAGAAAAATTACAAAAGAAATGGAGGATATGTCAATACAAACGGAAGAAATAAAAACACTACAAGGACAGGTAAAATCCTTACTGGAGCATAAGAACAAAAGTGAAACCTCTCACTTAGTAGAGGCACAAAGGTCCCAAATATTGTTTGAAAGGATACAAAAAATGGAAAAAGAGTTAGCCATTGGCCAGAACTTGGCTCAAGCCAAGGAGAACATATGGATAGATATACTCAACTCCATGAATGATATTTGGCCTTATATGCAAATAATTTTCGAACAAAATGAATTGATATAGAAAGCTACAACAACTGTTGTAGACATCAAAGAAAAGCTGGGTGATAAACCCACTGAAGCAACTGATATTATTTAATTCCTAAAATATAAGAATAAATATGATCTATAAGAAGTAGGAATTGAAGATATAACTAAAAATATACTTGAACTAAAGAGGGGTTTGACCAAAAAGAACCTCATTCTATAGTTGGAAGAAAAATGTTAGGGATTAGATATTGTTGTCAACATATTTTTCAATAGTTTTGAAACAATGAAAAAGAAGGGATTGCCTAGTTTATTTGTAATAAATGATAAATTAATCATAGAGGAAGACTAAATCAGGAAATTTAAAGAAGTGGCCACATATGGTTCTAAGTTTTCTAGAATAAAGGGCATCTTAACAAGAAAAGCATTTCTTGAGGCATTAAGGAATTATTTTTACATAAAGCATGATGTAAATCATATTTTTGTAGTTAAGTCTACTTTTTCCAAGTATACTTAAGTGGATGAGGTTTATAGGAGGGTGACTAAAATGTCAATTCCAGATGAAGAAACATGGAAGAAATTTTGTGAGTTACTAGACTAAGTGAGTAACTTTATCTTTAGTCAGAGAAACAATAGCGCATCAAGGACCAAAGTGACAGATCATCAACAACCTCCTTCAGATCAGGGCCACCTTTCGAACAATTCCAACTAGCCCTATTAGTTTGTAATAAGAGATATAATTTGTTATAAATTTCCTTAAAATATATCCTAATCTTTTATGACAGGATTTTTTGTAAATATTTTTATAAATACTTCAATTTTTGAAGTATTGAGGGTTTATTTTTTCACTCCACAAGCTATTGTACTTTTCCATTTGATGGGTTGATCAGTAATAAATGGGACTTCTTCACAGGATTCATATGTTGGATTATTTGGTGATGTGCTTCTCTCATTGTCTATGTGTTTATTTCTTTGTTTCCGTGCTTATGTGTTCTTAAAAGTAAATTACTTTACAGAAACTGTGATGAGTAAAATTTGTTGAAACATGCACTCTGGTTCTAGATGTAGGTAATTTCAATGTTTTCCTCTAATATCAAGTTAAAGAATTATTAACAGCTCTAAAAGATCTAGTTAGTTCACCTACCTTGCCCTGTGAAAATCCTTTGAAAATATGAAACAAATCCATGTTAGTTTATAGAATCTATAGTCCAATGGAATTTTAAGAAGCTAATCAACCAAAACAATTAAAAAAAATCATAAACAATCAATCAAACAACCGAGCATTCATACCTAGCCTAAAATTCCCAATAAACAAAGTTAAATCTGATAGAGAGATTCCTCTTTGAGTTTAGGGGGGCTAGATCCTAAACTCCAAAGTGGTTTTGTGGTTACCTTTGTGATTTCTTTTTCAACCTTTGGAAATTACAGAGTGCTAATAGGGCATTGATATGATTGCGCCCGATCTTAGCCCTTTAAACCTCTGGGAAATTTATTTCACGTGCCAAATTTTTTACATAATGGAACTTTATAAGTGATATGATAATTAACCATATAACCTATGGTTAATAATCATAAACACACTTTATTCTAAAATTACATGACCCCTATCACATGCAAAATGACTTTCAAAACCCCCTCATATGTGCATTGTTTTTTTAATTTGAATTCCAAATACTCTTATTTAAACCTAATTGACTTAGTGTAATTAGCTTATGACTTAAAACAAACCTAATGGTTATCTTGGATAAAATGAGGTATCTGGGGTTAATTACATTACAAAAATTCAACCATAGGTTACTCTTATCCATATGATCCTACTTAAATAGATAAATTACTAAATTTAATATAGTGTAGAAATTACTTCCAGATCATAGCATCAATCACACAATAACTGAAAATTTAAGCAGTGGAACAATAGAATTTTTTTTTAGATACATAAGTAATTTCTTCTCAACATCAGCTTTCTATACCTCATGGAAACCTCTACAAGATACTAAAATAACAATTTCATGGTCATCATAAAGATCTCAAAATGAGGTATATGATCTACATAAAAAATAAAGATAGAAGTTGTGCAATTGTTGTATTTCTCCATATGGACATACATATCCATATGATTGTATTTATTCTTTGTACAATTTCCTTTCAACCTATTGAAAACCTATAAGTTCATCCTTATTACGCATTACTTTCTCTTACTTGTTCAATGTGGGAAATACGTGTCTATCATGTCTTATTTTTTTTTTTCTAAAACATGTAAAAGTTCTTGATTGCACTACATTTCTCAATTTACATATTGTTTATTCAGAACCTATAATGTATATGATAAATGTAATTTTACCTTTTGTAGATATTTTCTTCCGATAATTGTTCCTCTTCAACATACAAATCGACATAGATTTTCCTACACATATTCATGAGACCAATGAGGAAAACTTAGATTAAATTTGACCAATTATTAAATTTAATTGCACCAATAAATAATAATTAAAAATACTTGAGTGCATGAATACTTAAATTATCTCCTCTTGGTTTCGAGAATAGATTATTGATGTAGTTTAATATTGGAGCAAACCTACTTCCACTCGACAAAGCAGCAACAACGTCAACATCGACCTTGATATTGCTCTCTTGGATCTTAGAGTTTTGCTCCAATATTTTCCAAATTTTAATTTATTCTCTACTGAACAGGGCCAACCATGTGAAGGTGGAAGCTCTTATGGCCCCTCTCCCCCTCACATCACTCTCAATTCCCCAGTACCCTGTCTATCTACTAGGAAATATTTGAAAGAAAGATATTAAGATACGTCATAAATATATAAATATATAGTAAACATTTATTCATTCACTGATTCATAGAGTTTAAAAAAATATTTGATCTCAGTATGATTTATAATAAACTGTATGTTATACATAATATGAAACAAGGTCATTCTAATTAAATTACAAGTACAATCAATTATTCTTCGGTTTCTTGCAATTTTTCATGTATGAAGCAAGGACTGCATCCCCTTCGGTTGTAATATGTCTTGCTCCCGACCTGGTGAAATGTCTATGTTGTTGTAAGGGCTGCAGAGAATCAACTGCAATAAGAATAAAATGTTAAATTCTTATTTATAGTAATTATTAATACAAGTGTTTTATTAATAAAAAGGGAGTACAATGTTCGTTACCTACCTCAGTAGTATAGGGGAGCGTGATACTTTTGAATGTGGCCATAGGTTCCTCCACTTGCCTGGCCTCATCCCATACATGCTCTAGAGTAGAACCAAAAATATTTATAATTAATACACCATTTGCATTTAAATATTTCTAATTATAATCCATACTAAAAAAAAATTATAATTCAAATGAAATACCTCCAAAATCGAGCTAAACATCAGTTTCAATTTTCACTCCACTGTCACTAGGCTCATGTCTTCCATCATTTCTTGGGACATCAACATTTACACTGTCTACCTACTTTTTACAATCAAGCACATTACTTTATGGCCAAAAATAAAAACCAATAGATTGTGTATAAGTATTAATTTATAAATTCTCTTTGTTTCTTTTAATTACCTCAGTCTCAAGTGGGGGATCATAACTAGTACGTGAAGACCCCGTGCTTGTCCTATGTTAAAAAATGACTTGATATCCATGCATGTAAGAAATTTTGAGGTCTTCCGCAATGGGAGTTTGATTTAATTGTTCCCATTCAATTTTGCATGAAAACAAGAATCTTTTTTCTTTTTCAATATTAATTTAAATTTATTAAGAATCTAAAATTTGGATGCAAATTTTTTCCTTTATTCTTAAAATTTTTGCGGCGAGTTTTGAGTAACCCCCAGGGCTAATATTATGTTGGCCATGTTTTTGGTATGCTCGCCTTTATGGATTTAGATGTATCTGGGATCCTATACTTATGGTATTTATAAGCTTAGTTACATGTCACAATGTTAATAAGAAAGCATCATAATTAAATTAATAAAAGTGCCTCATACCTTCTTAGTCCGGGTGATGTCTTCCCTTATTTCAAAGTATTTTCTCCTTTGCATCTTCTACGAGGGATTTTCACTCACTTTTTGAAATTGCTGGAGGGTGCTCATAGTTATTTTCTTTTGCAAATGAACCATATATTTGTGTCTCATATATTTTAAATATAGGCTTGCCTTCATGGTAACTCTTCTTTTCTTGAAGGTACCATCTCTGACTAGGTCAGCTAACCTATTGATAATTTCTTCTTTCAACTTTTAATTTCGTGAATTCAACCTTTTGTGAATGGTGGACCCAAATATCTGCAAGGTTTTCTCATTCAAGAGCATATAGAAGTTATTGTTTCCTACAAAACGATATTATCATTACTTGAAAATAATGGCACTCTATACGTAAATTTCAATTAGATCATACTTAATATGTAAAACACTTCTTAAATACCTAGAATATTTTCTAATTTCATGGGAACATGGCCATCATCTACCAAGAATGTAACTGGTAGTGTTCCCTTGTTAGTAACATGAGTAGACCTAGGAAATATTACTTGAGTAGATGTGATGGAATCATCGTTTACATCATGTGCACATCCTTCTGTGTGTTTTATAGTGGGTGAAGATAATGGTGTGTCACCCTATTCAGGAGTTTCATTGATGGTCGGTGTGTTCAGTGTGTTACTCGCAAGCAGAGAAAAGGTGATGCTAGCGATTTCTACCCCCATAGTCTCACCATGAGGATCAAACTCCCTAAAAGAAACCTATAAAATAAAGAGCTATTTTAGGGGGGATGAGAAAATTAAAATCATAAATAAAGAAATGGGATAATTAAATGAGTTGCTTACCCCATGTTGATGGATTTGGGTCATCACGGTTCTGATTTGGTCTCTTATATTATCTCTTCTCAGTGGCTCAATCATAATTAAAAAAATGAGTCTCTTGTTTAATTTTATGAGAAGCCTCTTGACTATTTGGATCAGATCCATCGACATATAAATTTTTTCTTCAATAAGCACTTCCTCGGGAGCATCTGTGGATTGGTTTGAGGCTGGCACCTTCCCCTTGTCACCATGTTAATCAAATATGTGGCAGTTGGATAGAGATTATTTCGGGATAGAAATTCTAAATTCCGATCTTGTTTTTTTCCTCATTTGAAGAGAAAGAGAAATTAACTTTTTTTCTTCCAAAAGAAAAAACAAACTATTTTATTAAATATAGAAAAAAAATTTACATGAGTTCTGCATATGCCATCATATTGAACATTTCCTATGCCATATACATGCTTTCAGAGTGGTGTAATCCCTGACCACCCCTATGACAATAAAGAGAGATAAAAAAATAACTGAAATGGAAAGTGAAAGTAATAGAAACATGCAATCATCATATAGTTCATAAGTAGCACATGTGACAAGGATCCAAGAAATAGTAATGTTCACAAGTCTTACATCTGAGATAATTCATTGTCCAAAATCCAACATATAACAAAAAATAAATTTGATATGAAACTTAAATAAAAAAGGAGGTGTAATGACAGTCATGGTAATTGTATCTGTCCCTGGTCGACCTCTTGACCAAAAATGGTGTGAACATAGTGTAGGGTACCCACCATCATCTGAAATCCCCTTTCTGACAAGTTTCCAGCCTTCGAATTCTTTTGGAATTTTTTTGTGTAAATGTAGATTCAACAAGTTTGAAATAAATATAAAATTTCTCAATGCAATAACTCGCTATGTCTCTAAGAGAATTGATGTGAGTGCTTTGTGATTGTTGGACAGTGATTTGTGAGTGAAATATCTTTGAAGATGCATATCATTCTATGGGAAACAAGGCTAAAATCGAATCTTGATGGTTCTTATACTCATACTCTAATTAGGTATATGATGGAATTGTAGAAATAAATTTACAGCCAACACTTCCCCATGATGAATATCAAGCATATCGACATTAACATTAGGCCAGAACATAGGTAGAGAATGAAATTAAAAATGAACATGATAAGTTTTAATGATATTTGATAATCCTTGGACAAGTAAGTGTATTACTTGACCTTTAGTAGGCTCTAATACAGGGCGATCCACCTTCTTCATATGTTTGAGTCATTAGTACGTGTTGGCTTCCATGAGAAATTTGAAAATCAATTATGTGCAGTTTCTCCTTGTCATTAAATGCTTTTGTAATGGAAAAATTTATAGCTATATACCTATATTTAATATAAGGGGAAAATTCATATGTATTTTCATGTGAGAGAGGCTCTCAACACTAGTATGCTCCTCGCTTTTTAAGTTTTTTTGTATATTTCCTTCAGAAAAATTGTGACCATGCTAAGAAAAAATATGCTACCATATATACATCTAGCTTGATCACACTTGATATAAACACCTTGGGAGGGTGATTGATGTAACCATAACATTCTCAAATGAAAAATAATGAAACCAAGATGCATAACATTGGTTTGGAGCTATATGTTAAACATATTACTAATTTCACATTTTATCATTGAGAGTAGAATCACACTTTTTTTCAAAATATTTTTTCATAAGCTTTTCAAAATTGTGCTCCCTCCGAACTAGAGAAACCTGCTTCCTCTGAATCTAGAAACTCGACCTAATATGTGCTATGGCTACCACCTAAATATTTGCTGAAGTCATATGAGTATCCCATCTCTTTCATTTGGGTCCATTCCCACCAACTGGATCTGCTAAGGCAATCCTTCTTCCTATTAAAAAATATTTCATAACTAGCTCTATGTCCCTCTGGTCGACCCCATAATTTGTATGATTTTCCCTCTCTGAGCCCAAGTATGATGGATTCCTCAGCATAAATGACTCCTTCTGGCCATAACGATACTGACTCTCCTCTAAAATCAACTATATAACCTTGATCCTCCGAGGTTGAAATGGAGAGCACATTCACTCTCAAATAAGGAAGATATAGAACATGATCAAAGTTTACAGTCCATCTTGATTCTAACTCAAATAAAATTGAACCCTCTCTTTTACCAAATGTTCCTTTAGTGTGGATCTGAAACCTAACCAGGCATCTAATAGCTACTGAGCTGCCAGGTGGCTGAAATAGATCACACTCTGTTGTCATATGGAAGGTGGCACCGCTGTCTAGATACCAACCATCTCTGGAAATATCCTCTGAATCCAATAGTGATACATACTCTTTCTTTAACAATGTGGATAATTTCTTGGCGAGTTGTGGCTTGTCCTCCACTGTAGCCTCTTTCAAAACCAATATTTTTCTCTCATCCTTGGCTTGAAATAGTGAATAGTGTAATGTGAAATAGTGAAATAGATTTTCCTTTGACATGACCACTATTGTATCCATCTTGGATGGCGATTCTCAGTATGTGCCCATGTTTCCTCATAAATACATTGCTCCAAAATATGGAGAAATCCTAAAAGAATATTCTAATGAATGAGGTTCTAAAAGAGATTTTGTAAAAATCATTGTAAACTAAAGGTTGAAATTATATCTATTCAAAATAAAATATATACTAAGCTATTATCACTCTTCAATATCCTAGGATTATTATTATTATCGTACATGAATTATAAAATATTAGTAATAGGCCTAAGATTTATATCTTCAAACTCACAACATAAATAAAATAGAATGGAAATGATGTAAAATTCAATAAATAGTTAACTGAATCAACTATATTCACATCATTCATATATGTATCATCCACTTAATCATTCTAATAATCAAATGAAATAACTAGATTGAAATAACTAATCAATTATACAATATACGATTATATCAAGCAAAAGTATTGATATTTTGATTTCACTAAAAGATGACAAGAAAACTTATAGAAAAATACCATATTCAGTTGATAAAAAACCTTGAAAATATGAAGTCATTCAAGGTATTCTTCCAAAATAAACATTACAATTTTTCAAAGTGTCCGCTTCTTCCAAAAAATTAGAATCTGCAATACAATCTATGAAGATTCTTTAAATAAGCCTCTTAACTTCAAGAGTATATCCTAATTTTGTTACAAAAAAATTAAAAATAGAAAACTAAAAGAAATTTTTTTTTGACCTCCAACAAATCCGATGAATTATTTTTTAGAATGGTTGAACTAGAAGCTTTTGAGAAGGATTTACATTACCCATGTATGCTCAAGATGTGATAAATATACTATGGTTGGTCAAAGAGCATAATAATTTGGCCTCTGTATATCTTTTCTTCTAAGAATAGTGATTGTTATGCTATTATGGATATAATCTCTTTGACCATGATGTAGTTTCTATGTGGTTTCACAAAGAAATTGGAAATTACTTATGAGTTAGATATTTCTAATTTTCCAATATGATTTTGTTTACCTCTCATGTGACCTAACACATAATTGATGAAAACATCTGATTTTTTGGAATACTCTAGGAGTGGTACATTAGACATGTAAAATTCTCTTGTAATTTGGAGCAATGACCCAATTATGTGAGAACAATATTACTCAATTTCCTTGACAATATATTTAGATTGTTGTAAATTCCTTTTACATTTTTTGTTGGGAATTTTTTCTTCTTATTATCTTGGCATCTAATGCTTTGGGGATTCTTGATGTATATGTTTTAGTTGTGGCCTGCTAAGAGATTAACTGTAATAAATATTCTTTCACCCTTCTCCTTTCAAAAATTTTATCTATTACCTTGTTGTGGCTAGTTTTAATTTTCTTGTATGTTGTACATGGGAGATTATGTAATTTGAAAATTATAAAAATATATCTATGCACAAAATTAAATTTTGAAAAAAAAGCGGCACTTAGCAGTATTTGAAGTTATGTGTCAAATAGCGCAACCAAATTTTGGCGTGTTGGGTTAAAGAAAAAGCGCTTCATTTCTTGGATGCTGGAATTTGAAAATTTTGCACATGATGGTGTGTAAGCGGAGTCATAAAGTAGTTGGAAGTTAACTGATGGGGTGCCTCCACTAGAATCTTTGACCCCCACCGGTTGACTAGAATGTGTGGCCCAGATCTTCTGCGGGGGCAATACCCTGTGATCAAGCCTGTACTACGGAGTCCCTCTGCAATGATGACAACTTGATGACAGTCGGTGGACCCCATGACAATAGCAAGCAAGCCAAGTCACCTTCCACATCACCCTCCACATCATCCTTAAGGTCACCCCCAACTGTCTGTCAATCACTTCATCATTTAATTTGTTTCTGTATTTTTTAATCTCGCCCATTCATTTTCCTTCGCTATAAAAGGAGGTTTTTTCTCATTTACATCGACATCTGCCTTCCGAACCGCTAAAGTCTCCAAATTCTCGTACTAGTAACCAAATCAACTGCCATTTCGACGCATCAAGGTAAACCGTGTTACTATTCTTGTACAATTGTTAAAAATGATGAAGAAAGCTTCAATTTCTATGTCTTCCAGTCATATCCCACTAATGGACAAAGAAGCAGAAATTCTGGATATTGTCTTCATAGTACACCACCCTCTTTTTTATTAGCATGTTGTTCTAAACTAGGAAAAGTCCCCAATTTACTCTACTTTGATTATGTCTGCAGTCATGTCAGTGTTTGTTCCCGAGACCTAGATTTTTCTCAATTTTATTGATTGGTTGGTTTCCTCCATGTTGTTGGACAGATAAATCGTTCTTGCGGACAAGATAGATCTCCCTAGTATCCTACGGATAACTATCAGAAAATAGGCAAATGTAAACTACTTTCTCTAGATTATATTTGATCTAGAATTATCTATAATGAAGGATTTAGGACTTACCTGTAGTCCAACACTGATCGTAGTCTTCTTTCATGTCGCTTTAAATACGTCTCCTTATGGGATCTGCAATAAAAAAAATGAAAGAATCAGAAGAACCTGCATAATATAGACTAATTCACAAACCATAAATCTATCTTGATTATGAAGGAATTCAAGAAATAATTCATTTAAATAAACAAATCATTGAGAAAATAGGATCCATTTTTATTACCTTTAATGAAAAAAGGAGCCTTATAACTATGTTCGCCTTGATGTCGTACAGGTCCTTCCGTGGTGAGGAACAAGTGTTTCCTCTACTTTGAAAAGCCTTTGCACTCTCTTGACTAACATATACATGAGTGTGTAATCATTCCCATATGATAATCAGTTAAGAGAGTCTAAGTTTCTCTAGCAATTCTCCTCAAAAAATATCAAAGCCTAACTCCCTTTGAGGCTGAACTATGGCCTCAATTTATAGCTAAAGAGAAGAGGTTGCAGCTCCAAATAAAAGGGGATAGAATCCTCTTTCAAAGGGATTAAGTTCTGCATACCAAGGGGTAGGCTCCTTTAATGGAGGGATGAATGTACATGAAAGGAGTGAACTTTCCACTAGATAATTGCTTCCAGAAGCTTCTAGATTCAACCAGCTAAGCTTCTAAATTTTATTTCCGCCTTCAATTTACTGTTTACAGGAATCCACACCTTTAATGAAGAAAAAGTGTGGTCGGTTCTGCATGTTCTAGAACAAACAGATGCGGCACCACAGGTAATACTAGGAGAAAGTGTGGTACAAGTATTTTTATGACTTTTATAAGCTTTTCTTTCAATTTCAAGACTTGGTTTAGGGAGCTTGATGTTGTAGACTTCTAAGGGAGTATTGTATGAGTAATGATGAACCCATACAGACAGTAAAACATCATGGTGACAAATTTTAGTGTAACAGATTTCCCCCTAAAGTGCGAAGTCTGAGACCATTCGAAGAGTGATGTGCTTTATCATTTCAAGGATTAGCTTGTGGACAACCCAATCAGAATCCTATAAAAACATTCAATGCAGACATATATATATATATATATCATCACTGAGGTAGGCATTCCCATACTCAAATCAAACACTAACTAAAACTTGTTCTGATGTAGAAATGATCTTACTATCACATCAATAGTGTAGACACAGTATGGGCACAACCATCTATTATGAATAGTCTACAGTATAATGCATAATAAAACTCCTCGCAGCCTGGATGGTGGAAACTAGATCCAGGGTCTTGATTTCCTCTAACTGAACTAGTACAATTCCATCCATGTGATTGATTGTGTCGAAGTCGAACATGGTAGAAACCACTTGATTACCAGTCAATGATGTGAATTGTTAACATGTGAGAGAAACCACCAATAATGAAAATGGCTCTCAAAGTACTCATTACAATCCATGAAATGTGAATAAATGATCTGAAGTCAAACATTTCACGAAATCATTCGATCGAAGGTCAATGATGCAACATGTCATCGAAGGTGAGAAACCTGCCATTAAGGCATGTATATTCCAAGGTACTGAAGGATTCTAGATCAACTTCCTAGATGATGAGCTATTGTCGATAGAAATTGATCCGTCATAGGAAAGCCCACGACATGAAACCATTAGATAAAGTTTTGTAGAAATATTTTGCAAGGACTGACTCACGGATGGTCAACGCGAATGGAGACATATGTTTGCAAATGAATGGTTTATTTGAACTATCCTCTTGAACACATAACGACACTGTAGATGGTTTGGTGACAATTGACCTAAGCTAGTACCTAGAAAATAGTTGAAGACTTTCAATATGGTTTGATTAAGTGATAGGCAAAGGTTTTTCCCAACCCAGGTAGAAGTGTGACAAAAAGTGTCATGTTCAAGAGTGGTATACTGCTTTTTAAAGAAAATGTGACAAATGGATCCATTTTCTCTCTTTTTCCCCCACCATTTCTGGCAAGTACCTCTTTATTTTTGAAAAGATTGAGGAGGATAATATTTTCTTGTTATATAAGCTCATCCTTCGGATGAGTCCAACTTAGTTTAAAATCGAACCCTAAGAAGGAGTGGTTCGTTCCTATTTGTAATTGACAGGTCATTTACTATTAAATTTTAATGAGTCCAGTATAGGAGAAACTCGGTGTTTTTCAATTTTAGGGAGTCAGAAGAAAAACTTAAGGAAAATCTGTGGGTGTATTTTTTCGTAAATTTAGTCTCTGAAGCCCGGAAAAGGATAAAATAATACAGGATAGAACTCTATTGACCATGATTAGTCAACATATACCTTTTTCGTAAATATTCCATTTCAGTCCAGAAAAGGGGTAAACTTATACTGAAAGGACGACTGTTCATTTCCTTTAACAAGTTCAAATAGTCAAGTAATCGGAAATATTTACATCTTTAGAGAGTCTGAAAAGGACTTAAATGAGAACTCCAGGGTTTCATTTTTTCGTAATTTTCAAGAGCCCGAAAAAGTGATAAAATTATACTCATTTTCTCTTTTTCGTAAGTTTTAACGAGTTCAAAAAAGGGATAAAAATGTACTCATTGGTTTCGATTTTTCATAAGTTTTAACGAGTTTGAAAAAGTGATAAAAATTGTACTCATATGGACGACTTTCAATATAATTTACGAGCAAGAAAAGACAGAAATAACTTGACATTTTATTGTGTTTTATGATAATGAAAGATAACAAAATAATCTCAGGATTTTCATGAGTTTAACGAGTCTTGAAAATAATAACCGAAATGGACTCAAGATAGGTTTCATTTTTACAAAAGCTTGAAATAGAGAAAAACTATGCTTCAGATAGGTTTGAATGCCCCCCAAGCATAACTTGCTAGAGGACATGCCCCCCAAGCTTCATTGCATTCAACTAAGCAGACTACTAGTTACTAATAGCTAGATGGAATGAAAGGGCATATACGAGATCAGATGAAAGACTCGACTTAACACTTACGAAATCTAATCAAAGACTCGACTCAATTAGGGGAGGATTTGTTTCATTTTTTAACGAGGTTGACATAGTAAAAGAACTATCCTCATACCTAATTCATTTTTTCATGAGGTTGACTCAGTAACAGGAACCATCCTCAGAAATTACTATCTCTAATCTATTAATCTACTCTCTACAATCTAAGACATGTTTCATTTTTTAACAAGGTTGACACAGTAACACGAACGATCCTCATAGACATGTTTCATTTTTTAACGAGGTTGGAACAATCAAAGGAAATCTCCTCATTACTCACTAATTCATTTTTTAACGAGGTTGAAACAGTAAAAGGAACTTTCCTCTTGGTATCTGTTTCATTTTTTAATGAGGTTGACATAGTAACAGGAACGTTCCTCAACTACATGTTTCATTTTTTAACGAGATTGACAAAGTAAAAGGAACATTCCTCTTGACCCACTGATTCATTTTTTAACGAGGTTGACACAGTAAAAGGAAATTTCCTCTTGACCCACTGATTCATTTTTTAACGAGGTTGACATAGTAAAAGGAAATTTCCTCCTTAATCACTAATTCATTTTTTAACGAGGTTGACACAGTAAAAAAAAATTTCTTCTTGACCCACTGATTCATTTTTTTAACAAGGTTGACATAGTAAAAGGAACTTTCCTCTTAACCCACTGATTCATTTTTTAACAAGGTTGACACAGTAAAAGGAATTATCCTCATGACCCACTGATTCATTTTTTAACCAGGTTGAGATAGTAAAAGGAATTATCCTCATGACTCACTGATTCATTTTTTAACAAGGTTGACATATTGAAAGGAATTATCCTCATGACTCACCGATTCATTTTTTAATGAGGTTGACACAGTAAAAGGAATTATCCTCATCAGTGACCTTGTCATGGCTTCCAACTGGAATAAAGACATGTCAAGGGACACTCCTCGATCATGGCTTCCAAAAGGTCTTCATCAAATGGAAGAAAAATTCTCTGGAAGGAACACATGTCAAGGGACTCAAAAGGGATAGGAACACCGCGTTTAAATAATCCCATAGGGTTTTCCATGTCAATTACTGGATCTAAGTCAAAGGAAGTTGAGCAAATATTGAGAGGCTTGCTTGCATCGGTAACTGAAAACATGGAACTGATTGCCACATAATTAACCCGTGGCAGGGTAGATATCACTTATGTAAAAGGAAAATTTAGGGGTGTTGGATTTTTGGTATTCGAATCAAGAATAACGAATGAAAGCTGGTCTACAGTCACAATGTTTCCATTGTGAGGGAAATACATCACGCGAAAGAGTGTTGATACGACAGCTTTCATTACATAGACATAGTCTCACCCAAGGAGTAAATTGAAATCCAAGGGGCCTCAAACTACCATAAGATTAATACAGACAATTTTACGTTCCAAGTTAATAAGAAACTTAGGAATAATCCCTAAAATTTCACTAATGGCTCTGTTAAAATCTGACAGTTTCTGCGTGACAGGCACAAGCTAAGGGAAACCCAAAGCTTTCCAAATAGTTGAGGATAAAATACCAACAGAATCACCTTCATCTATATTTGTGTGACGCACATTCTTACCACAAACCTTCACAATGATTTCGAAAAGGATGGAGGAAGGAAGACAAGGTTCTGTCAGTCTATTCCAATCAAAGGAAAAGACCTCAGTACTTGGAGGAAGTTCTGGACAAAAGGTGAAGTTCCCCCTGGCGTAGAGGAATATGATGTAACAAGAAGAACCTAAGCGGTATGAGTTTCACTCTCTATAGGGAGAGTGGGATCAACCGGATGTGAAATCAAATCGACCACTTGATCAACTAATGGATCATGAACTTGAGTGATATCAGTTTCACTCTTTAATGGAAGAGTGGGATTGACTGTACTTGGAATTAGATCAATCACTTCATCAGTTGGAAGCTGTTTCTGTGGAACAGAAGGTTTTCCAAAAATTTTGAGGCTTCATCCATGTGAGGGCAAATGTGAGTTTGATGACTCCCTTTGCATAACTTACCAAGAAACCTAACTTTACCCTTTTTCCTATGAACCTGACTATCAATGTTTGATGGATCAATGGAATGTTGATGAGATTTTTCTAACCATACTTCCAAGACCTTTGGAATACCAGGACAATTGATAAGGAAGTGGTCACCCTTACAAAACTTGCAAGGGTATTTGGGTTTACGACGCATGTTGGAGTGTTCCTCAACACTACTAACACTTACAGCCATGGTTGGTTTGTTGACTTCTTTCTTCTTTTGCTTCTTCTTCTTCTTCCCTTTCTTCTTCTTCTTAGCCACCTGGTTACTAGCGTCAAGGATTTTACCAAGCAAAGAGGAAGAAAGGGAGGAAGAAATATTAGGCAAAGAAGGTAAAGGGTCCACATGAGGTTAGTGATGTTGAGATGGTGAACTCTGTTGAGGTGAAGCATCCAGTTGAGCTGGAAAAATTGGAGTATTCGGGGCCAACAAAGTTGAAAATAAACATATCGATAAACCTATTGTAAATTCAGGTAATGACAATGTAGCCATATAAGGAGGACCAACATTTCCAAAGCAAGGAAAAGTACTAGAATTCTCGTTGAGAAGGGTTCCTTGGTTAGTAAATTGCAGAACAATTTCCATTATATTTTACTTCAGTGAATTTTATTAACAATTTAAAAATATTTACAATTCACACCTAACAATTAAAGTTAAGAATTCACACCTATGGTCTCTAAAAGTAAAAACAAACAAATGAATATGCACTATCAAATCTAAGAGTCAAACCACACACAAACATTAGATTCACTCACTAAAAAACACCAGTTTTTGATGAAATCAAACATCGTAGAATTTTAATGCAGAAATGGTGGTTGGAATAGTTACCCCGAAAAACTGCTTAATGATACATACCGGTGTAAGTTTCTCCACTATGCCATCTTGAGTGAAGAGAACCCTCTGGAGATTCCAAGTGAGTCTAGTCGATGTCTGCTCTAGGTACAGTGGGATCTTCCCTCCACCATCACCTTGGGAAAGAATCCTAAAGTTTCAGGCCACTAAGGTTACCAACATGAACAAATATACTTGGGGGAATAGTCTACGATCCGATACACACACAAGGGAAGAGTAACAAAGCTCAATCCCCTTGAAGGATCCTTGACATAATCCAATGTTTACTGACAAGTGACCCCAGGCTCCTCGAAAATGGTCAATCCGAGGTTTACCATTGTTAATACGAGTATATCTTCTATCGTTCCCAATGAGGAAGGATTTATTACCTCACTGTTTCGGATATGATCTCATGCTTGACTCCTTTAGGAGGAGCTTCCCAGAGCATACATGCTACTATTAGAATTTTCCGACCGCAAGATTGACTACTTGTTTGTTTTAGTTTCTTTGGAAAGTTAACTACAACCTATTCCAAAGCACTAATCCTGAGCTAGATTGGTGGAAAGAGCTCTAAAAAATAAAAATTACTAGATGAATTTTATTAAGCACTGTGTTATTTGGGTTGTTGTTACTCAAAGGGTAAATGGATACGAAACCAATGGTGTTATGACCCGACCCAAAAATGAATGCAAACGAATATGATAATGTAATATTTTAAATTCAATGAATCCTAAATAAAGTAAGGAGAGAGTTTCCATTCAATTCCAACAATGCAAAAAATTGGTCAATAAGAGAAAATATAAAAAATTCTCTAATGCACTAATTTCATCAAGAAAAACTAATGCTAATAAATTCCAATTTTTTTAATTTTATGTTTTTAAAATAAGAATAAAAACATGTAAATTCAAATCAAAGAAAATGATTTAAATCTACGATTGATTTTTCCATAATGTAAACTATGCAGTTGTAATCTATGCACAATTCACATGAAAACTATGCAGTTGTAATCTATGCACATTCTTCATTCATATTCTAAAAATGAGAATTCTAATTATGCAAATTTAATCTATGAAAGAGAATTCTCAAACACAATATGATTCTAATGTAATCTAAGAACCAATCAAGTGTAAGTAAATAAAATTGGGTGAGAGTTCCAAAGATCAAAAAATAAAACTACTCAAAGGCGATTAACACTCAGAAACAATTTAGACACTTAGACACAAAAAGATGCAAAATTTTTAAGATACTATGACAAACCTCGAAGTAATGACCAAAGGAAATCAAATTAAGAATTTCTCCAAAAAAGAAACTTAAAACACCCAATTAACTTAACAGAGATTGATGAGATTGTAAAATTGCTGAAAATTAATTCATACAAGCCTTTTGACAGTCAAGGAAAGTCTGGGAAAATATAGAGAATCATGTAAGCTAGTTCCAGAAAAGAGAATCTCAATTTTTTCAAAAATTTTCTCAGGGTCCGCAGGTTTTAGTGTAAACAGGTGTAGTGTCGCACTATGTATACAGAAGAACAGTGGAGATGACCGCACTGTGCCTAAAGACAAAGTGTGGAGACCAGAAAACTTAAAGAAAAATAAAAAATTCTAAAGCACTTTTCATGGATTCTACAGGAATAAATTACCCAAGCTAGTATCAATCAATCAAAATCAGAAAAATAGTTTCACAAGTCAAAAATAAAAGAAAAATAAGTTCAAGATCCATTCCCCAGTGGAGTCACCATTTTTTTGGACGGATAAATCGTTCTTGTGGACAAGATAGATCTCCCTAGTATCCTACAGATAACTAGCAACAAACAGACAAATGTAAACTACTTTATCTAGATTATATTTGATCTAGAATTATCTATAATGAAGGATTTAGGACTTACCTGTTCTCCAGCACTAATCGTAGTCTTCTTTTCTGTCGCTTTGAATACGTCTCCTTTTGGGATCAGCAATCAAAAACATGAAAGAATCAGAAGCACCTGCATAAAATAGACTAATTCATAAACCATAAATATATCTTGATGATCAAGGAATTTAATAAATAATTCATTTAAATAGACAAATCATTGAGAAAATAGGATCCATTTGTATTATCTTTAATGAAAAAAGGAGCCTTACAACCGTGTTCACCTTGATGTTGTAGAGGTCCTTCCGGGGTTTGGAATAAGTGTTTCCTCTACTTTGACAAGACTTTTCACTCTCTCGACTAACATATACATGAGTGTGTAATCATTCCCATATGATAATCAGTTAAGAGAGTCTGAGTTTCTCCTGAAATTCTCCTCAAAAAATATCAAAGCATAACTCCCTTTGAGGCTAAACTATGGCCTCAATTTATAGCAAAAGAGAAGAGGTTGCAGCTCCAAATAAGAGGGGATAGAATCCTCTTTCAAAGGGATTAAGTTCCACATACCAAGGGGTAGGCTCCTTTAATGGAGGGATGAATGTACATGAAAGGAGTGAACTTTCCACCGGATAATTGCTTCTAGATGTTTGCAGATTCGACCAGCTGGGCTTCTAAATTTTACTTCTGCCTTCACTTTACCTTTTACAGGAATCTGCACTTTTAATGAGGAAAAAGTGTGGCCGGTTCCACATGTTCTAGAATAAGCAGATGTGGTACCACAGGTAATACTAGGAGAAAGTGCGGTACAAGTATTTTTATGACTTTTATAAGCTTTTCTCTCAATTTCAAGGCTTCGTTTTAGGAACTTGATGTTGTATACTTCTAAGGGAGTATTATATGAGTAATGATGAACCCATACAGATAGTAAAACGTCATGGTGAAAATTTTTAGTGTAACACATGTACCCTTAGAAATGCTTTGTCATGAACCAGATGGGGGAAAATGTTTTCCAAGTGTCAGCTCATTTGATAAGGAAATATTTTTGTTATCCCTCTATAGAGTCTTATGTGAGTTTCATTAATGAATCCCTCTCTTCATATTTTCAATAATTGTACGGGCCTGAATTTACCCAAATTTTATTTTATCTTCTGCTTGAAGTAGCAAAATTATCCTTGGAGTCAGACAATTTTCCTTTGAATAACCTTGATGAATATGTACAACAATTTCTTAAAATTTGGCCAAAGTGAGAGGGAGGGAAGATTCCATGGTGGTACATAAGTCAATTTTAGGAATTTCTGCTTTGATGATGAAACTTGGGGTAATTTTTGATATTCCCACTTATCTAGAGAATGTTACCAATAATCAATTTATGAGCTTGTCAATCACTAGTAGTTCCAGTTTTCCTTCTTTGGTCACATATTTATTTCTTTACAGTAATGTTGATAACTTTACTTATTTGGGGCTGAACATTATCGATATAAATAATAATAAGCACTCAATGGTATTTTGGATAGACCTAGTGAGAAAAGAGGTTGGAAATGAAGGATAGTTTTAATTCACTTCTCCTTTCCATCCTATAGTATATGCAATTTTAAATGGAGGGGTTGCACTTAGATTATTTCTTGATGTTTATTACTTTTTGAATTTGAGCAAAGATGTGAGATATGGAGATTGGTTTTCTCATGAGGAACATACTAAAATTATACTATTTGGAGCTGATATAGAACCTTTTAGATTTCCTATGTTTGTTCCCATGAGATTGATTACCCTAGAGTTCATCAACCAAGGTATTAATGTTGACCATGTCCATTTTGTTCTAGTGAGGAAAGGTAATATGTTTAAGCTACCTATGATAGTAGGGCCATTCATTGTAAACACCATACATGCCCTGTAAGTTTCTCACAAAATGTTGACTGACATGCATTTGTCATTAGAGGGGAAATGGGCTTATGACTCATACCATATGATTTCAAACCGCAGAGTGGAAAATGGTTATCTGTATTTGTTCATGAATCAAGGCCAAAGATAAAGAAGATGGAAAATGGAGGGCAAAATTCTATGTCTAAGTAGATGGAGGTGGAAAATTCTCACCCTACTAAAAATGGTCTCAAAAGCGGAAGAGAGAAAGTAATTGATTTGGAAAGTGATACAGGAAATGAATACAGGAAGGCAAAGGCCATGGAAGAGGGAAACTCTTCAGGTTTACCTGCATATTACTTGCAATTGGGAGATATATCTTGCACTCCCTCATGTCCTCCTCCAAAGAGTTCAATTCATGACACCCTGCCAAACATTAAGCAAGTTTTCTCACAGATTGAAGAAAGAAATGAGAAGATAAGAAAAAACATTGAGTCTCTGCCTGAGGCTCAAATTTCTCTTGAGAAATGAAGACTAATGACAACAATGGACTTAGAAATGGATCAACTAAAGATATATTTCTCTCACCCTTTAGCTATGAATGTGACTTCTACTTCTTTCAAAACTATTAATTTAACAGTAGATGCCAAGAAAGTTTCTCCTCCAGACAAGATTAATTTACATATGCAAACAGGACAATTAATCCTTAATGGTTTCAATAATATTACTTCAGTTGCTGCTCAAGTTAAAAACATGTTAAGTAAAGTGATCAAACAACTGAAGCTGGAAAAAGCTAACTCAAGAGCTTATTCCACACAGAATGAGGAGTTAAAGAAAATAGTTGTTAAAATTGGTGATGATCCTAAAGACAGATCAAAAATTTAGAAACTATTGCAGTCTGATGAATCTGAAATTCAGATTTTGAAGAAGAAGCTGAAGCTTTTAACATGTGAGCATCCTATGGCTATTGAAGTAGCCTGGGTGGAGATAAAGAAAGAGCATTTGTTGCAAGCTCTGCTGACCAAGGATCAAGAAATTCTTGATAAAAAATGATGAAATTAATGACTAGGTGACTAAAAACATTAGTAACTACCATTTCAAGTGAATTACTACTAAATTTGAGCACTTTTAAGTGACTGAACTAAAAAGTACTAACTTAAATGAATAATTTAGTCTAGGAATAAAATATAAGACTAGATAATAAGTGACTAAACTAAAAGTGACTAACTTAAAGGACTATTTTAGTCTAAGGATAAAATATATGACTAGATAATAAGTGACCAAACTAAAAGAGAGTAACTTAAATGACTAATATAGTCTAGGATTAAAATATATGACTAGATAAAAAGTGACAACATTAATAATGATTAATGTAAATGATTATTTGATCCGAATGGAAAATGGCATCCAACCATGGTATTCATCCACCCATGTTATCCATCCATCCATGGAATTTACCCATGGTATTGTAAATTGCATCGAACCATGGTATTTTTCTACCCATGGTATTTATCCATTCATGGAATTTACCCATGTTATTATAAGTGACATCCAACCATGGTATTCCTTCACCCATGGTATTTTGAGTGAGATCCACCCATGGTATTTACCCACCCATGGAATTAACATGAGGTATTGTAACAAAAAAAAGGCTATCATTAACAAGTCGCATTTTGTAAAAGGAAAGATTTTCCACCACAATGTAGATTCTACAGTTATTATATTTTTTACTAAAACAATTTTCTTTGGATTTTTTAGTACGAAATTTCAGAAAAGTGGTTATAGATTTGAGTTCCCCCTGAAAAATCACATGATTAAAAAAAAAAAAATTGGTCGAATTGGAGTCTGGATGAGGTAATTATCGTTGATTTAAAATCAGCTATTTTTTCAAAAAAATTGTGACGGCAGGACAGTTCGAGTGTGAATATAAGAGCCTAGAGTCTCCAAATAGAAATTTCAAACACATGGGAAGATGCATAACGATAATTATATTTCCAAAAATAGGTTATAATAAATATTTTGAGTTATACGAGTTATGTCGATTCTAAATCTGGAGCAATATTTAGAGTGGGTTCCCTTTCGAGACATGCCCTCCCACCCCGCTTTAGGAGGCACCTACTTCATATTCATCAGTTTTAGCATAGCGGCATTCAACTTGGGTTATTTGGAGACGTTACGTCCCACCCCAAGCTATGTAGTCACCTGCTACTTCATCAACATTCAGCATCACGGTTATGGGTCAACCGCACAAAATCCTTCTCATCAAAGTCTATTTGCTATGCCGCACACTATTAGTGTCACAGTTGGTCACAAGAATTACAGGATATCTCTATCCTTGGATCTTCGTTTTTGATGATTCTATGTCATCCACAAAACAACACTTCATCAAAGTCAATTTTTTAGGTCGCACACTGTTCATATCACAATTGGTCACAAGAATTACAGGGTATCTCTATCCTCAGATCTTCATTCATCATGGTTATGGTTTATCCATGCAAAACTCTTCTCTTTAGTGGCTCTTCATATTCAACAAAGGTTTCTCAGGAGGAAACTTCATGCAGCCATTTCTTATTATGGAGGGAGGAATGATCCGAATGGAAAATGGCATCCACCCATGGTATTCATCCACCCATGTTATCCATCCATCAATGGAATTTATCCATGGTATTTTAAATGGCATCAACACATGGTATTTATCCGCCCATGGAATTCACCCATGGTATTGTAAGTGGCATCCAACCATGGTATTAATTCACCCATGGTATTTACCCATGGTATCATAAGTGAGATCCACCCATGGTATTTACCCACCCATGGAATTTACATGTGGTATTGTAACAAAAAAAGACTATAAGTAAAAAGTCGCATTTTGTAAAATTAAATATTTTCCACCACAATGTAGCATCTACAGTTATTCTTTGTTTTAATAAAAGAAGTTTCTTTGTGTTTTTATTTGTTGTGTGTTTTCTCTTTTTTTCTGACATTCTAATTTTGCAGATATTTTCAGATCCATTTCAATTTTTTAGACCTTGGGGGATTCTCCCCAAGATCCGAATTACTATTATAGTCTAAGAATAAAAATATGACCAAATAACATGTACAAAAATTATATAAATTAGTCATTTATGTTAGTAATTTTAATTGCGTCACTCCATAAATGAAAAATTTCAATTTTGATACTGAAGTGTTACATTTCACTAAAAGAGTCTCTAAATCCATCTGCAGTGTTAAAATTATCCCACCTGTGTCCACTCTTTCCATCAGGTTGTTGATAAGTGCATGACAGTTCTCAAATCAACAATTGTGGATACCCTGCCCCTCATTTACCTCAGAGAAATTAGACCCACGCAGATTTCCCTTGCCACCACAGGCTCCTCTACCCTGACGACTTTGATTTTGAACCCTCGAACCCCCACCCCTGATAGCTCCCCACTTACCTCCTCCATGCCCCCCACGTGTACCCACACTATCGAGCCATGCATGCCGTGAAGTCTTTCCACCCTAGTGTAAAGCTTCCATGATTATTGTCGAGTCTTCCACCCCCACAGGGCCATGGATGACAGGGGAGGCAGAACACCCACACCACACCAGGGGCTTTATAATTCGCCAAGGTTTAGGAGCCTTTCCATGTGGAGATTCCATACACTAGACCCCCCATCAGAGAAAACAACCACCACCAGAAATGGAGGCAAATTTCATCGCCAAAAATCGTAGAGAAGCATAAAGCCACCTCCCACTACCAGATAAAGACCTCCACCACCAGGAAAAAACAAATACCATCACCCACCAAACCAACACATGAAATTGAACAAAAAACAACTAAAAATTAGTTGATTCCTGAGCGTAACTTCCCCCAAGGAAATGACCAATCTCCAAATTATCTTCACAGAAATGAGACACCATTCCACCAAATAATGTCACACCCACGCCGATGGGCACAAAAGTGGGAAAATAAACTAGTTTTCTGCCACCACCCTCAAGGTTTCCTAGAATATATATTCCAGCATCCTCTCTTGGCACAAAAAAACATGCTCATCGGAAGCCAAGAAAAATGGAAACAGGTGAGCTCACTTCCCTTCAACTTCTTGTCCTCGGCCTAAATGAAGACAACGGCTAAGAAACTAAGCAACAAGGAACAATTGAATGCACTACAAAAAAAATGCCCATGAAAATAACACACAATATACTCCCTATTTAAACCTCCCTGCGACGTTTACGCTTCCTCCCAGAAGGCCACTGCCTGGACCAGCACCAAACCGAAGTGAGGAGTCAAATGTCGGGCTCCCTCATCTTCCCTCACCTTAACCTTTCACCACCCCCAAACTCTAGAGAATGGTTATTTTTCACAAGAATTGACAACATGAAGCTAATACCTCTCCCCATGCATGTGTTATGGTGAAGGGATCGGGAGGACCCTCCCTCACCCTCGATCCACTTGTATTTACTCACTAGACACCTTCCATATGTTGCTCAAACCTCACTCCCATCGGGGAGTGTATGAACCTTTGTTAATTTAGATATGAACCTTAATTAACTTTTTATTCATGTATGAACTTTTATTAATTGTTTGATATGAACCTTGTTTATTTGATATGAACCACATAGAGAAGTTCCTGGCCCATTGATTCAAAAATGATAGATAGAAATCGACATCCCAACCTTTGAGGCCCGAGCTCTTATATTTTTGAACCATTTAAGGAACAGTTCTAATTTAACCATGGAGAAAGGAAACTTTAATTCCTCTATTGTTTCATCATCCAAAAATGTGGGGAAGAGTCCAACAATATTGATAATTTCAGTCAAAGAGGCTTCATGAGATTCTCTATAGAGACGATTGAAATGGGATATTCCAAAAAAGGCCAGTTGATTAAAATATGAGACTGTTTTCCCTTCCTCATTGTCCAGAGACCAAATAGTGTTGATGGTCTTACACCCCCTAGCAAATTGTTGATAAAATTTGGTATTTTCACCCCCTGCAAGTAACCATGTAGCTCATCTCTTGAGCCTCCAAGTCAATTCCCTGTCCTTAAGAACCAAAAGTCTATTTGCTTCCAATTTGATGACACAATCCTTTAATGCAGTAAATGAGAAACCACCATTATTAGGGCCATCAATTTAGACAAGCTTCTCTTCTATATGTTTTAAATCATGGTCATATTGTATCCGTTTTTCCTTTTCCCATTGAATCATTTTTTTTTTATGTAAAGAAGCTTGTTGGAAAAGGAGGAGGTGACAAACTAATCAACTTGAATTGGCGCAGTCCTCCAAGCATCCTTGACTAATTTAATATAAGATCCATCCTGCAGTGAGGTCGAGTTGAATTTTAATGGGGCAAGAGGCTTTGGGGAAATACTGGATAGTTCAAGATAAATTAGGGAGTGATAAGAAATATCCCAAGATCCAACCCATTTTATGTATAAAGACAATCTATTCAGTAATATTTCCTTGATGAGAAAATGATCCAACCTCCTCAAAATAATTTCTTCACTGATTCTCCTAATGAGCCAACTTATTTTTTCTTCCCTTCTTATACTTGATCACCAAATGAAAGTTCTGTAAAAATCTCATCCACTTGTAATTCCTAGTCTATTGTAGCTTACTCTAGGCCTGCAAGTACTGTAACGATTAATGATATGTGTGGATTAATGTATCATTTCCCATCAAATAGTGCTTCCACCTCTTCACAATTTTCACCATGGCATACATCTTACTTTTTTAGGTAGGTTAATTAAGGACTAGCCCATGAAATACTTTATAATGGTAGCATACAGGCCTTCCTCCCTGCATCAAGACAACTCCAATATCATACGCACTCACATATGTCTCCACTTCTAAGGGGCATTGCATGTTTGGTAATGCCAAAACTTTCTGCTTGACTGATCTTCTTCTTTAGCTCCTTGAAATCCTTCTGATGACACTTTCCCCAATAGAAATTATTTCCACTTATTGTTATGGAATGGAGCAGTGATTCTACTAATGAAAAAAAGGCTATGAATTTCCTTAGATATTGTGTTGCCCCAACGAAACTCCTGAACTCGGAAACATTAGTAGGCACCAAAAATTTCATGATGGCCTCAATATTGGAAGGATTTATCTTTATCTCTCCTCCACCGATCACATGCCCCAGATACACCAAAGGATATTGTCAAAATTCACACTTGTTGAGATTTTTTAGGGGTTGGTGCTTCTTCAATGTTTCTAGCACATGCGTCAAATGTGAAATATGCTCCTCCTAGGTAGCATTATATAATAGTACACCATCCAAAAAAACAATAAAAAATGAATCTATAAAAGGGTGTAGTACATTATTTATTAATCTCATAAACTTAGTTGGTGCATTAAATAGACCAAATCTCATGACTAACCACTCATACAAACCCTGCCTAGTTTTTAAGGTGGTCTTCGAGGTGTCTTCATCTTTGACTCGAATCTGTTAATATCTAGACTTCAAGTCCAACTTGGTGAAGTATTTTACTTGTTGCAGTTGATCTAACAAATCCTTTATCCTAGGAAGGGGGTTCTGTTCTTGTGCATGATTTTGTTCAACACTCTATAATCTATACAAAACTTCCAAGTCCCATAATTATTTAGCACAATGATTATGGGTGACCTACATGGTGATGTACTCGGTCAAATGACACCTTGTTCTAGCAGTTGTTGCAACTATTTCTTCACCTCACTTGCTTCTATAACAAACTCTCTGTACAACCCAATATTTGGCAATGAGGAGTCTGAAAATAGTTGGATCTCATGCTCCACTTCTATCTTAGGTGCTAACCCTTTTATGCTCTCAGAAAACATCCTTGTATGCCTATAACTACTACTCCAATTATTGTTTTTTTATTACTACACCCCTCCTGGGATTCCTTTCCTCTTATTAACTCATCTATAGAATGAATTTCTCTTAAAAACAATAAAACATACTTCTTGCTAGAAGTGATCAATTTATTATCTTGGTTGGCACTTACATGTGAAATTATCGACATTCCTTTGTGCGCGTTGATGATGAATGATTTTCCATCCTTGACGAGCCATTATTGTTTGGCTCTCCTCATGAATATTGCATCACGCATGTAAATGTATGGAATCCCAAACATAAATCCATATACATCAAGGGGAACCACATATAGATCTACTTCATCAATAAAATCATCATTGATAGAAAATCTAAGTTTACGTTGTTTTGTTACCTTTAACTTTGCATCCTTATTTACCCATCCCAATGGATATGGGTTTGAATGATCATGAAATTCCAGCTTGAACTTCTTTACCATCTTTGCTGCAATGAGAATCTCCCATGATCCTGAGTCAAATAGAGAGTTAATCTTTGTCTTCTTGACCTGTATCTTTATATGGAAGAGCTTGGTAATTTCTTTCTTTTCATGTTGTCGAAGGCTACTCATATTCACCTCATTTTGTACTATCGTACAAACCATCTTCTCATCTGCATCCGAGTTGCTTTCAACTTGTTTGTCGAATCAGTGGCTATGAGAATCTTCTACTTCTTATCTTTCTTCTTGTTCTTCAGGTTTATATCTAGATGCAACTTCCAACATTTTTCCTTTGTATGGCTAGCAATGTTGCACTGGTTGTTGTGGTTTCTAGGATCTTTGCACTGGTGTGTTGTGGTTTTCATATTCTTATCCTTTCCCCATTTTTTCTTCTTCTTCCCCTCCTTAAAAGCATCTTGTTTCTCCTTCTACTTTGACCCACTTATTGTGCTCTTTTCGGGCCTATGTTCTCTAGGTATTGTTCCTGTACACAAGCCTTGACCACCGATTTGGGATTGAAAAACATCACTTGCTCATGCATATTGTAGTGTAGACCCCCCAAATATCTGAGGAGTACATCGAGTTTATTTGGAGAGATACCCAACATTATAGCCATCTTCTTGAATTTCGTAGTGTACTCCTACATGCTTTGGCCCGACGTTTTCCTAAAGTAGTGCCACCGGATCCATTCGTCCTCCACACACCCATGGGATAAAACTATGAAATAATGAGGGTTTTCAAATCCTGCCACTTAGTCACTGGAGGTTCTTCCTCTAACCTCAGGGTTTTTGTGTGGCTCTCCCACAGAGTTAGTGCATGGCCCTCCAATTTCAGTCGTGTAAATGAGATTTTCTGGCCTTCTTCAATATGATGGATGTTGAAATAGACTTCCAGTCGCTGCAACCAATGGTTCAACTTCAAAATCTCGATATCATCGTGGTATGGCTTGATATCAACCTTTTCTTCCATTTTAAACAAGGAATATGATTGGTTCATGACACTCAAACTGGTTGATATTTTTCGAGCTATTTCTTCTATTGGTTCTATGTTTCTTCCCGATTTTCTGATCCCCATTCTGATTTGTCCTCTACATTCGAACCCCTATACTCTCTAAGTATCGACATCTTGTTATTCAAGGCCTCCATGAGGAGGTTTACATTGTGGTTGATATTTGTGACTTGTTATTCCAGCTGCACAATCCTCAACTCTACAGGATCATGCAGATCATTTATAGACTTTTTGCACATTATTAGGGTTTTACAATTTTTGGCTCGACCGATCATGATGTGGGACAATATAAAAGTTTAAATGTCACGATGAGGTCCCTGATATGGAAACTTGAGGAATATGACATGTACTATGTGGGGGATGATGTAGATAGGAACCATATGGTAGAATCCATGTTGGAAAGGGAAAGAGGCATGCAAATAACTGAAGAATAAATGACGTAGGTTAATTCATTTTCATGAGATGGACAACTAGAATATCCATTGATGTTATAAAAAGAAACATTAATTGATTGTTTGTGAAAAGTGCCCATTAGCACTTTGGAAAAAGTGTCCATCCATGTTTTGGAAAAAAAATTGCATGCTTTAGGAAAAAGTTTCCATCAATACTATATATAGCTTGAGTGGGCCTAATGGTGAAAAGCATGTGTTTCCTCCTAAGAGGTATATGCCTTCATAGACTTAGCAGTGAAATCCCTGTGCAGAGGTGGCTCCTTTGTCCGACAAACAAGGGGGTCTCATACACTAATTCGATATAACCTTAAAATTGGATATATATAGATTGAAATATTAATTTTAATTTTTCTTCTATATAGATGTATATGAAGTTCATATTGAAATAAATTATTCAATTATGGAATTGAGACTTTCTTTATCATTTAGAGACAGGTGCCAGTGGCACATGATCAACAATTGTTGGTATAAAATCGTTAGTTTCACAATAGTTAACATGGGTATTTAAATAGTTTATTTAAGTTATTTATTAAAATAATTTAAAAATATAATAATTATATATCTTTTTCATTTTCAAAAGAAAAAGTATAATTTTTGTTTACTTTTTAATTATTTAATTTCTCTCTAAATTTAATATAAAATTATGTTACTTTGAAATATTTTATTTATGGCTAACAGTGAAACAAAATATTTTTACCACATTTCGATATTAAATTGTAATATCCACAACTAATTTTGTAAACAAGTGAAATTCTCTAATATTTTGCAATAATTTTAATTAAAACTAATCCCATAGAATCATTTTTGTTTTTAATGATAATTTACATTATTTTTTTTATTTACGTAATTAAAAAACAAAACATCAATCAATTTGAAATTTAATATAAAAAGAGTTACACATTCCCTTTGCACTACACTGTTACACACGAAAAAATTCACTTTTTAAATATTTAATTTGACTATTTTGTTTTTTGTAATTGAAAATGCAAATATACACATCTCAAAAAAACCAAATCATTGAGTGAATTTTACTTGCAATGTCTTTAGCTGTATCTATAATATAATAATTAAAATAAAAATGTTATAGAGAAGGAATTAATTTGTCTAGAAATTTATATTATCCGTGATGCAAAAATGTAATTGGATAAGAGAGATAGTTGACCAAGTGTAGTATAAAACGTCAAGCGCAGATGGAATACAAATAAAAAGAAATGGTTGCAGAATTATAGTAGGAAGCCTCCACTCGATAGAACATTATCCACCGCCATTATTTTACGTATATTTTTGTTCCCCTCAAGTGGGCAACCCCATCGGATTTGATCCACGTAAGTGGGGGTCCTCTCACAGTTGTCAATTACATCTCAATAACCACATAACGTGCATACTCACCAATCATTTTTTTAACCAAATGACAAAATAATTGGGGATAAGCGATTGCATTTTTTATAATTTTAAAATTTTGATTTTGTTATATTTTTTTTTATAATTTTGTTATAAAATATAATTTTTTTAAAATAGAAACATGTTTATAATATTTAAATTTATTAATTTAATATGATGTTTATTGTTGCCTTTAGAAGTGTTTTACAGTGCAGTATGAAAGAGACATTATCACATATTTAAAAATATTAAAATAATATTTTATATTAATAAATTAAAATAATAATAAAAATTTTCATTTTCATTATCTATTAAACTACAATTTTATTATATTTAAACTAAATTAGGAGACACTTATTAGCTACTATATGGCACTAGTTGATATTACATTATGAGTAATTCATTGTAATATTTTAAACAAAAATATTTTACTATTAATAAAAAACTAAATAATATTAATTAAAACATTTTTAATAGTTCTTTCTATTTTAAAGTATAAGGAAGATGTGTGATTCCTTCAATGTTTCATATGAAATTGACTTGTAATATTTTAAAGAATATTAATAACAAAAATAATTAATCTCTCACACACATATAAAGTAAGGGAAGATAAATAAGCATATATATATATATATATATATATATATATATATATATATATATATAACGTGATTATTTATGTTTCGTGTGTGTATATATATGTATGTTATTAATATTTTTTTAAATGTTATATGTCAATTTCATATATATAAATATAAAGAAAGTTTTATCATATATGTTTTCTACTTTTTAATATGAAGAGCCATGTATTAATATTTTAATGTGTAGAATCATTAATAGTTCTTTCTATTTTAAAGTATAAAGAAGATGTGTAATTCCTTCAATGTTTCATATGAAATTGACCTATAATATTTTAAAGAATATTAATAACAAAAATAATTAATCTCTCACACATATAAAGTAAGGGAAGATAAATAAGCATATATATATATATATATATATATATATATATATATATATATCAAACGTGCTTATTTATCTTTCGTGTGTGTATATATATGTATGTTATTAATATTTTTTTAAATGTTATATGTCAATTTCATATATATAAATATAAAGAAAGTTTTATCATATATGTTTTCTACTTTTTAATATGAAGAGCCATGTATTAATATTTTAATGTGTAGAATCATGAATAAAATATTTTGATAACTATTTATAAAAATAAAAATAAAAACATTACAAATAAAATATTATATTACTAAGTTGTTCAAAATTAACATAGAGCTACTAAAAGCCAAGAGGAATACAAAAATTCTAGGTACAAACATTTCCTATATTTTGTGTTTAAAAAAATATTACATTTTAAGAGCTTTTATCACTCTTAGTACTTAATAGATCCTAAATTAAAATAAATCTAAAATTTTATTTTTTTATTTAAATAAAATTGATTAAATTTCAAATATTTTATTAAGAAATTGGAAAAACACAAATTATCAAATAATTTTAAATTTTAAATTATCAAAAATCTAATTTTTCATTAATTATAAATAATTCAAAATAATATTTTAAAGTTAAAAAAAAAGTTTTACCAATAATTAATTTTCTATTTGATAATTATTAAAATTATTAAAAAAATTATATAATAATTTCCTACACTAAATTTTTAATTCATCCAAAATCTGTAATATATATATATATATATATATATATATATATATATATATATTTTCAAACATAATAATAATAATAAATTAAAATAAAAATAACATAAATATTTATGTGACAATAATAATCTTTTTCTTTTTTAAAAACAAGAATAAGTAACTTAGTATCTTACTCAACCTGACTTTCTCTCAAATTATTTCCAAATAATAAATCTAGAATCTTTTAATTTATATCATACTCAAATCACTTCCAAAACCAATTAAACTATATCCTTAAAACCCTAGTAATTTTTAATTATTAATAAAAATATTAATCTTTAATATTAATAAAAAATATTATAATAAAAAGATGAAAAACAAATCAATTATTTTAAACAGCAACATCAGTAGTGCTTATTTTTTTTTTTATGTTATGTAAGAGTGATCTAATTTTTCGCGCATCTCTAAAATTAATGAAAGAAAAACGTTCAATCATATACAATCATTACCTATTTTGCCGCGAGGCACGTTCCATGGAATGTGTGTTGGACTCTATTTATTGGATGAGAAAACATTTTTTTTTTAAAAGAAACAAAACATCGAAATCATTTTTTTTTATGAAAAATCAAAAGTTCTCTAAATCAGCTCAAGCGTCCATTTTAAACAATATTTTCTCAAGGGATTTAGGATATTTACACTTCCTCATTTAATTTTAATAGTGAGGGTGGTTATTAAGAATTTTTTAATAATCGTAATGCCTATTAAGAATATTTTAATAATAGTGATATTTTTTTTTAATGTAGTGAAAAAATCTATTATAATTTAGTTGTCAAATTAATTGCTGTTTTCAGTAAATGCAATACGACTTATCATCATTATTTGAGGAAAACCATCCTACTTGGAATTACATTGATTACTTTTACAATATAAAGTCACTTAGACTAGATGTTTTTGAATACGTGACAATTATTTAGTAATTTATTATTTTAGTCATTTATTGATCCATAAACTATTTTGGATATTTCATAACAATAGATTTAATAAAAATATACTTAAAAGTTTAAATTTATACTATGAGAGTCATATTCCTTAGACTTATAAATTTATTAAGTAATGTTTTCATGCATGCAATATATAAAATGTGGAAAATAGAGAGTAGACTAAAATACAATCACTTACCACCATAATAACACAAGATATGATTTGGAATCCCTTTTGAGAGAAAACCAAGCTACAAGGTGAGGTTGCTTTACACTCTCTGTCTTTGAATGAAAATGGATGCAAGTGTTGAAACAATTTAGCAAGAAATGTTAATTTGACTTTAGCCTTAGTCAAATTAAGTGAATTGAATTAGCTTGAACGAAGTTAACTATTGTGACATGGATCTTCTCACTTAGTTAGCTAAGTAAATTCAAGTTAGTGGAGTTGGAGTTTAGTTATGCATGTGTGATTGCTAAATAAGTAATTGCATGGATAAGTGATTGCATTCTTTATAATTTTAAATTTTGATTTTGTAATATATTTTCTATAATTTTGTTATAAAATGTAATCTTTTAAAATAGAAACATGTTTATAATATTTAAATTTATTAATTTAATATGATGTTTATTGTTGGGTTGAGAAGTGTTTTACAGTGTAATATGAAAAAGACATGATCACATAATGTTATATTTAAAAATATTAAAAGAATATTATATTAATAAATTAAAATAGTTATAACAAAAAAATAAATCTTTATTAGGAATGAGTAAAATATTTTAATTTTCATTTGAATTTTACATCTATTTTATATATTAAAAAAAAAATTGGAAATAAAAAAATAATATTTTTTTAATATTAGAGAAATATAGAATATTTTCACTATTTCATTATTTCATAAGGATATGATATATGACCTGTAAAACTGAGATGATTGATAGCAATGTATAACTCATTCAGTTTTGTACTAATTTAATTGTGTTTGATAAAAAAAATTATAACTCTTTCATAATTTAACATTACAAACTAAATTCTATTTATTCTTTTCATATAATTTAAATAAAATATAAATTCTAATTTTTAATGCTTATTTTGTAATTATTATATGTGTAATATAATTAATAAAAAAAAGACTATTATACAACCAACAATGTAATTAATAAACCTGTAATGAGAATAATACAGGGGCACATCCCAACATTGTTTGTTTGGTGCAATTTTACACATCCATCAAGTTCTGAATATCAAAATCACGAAGGTAGATTATTCAACGCCGCCATTCCCATCTTCTATGCAACCTCGCAACTTGATAGTGCCCTCAATTATATTTGCAAATCAACGTCATTGTTTCTTTCCTGGTAGTGAGCACGGTGAGGAGAGCAATTTCGTGGACAAATAATTTACTTCACATTTATTAAATTATATTTTATTACATAATTTTAAACTTTTGTGATATGGACTTTGTGATTTAATGATATTGTATAATTTGAAAATTATATAGAAATACGGAAGTGATTAGATGAGATATTATTACATAGATTTTTTGTAAATTAACATAATGTAATCTCTTTTTCATCTTTGTCTTAAGGCTAGTCTTATTTGAAGAAAAGAAAATGACAATATGTGAAGTTTGGAAAAGGCTATAAACATATCAATCAAATAGATATATATTATGTGAATCAATTGTTAAATAAAAGTTAAAATGCTCTGAAATATTTATATACATATGCGCAAACTGAAACAAAATCTGTTTTGTCAAGCCTCCCAGAGTGTTCGAAATTTGAATTGAACTCATAAGAGCTTCTACTGATTTGCATTGATTTAGTTCAAAAAATTGGTATACATTCCTAACAATAAGAAACTAAGAAATCTAAACCATTAGAAACATAGAGATAAATTTTCATTTAGTATATATATTTTGTCTTGTCTAGAATTTTATGTTCAATATTTTTATTTATAAAATTATTTTTCAAATTTAATAATTTAAATTATTATTTTTAAATTTAATAATTTAAAATTATTTTTCAAATTTAATAATTTATATTATTATTTTTAAATTTAATAATTTTAATCTATTTAAATTAAATTAAGTACAAAATAATTAGAGTTTAAATGCATATTAACATGTAATATATTTTTCCCAGATGTGGGTGTATAGTTGGGCGATTAATGTGACGGGACAGGGCTGGGACGAGGTGTGGAGACACCTGCCCACCCAAGACATGGCGAGCAATAGGCTTATGAATGACGGCTTATTGCATCTAAGACATGCAGGGTTCAATCGTATTCCATTAAGTTGTATCGCCGATCATTCCCTATCCTCCTCTCCTGTTCATGCCTCTGCGGGTGCTTCTCGATGCTTTAATGGGGACGATAAATTGGAGTTCCGCTCTGGTCTATCTACGGAGAAGCACCGTTGAACCATTTGCATTTCTCTCTGGCCTCTGGCCTCTGTTCTGGCCTTTGTCTGTATTCTTCGACTTCTTGGTACCCTCTCATCTCTCATTCCCCTGTCATTCCTGCTGCTCTGCCTCACTTTGAGCCCATTGGTGTTTCCTCCCTTATGCCTCGTCTACGTCATAGATTGCGAAGTCGTAGGGGCAGCACCAGGGTCCGTCCCCTGCGCGCGCCCTATAGCCCCTCTTCTGAGTCTCCTTCCCTCTCCAGTGAATTTTATGCAGGTCACTATCCTCACACCCGAAGTGGGAGAGGGTGGTTTCATGGTTCTGGCCACCGTTTGGGCTCCCATGTTCCTCACCTCCCTGCCACCTTGCCTTCTCCCATGACAGGCTCAACGCTTTTCTCCTTCAACTGCTCTCTAAACCGCACAAGGATCATCGCTTCAATTACTGTAGTCTTCCATTAGGAAGCCCAGTTAGGGGAGCCATGCTCTCATCCGGAGGGCCTTGGCTCTGACAAAGCTCAGATTTCTATCCTCCAGATGGGGATTGGCAATGTGACTGCGTAGGATACAACTGCTCAAGTTCGCGATGCTCATGATGTGGAGATGGCGCTAGTTGATCCTAGACCTTTTAAGTCTGAAGCCACTCTTGCCAGGGACTTGCTTGCTAAAGGTTGGTGCCGTATAGTTGAAGAGCCTTAGGATGAATAGTTTACTCTCTGTGGTTTGGTTATCTTGCTTCGCGGCCCACATAATTGGGCATGTTTCTGTTCATATTGTTATGCTGAACTTTTGTTTTATTTTGGAACTCTGTAAACTCTGCAAACGTCAAAGAGATCAAAATCGAATCCCCTGCATGGGCATTGCTAATCTGTTCAAGATTGGTTTCCCTGTCACTGGGCAGTCTTCTTCTATGTTTTTTTTTTACAATTCTGCCTTTAATCTGGGAAGCGTTTTTTACTACAGTCATGATGTAACTTTACTCCCTTTGTTAATAGAATAATCTTAATTAGAAAAAGAAAAAAAAACATGTAATATATTTTATTAATTAAATATATATATACTTCATTTTACATTTATTTAATCAATGTCTATTAATTCATTATTTATCTATCAAACTACAACTTTATTATATTTAAACTTAACTAAGTGGCACTTACTAGCTACTATATAGAACTAGTTGATATTACATTATAGGTAATTCATTGTAATATTTAAAACAAAAATATATTAATAATAAAAAATATTTTACTATTAATAAAAAACTAAATAATTTTAATTAAAACATTTTTAATAGTTCTTTCCACTTTAAAGTATAAGGAAGATGTGTGATTCTTTCAATGTTTCATATGAAATTGACCTGTAATATTTTAAAGAATATTACTAACAAAAATAATTAATCTCTCACACACATATAAGGTAAGAGAAGATAGATAAGCATGCTTTGATATATATATATATAAGCATGCTTATCTATCTTCTCTTTTATATATATATATATATATATATATATAGAGAGAGAGAGAGAGAGAGAGTGCTTATCTATCTTTCGTGTGTGTATATATATATGTATGTTATTAATATTTTTTAATATGTTATATGTAATTTCGTATAGATATAAAGAATGTCTTATTATATATGTTTTCTATTTTTGAATATGAAGAGCCATGTATTAATATTTTAATGTGTAGAGTCATGAATAAAATATTTTGATAATTATTTATTAAAATAAAAATAAAAACATTACAATTAAAATATTATGTTACTAAGTTATTCAAAATTAACATAGATCTACTAAAAGCATAGAGGAATACAAAAATTCTAAGTACAAACATTTCCTATATATTGTGTTTAAAAAAAAATACATCTTGAGAGCTTTGATCCCTCTTGGCACTTAATCGATTCTAAATTAAAATAAATCTATAATTTTATGATTTTTTTATTTAAATAAAATTTCTTAAATTTCAATATTAGAAAAACACAAATTATCAAATACTTTTAAATTTTAAATTATTAGAAATCTAATTTTTCATTAATTATAAATAATTCAAAATAATATTTTAAAGAAAAATAAATACCAATCATTAATTTTTTATTTGATAATTATTAAAATTATTAAAAAATTATATAATAATTCCCAACTCTAAATTTTTAATCAATAATAATAATAATAATAATAAATTAAATTTTAAAAAATATAAATATTTATGTGACAATAATGATTTTTTTTTAACTAAAAAAATTCGCAACTCAGTTTTGTACTCAATCCAACTTTCTCTAAAATTATTTCCAAATAATAAACCTTGAATCTCTTAATTCATACAATAGTAAAATCACTTCCATAACCAATTAAACTATAACCTTAAAACACTAATAATTTTTAGTTATTAATAAAAATCTTAATCTTTAATATTAATAAAAAATATTAATAAAAAAATATTATAATAAAAAGATGAAAAACAAATCAATTATTTTAATCGTTAGAAAGTTCATTGGCATATCAACATGAGTAGATAATATTTGAAAAAAAACAGCAGCATGAGTAGTGCTTAAATTTTTTATGTTAGGTCAGACTGATCTAATTTTTCGGACATCTCTAAAATTACTGAAAGAAAAACCTTCAACCTCCTTTTTTGAGTGTGGATAAAATATCCTATTCCGAACTGATGGCTTCCCACGTGTTAAAATTAAACATGTACAATCATTACATAATTTGCCGCGAGGCACGTTCCATGGAATGTGTGTTGGACCCTATTTATATGAAAATTGGAAAGACGGAATAAAACTCTTGGGATGAGAAAACATTTTTTTGAAAGGAAGAACATCGAAACCATTTTTTCTAAAGAAAAATCAAAAGTTCTCTAAATCAGCTCAAGCGTCCATTTTAAACAATATTTTCTCAAGGGATTTAGGATATTTACACTTCCTCATTTAATTTTAATAGTGAGGGTGGCTATTAAGAATTTTTTAATAATTGTAAGGGTTATTAAGAATTTTATAATAATAATGGTTTTTTTTTTTTAATTTAGTGAGAAAATTTATTATAATTTAGTTGTTAAATTATTTGTTGTTTTCAGCAAATGTAATATGACTTATTATCATTATTGGAGGAAAATCATCTTATTTGGAATTACATTGATTGTCTTTACAATATGAAGTCATTTAGACTAGATGTTTCTGAACAAGTGACAATTATTTAGTCATTTATTGGTCTGTAAACTATCTTGGATATTTCATAACAATAGATTTAATAAAAATATACTTAAAACTTGAAATCTATACTATGAGAGTCATTTTCATTAGACTTATAGATTTATTAAGTAATGTTTTCATGCATGCAATATATAAAATGTGGAAAAAAGAGAGTAGACTAAAAGACAATCACTCGCCACCATAATAACACAAGATATGACTTGGAAGCCCTTTTGAGAGAAAAATAAGCTACAAGGTGAGGTTGATTTACTCTCTCTTTCTCTGATGAAAATGGATGCAAGTGTTGAAACAATTTAGCAAGAAAGGCTAAATTTGACTTTAGCCTTAGCCAAATTGAATAAATCGAATTTCCACATCAGTAGATGATAGCTTGGACGCAGTTAACTGCTGTGACATGGATCTTGTCACCGAGTTAGCTCAGTAAATTCGAGTTAGTGGGGTTGGAGTTGCGTCATGCATGTATGATTGCTAAATTTTAACAATCTAGTACAATTATTTTGAGTTGTATTTAGTTAACTAACCTCTAAATATTGATAGACTCAGTTGAAGGTCAATTGTGCAGTCGAACAATAATCTCACTTGGAGATCTATCAGTTAACTGATTAATAAGCCCAAAATAGCTATTGCATGCATGGAATTTGAATTGCTCAGTTGAAGTGGAGACGAAAAGGCAATGTAATTTCAGTTATATACTAGTTTGGGTGTACAATTGTTGCATGAAGTCAACAGATCAATCCCTGAGAATTGTGAAAACAAATAGGAGGAAATTCCTATCTTTTACGAGCTAATTTACTCAAGGATTTTGCAAGGAAAAAGGAGGTTAGATTAGTAGATAATCGGCTAAGTGTTGGCCAGAGTTTCTCATTAGGTAGAGAGAATAATTATTATTTTGTAGGTTGTGCTCAAAGCTAGAGAAAGAAATTGTAATAATTTCTCTATTCAATTAATGCAAAGAGGCTTGAGGGTTTTTTCCTAGTTGGATTCCCCTAGAAATCACTATGTACTAATGGCTTTTCTTGTTGCATGTTTACGCATGTTCTTCTAAATTTTGTTTTCCATTCCGCATATTGGTAGAGTAGAATTGTGTCTCTTGTTTTTCAGATTGAAATCTTGAGCTGTTGCAATTTTTATCAGATTTTTACATGGTATCAGAGCCCTGAAATAACATTAGAACCAATATTTCAATTTTTTCCCTTAGGAATTTCAATTTTGCATCTTCAAAGCAGCAATTTTTCTTCAGATTCGGGAGGATGTCTTTCAACAAATTGAGATTAGAGTATGCCCTTGAGGGTAGCTCAAATTTCATAGCCTAGAAGGATAAAGTGGAAGCAGTGCTTAATGATAATGGTGTGTTAGAATATGTTAAAATTGACATTGCAAAACCTGAACAGTATGATGTACAGCAATTAACCCAATGGAAGAAGGATGTTGTAAAGGCAAAGAGAACTCTTCTGAAAGGTGTCAGAGACCATGTTTTGTCAATTCTCCATGGAAAAGAGACACCATTTTCTATGTGGAAGACATTAACTAATCTACTCAAAAATAATAGTGACCATAGAAAATTTACCCTAGAATACAAACTTCAAAACATTATAATGCAGAAAAATTATACTATTCCACAACATATCTCTCTAGAATTACAAAAGTTCGAGATGAGCTTGGAGGGGTTGCGGTGAATGTTGCAGAAGATGACCTGGTGAGCCTATCTCTTCTGGGACTTCCAAAATCCTGACACATCTACTAGGGCTCTGTGAATGGAAGGGAAAAATTACTGAATTGGGAAAGGTTATGGTCTGATTTGGTTCAAGAAGAGTTCAATAAATACCAGAGATGGAACTTCATCTAGAGCAGAGGTTGAAGATAATTTTTCCTTAGTTGGAAAGGGGAAGAAAGGAAAAGGAAAGAAGACCCAAAGAAAACCTGATTCTAGCCAAAATAATGGCAATAAGAAAGACTTGAGAAAGACAAAAAAAAATTCACTATCATGAATATAGGAACTATGCAACAAAATGTCTGGAAAAGAAGTCCAACACAAAGCCTTCAGGAGGAGCAGGAGGTGAAGAATTGACTTCACAATTAGAATTATACTTCACCCTCATATCATGCATGGCCAACATTGTTATGGGTAGTGTATGGTACCTTGATTCTGGTGCCTTGCTTCATATGATAGGGTGCAAGGAGTTTTCTAGTAGCTTGGAGGAGAAGGATATCTAGATACATATATAAATGGGGGATGATGAGAGGTAAAAAGCTATAGGAATTGGTACTGTCACCTTTAAGAGGGATAATCCTCTCCTCTTCACCTAAAATATGTTATGTTTGTAAAATATGTTATGTTTGTACCTGGGTTGAAGAAGAACCCAATGTTTATAGCAGTATTGGTGGATAGAGGCTGTTAACACCAGAAAATCGTACAAGCACAAGACATTAGAAATTGTCAATCATAAGGTACAATTAAAGATTTTTAGTGAAGAAATACATGAGGAAAGGAAAATTTCAAAAATCCCTAAGGTCCAGTCAGGAAATTGGTAGACAAAGCGCCAACAACAAAGGGCTTTTGCATATAGTGCGCCTATTCCTGCAATAGCCACGCGATCCTGAAGATGATGAAAATTTGACATTCGAAATCGCTTGAGACACTTGAAAAGGATGATTATTTTTCCAATACTGTCAAGGACAATCAAAATCAAGCCATATTTAGGAGGTATGCAGCCCATAAAGAAATATCCTCCCCACTCTTGGGTCAGTATCAATATTGGGCCAAGAGAGGGAAGAGAAGTTAAAAAAATTCTATATAAACCAGTGATAGGAAGAGTAAAAGGAGACACATTGTTATGTTGGCCAAATTTCTTGATATAAAAACAACTTTCAAGTGTAGCAGCAGAAGGATTGGAAGGAATCACATGTTGGCCATCCAACATCTCAGTCTAAGAGAGAGCTTCACCTTATGACAATTATCGACATCCTTCTGAGAGAGGGAAGAGATACTTGCAGGGAACTTGATAAAAGGAGCCCCCCTTGTTCTGAGTATCTGAGCTCCATATCTCAAAGGACTCACTTCAAGAGAGTTTAGAATTGTATTCTTCATACCACCAACACCTAATAAAGGGAGAATTCTCCATTTTTCTTATTGGGCTGTTGCTCCATTTGAGCATTTGTATCTTGTGTATTTTATGTTTTAGTTGATAGTCTTATATGATTAGCTTACCCTATGAAATTTGTTTACATTATTTATGATGCTCACTAATAGTAACATCATTATTCTTTGTGTTGTTTTTTAGATAGCAACCAACTTCTAAAGAGATGCATTTTGGTACATCGTTGTAGCAAAAACACCACCACAGGAATAACTACTTGAATAAATTCCTCTTCTTAAGATAGTATGTGTCTTTTGGAGTTCATGCTCCCTGCTCAAAGTATGCTACAAAACATACTTTCATTCTCTGTGATATTATCATCACGTTTACTGATTTTTCCAAACAATAGACAATGTTTTTTTTTTTTTTTTGCACGATAGCGTGCATTATCCTCTAACAAATGTGCACTCGGCACCTGTGGGAAGATAACCAATGCAATAGACCAAAAATCCAAAATTTAGAATATTTTTTCCATTTTTAAGGTGACTAGAAATCCTTAATAGATTTACATCACTTTGTTATGCATTTTACTACTATTAGGATAGTTAGTTGTTGCACTAAATCTTAATTAGCAGGGCAATTAAGTGTTTTTTAATTTTAGTTAATATTTTCAATTTACACATAATTTAAGTAGGAGAAAACAAAGTGGCCCTAATCCACGCATGCCTTTTGAACAAGTTATTTTCTCATAGAAATAAATAACACATCACTTAATTAGTCAACAAAGTAAGTGGACCTAGGCTAAGTTACTTCAAATTTTTACATTATATTGGGGACTAGGGTAAAAGTGTTGACAACGAAAGTGAGTAATATTTGTTGTCCTTGAACCTCTTGGTGAGCATGGAAAAGCATATGAAAAATTTCCTAAGACAATTTGAACTACCATCTCCTAATAGTGCAACATAGTGTAATTAGGCAAAGTGTAAGCGGCCCATAATCCATGCATCATTTCAAATTTTCGTAAGGAAAAATCACACATAATGTAGTTAGAAAAGGATTGTAAAGGAACATCGCATATCCAAATCTCATCACACTCCTGATTTTTCAATTCAAAACACACATGAAGTATTGGTAAGTTTCAAACCAAAAGGCACCCAGTATTTTGGGGCCTTTGTTCTTATCTTACGTTTGCTTCACAAAATCACACCCTAAAGAAAAAGTGAGACTCCTTAAAAATAAAAATAATTTGAACTCATTAAATTATCCCCGAAGAAGCCACAAAATAAAATATATTTCAGGTTAGGACCATCAGGGGTAGGCGTACAATAAGTCGTCATGGTCATAATACATATTCAAACATACATGTTAACATTTTAGGGAGCTTTAAATCCATCTATTCTCCCATGGAACAAATAACCAAGCATTACAGAGACCTATTTCAAAGGGGGTCAATCTTAGGCCTAGTGCGTGTGGTACTTTTAGGGCTACTTGAGCCATCTAGTGCTCGGTACTGGTGATTGATTACCAATAAGCTCAAGACTCAAATGGTCACATGGGATGGTGGTACTTAGTTGCCAAAACTAGGGAATAGTTCCCTATAGGTGACGGTGAAGGCAACATTCGATCCTCATACCATTACCTTGGTTGATTCTTTGGTTGCTGGAAAGCATTTCCAGATATTTCAAGACGTTGACCCTAGTACCCATGAGAATATATCTTCACAAGGACCAGTTACAATGAGAGTGTAAGGACGATTAGGTATGTATAGTATTTTGGTATCATATGCAAAACAAACAAAAACCTCACTTTTTGCTTCATTGATCACATAGTGTAATGTTAAAGAGAAAAATTACCTTTTCACTTTTGGATTTTCTTTTATGCATGTGATTATATTATTTATGTGTTAGAAGTCATCCTTCCTCCCAAAACACAAATACCAAAAATATTACACTAATAAACATCATAGGGGACCCAACGAGACCTCGTTGATCTAGGCATTTATTAAATCTCCCCCCATTTAAGGGAGGAGTGTTAGGCCTCCCACCGTTTAGGCGTAGATGACATCATGCTGCCACCATTATCAGATCATAATTTATCGGTGCATCTCTGATTGGAAACCCAAAAGAGTCACAAACTACCACACCAGTGAAAACCCCCACAAGGTCACCACACTCAACTCCTCCAAAGAACCCTCAAGGGAAAAGGATAGCTACCCCTACGGGGAGTTAGAAAAATATCCATCAAGGTACACCACAGGGTAACATTCCCCAGGAACCTCCCTTGAACCATCATATTCAAATATATGTTTCTCAATAGCGTGTGATGGCGGTCCATAAACAATTACCCTTCTTAGCATCACTACATCTTCCATATCTAATGAAGTTTACAAATGACCACATTGTGCATAGACTTGATTGGCCCCCCATGCTAATGAATCTCCCTTCTAATATACCGAAATTTGAAGGGAAGCAAGTGGAAGACACCATAAATCATTTAATGACTTTCCACCTATCACTATTCATTGAATAGTATAATTGATGATACCATTTGACTTCAACTATTTCAACGCACCCTGAAAGGGCTTGTAGAGAAATGGTATGTCGAGCACCATCTACATCATAAAGAACCTTTAGTACCCTCACTACTGCATTCCTTACCTATTTCCAGCTCCCAATTCACCATGACTGGGGAATGTAGCTTCTTACACATTTCAAAGAAACACCAGCCGTTGATATATTAGAACATCTCCACGAATGGAAGAGACCTTGTAGTTTTTTCAAATCCAAACTCGACAACAGAGTTATATTGGACTTATTTTTTAAAACCCTCATTGTAGATATTTAAAAATACATTGAAAGACAAAAACCTACCTAAAAGGAAGATAGTATTAGAAAAGCCCAGAAACTTGAACTCATTTACACCCAATCAGGATATATCTATAATATCCTTCGAAATGCCCCACGCTTGCAAACTTATAGGGAGTTACCAGGTGCGTCGAATAATGTTGATGGATTGATAGGGTCCTTAGCTCGATGTCAACCATGTTGGAAATATGATGCAGAGTGTTGTCCTTGATGGCAACCCACTGAATGAAGATGAAGACATGTGACTGTTGACATGTGTTGTCCTTAATGGCAATCCACCTGATGAAGTTATTCTTGACTTGATGGACTTGGTAAATGATGTAAATCTGATGTGATATGATGTTTGTTGACAATATGATGCTAAGTGTTGTCCTTGAAAGGCAACCCACTTGATGAAGCTGATGACAACTTACTCGATGAAGTCAGGCCACAGAATATGTCTTTGATGAAGAAAACATGACCGAAAGACAGCAGGCATGGAAGGCAAACGGAATCAGAATCAGAATGCCCAAGCATGATGAAAAAGTGAGTATGTTTCTATGAATGGTCACGGACCGTTCAAGGAAGTCACACATGCGGGAAAGAACGTGATAAGTCGCGTATGAAAAAACGCGTCATAAAAAGTGCAACCAGGGCCCGTGGTATTGAAGGCTCATGGTATCGACACTCGTGGTATTGAAGACTCACAGCTGAAGACTCGTGGTATTGAAGGCTCATGGTATTGATGACTCGTGGTATTGAAGACTCATGGTATTGAAGACTCGTGGTATTGAAGGCTCATGGTATTGATGACTCGTGGTATTGAAGACTCATGGTATTGAAGACTCATGGTATTGTTTTGGCTCGTGGTATTGAAGGCTCATGGTATTGTTTTGGCCCGTGGTATTGAAAAAGATAAACCTATATAAGGAGAAGAAATTCATTGTGCAAATCATAAGTGTGGGTGCAAGATGTCTGAGCTTGAATGAATACTTTCAAGTAGATCTCATATGGAAAAGGCAAAGGCTTCTGATGGCAGATCCGAACTATGATGCACCCATGAAGTTGTGCCGGACAAGTTGATATCTAGACTCAATGCCCAATGTATTTACAGATCCGTTTGCGGAGTGATTAGATCCGTGATGAGGCGAACATCTATCCGAAGCAAAGGTTAACCGAATCGAATGTCCGGACCGAAGAAGCATGTCAGCTTCATCATGGTTGAAGATTCACACGCCGTCGCCGAAGAGGAAGCCGCGTTGAAGCAAAGGGTATGAAACATCTGATCTGTTCTGCTATGTTTCTGCTATCTGATCTGTGTTGATAAGTATCTGTTGGTGATGTATGTTTGTGCTTAAAAGTATGGAAAGGGTCCAGTCTAAAAATATGATGAAACGTGGCATGCAAGTGTTGTTCTATTGAAGTTGTTGGATCCAGTGTGAAAATTGATGAAACATGGTCCAAGGTGGTGCTGAGGGTTGTAGCCTTCAGTCAGGGGGTTGTAGCTCCCTTCCAGGTGAGGCTGGTAAACGAGATCGGGGGGTCGTAGCTCCCTTCCAGGAGAGGCTGGTAAACGAGTCAGGGGGTTGTAGCTCCCTTCCAGGTGAGGCTGGTAAACGAGATCGGGGGGTCGTAGCTCCCTTCCAGGAGAGGCTGGTAAACGAGTCAGGGGGTTGGAGCTCCCTTCCAGGAGAGGCTGGTAAACGAGCGCAGGTGGGTGCCTGCGTGCTGGTCAAGTCTGCGCCAGCACATATGTTGTAAGATGTTTTCTCTATAATAAAATATTGAAGGCCGAGCAACTGCAGCGGTGGTTTTCTCCCGATTTGGGTTTCCACCTAAAAATCCTGGTGTTCATGTGTGATGCTTTGTGTGATGGTTTATTCTGTTCTTACTGCACATGTTTACTGTTTATTGAACATCTGATGAATGAATGATGGAATGATATAAGCAAAGAACTAATGACATAACTAGATCTCTGTGTATACGCTAGTTGCATGAAAGATATCCGCGTATATACGCTAGTTTACTAAAGGAAAGTAGCGTATGGGTTTTAAGGAATGAAAAGTGAAAAGTTTTGAGTATGCAGTAAATACTGATTCACCCCCCCCCTCTCAGTATTTTTCCCAACAATTGGTATCAGAGCAGGTCCTTGTGCAGAAGCTTGATCGCTTAAAGGAGATCCGTCGCAATGGGAAGTAAAGAAGGAGTAATGTCTATAAAGCCACCTCTATTCAATGGAAGCAATCTGATATTCTGGAAGGTACGAACAAAAGCATATCTGCAAAGTCTTGGTGCATATGTATGGGCAATCGTGGAAGAAGGTTATCAATACCCGGCAAGTATTCCTACTGATGCAGCAGAAAGGAAGAAGTATGAAATCAATGCCAAAGCAGTGAATGTATTATTAGGAAGCATGTCTGAATCAGAATTTGCTAAAGTGATGCAACTACATTCAGCAAAAGAAATATGGGACAAGATCATTCTGAGCTATGAAGGAGATACAAAGGTAAAAAGTGCAAAACTCCAAACTCTTAGAATTGAATATGAAAATTTGAAGATGCATAGTGATGAGAGTATTGCTCAATTCTTCTTACGCCTGGATGATATTGTAAATCGAATGAGAAATTTGGGTGAAACCATAACTGATACTACTCTGGTGGAAAAAGTCTTAAGATCTTTGACTTCAAGATTTGACTCTAAAGTTTCAGCTATTGAAGAAAGGCAAGATCTGCAAACGCTCACTATTGTTCAATTACATGGTATTCTGACTGCTTTTGAAATGAGACAAGGAGGTCCTTCTCAAATAAGAGAAGCTGCTTTTAAGGCATCTACAAAAGGAAAGGAAAATGAAGTTGTCAAAGAATCGAGCTATATATCCGATGAAGAAGAACCAAATTTCGTGAGAAAGCTCCAACTAGGTACTGGAAGATTCAAAGGTAAGCTTCCCTTCAAATGTTTTGAGTGTGGAAAAGTTGGTCACTATGCTGCTAAATGTCCTTATAGAGAAAATCATGGTAAAGGGAAACAATTTGAAAAGAGAAAGAGTTATTATGCAAAAGAAGATGATGATGAAGTGTCTAGTGAAGATGAAGAATATTCTGACCAAGATCTGAAGGTGCTCATGGCAAAGAAGCAAAAGAAGAAGCCTACTCGAAACAAGGAGATACCTCAGAAATCATGTATAGCAAAAATTGAAGAAGATGAAACAGATTCTGACGAAGCTCTACAAGTGCTCATGGAAAAGAGGAAAAAGAAGAAGGCTACTAAAAAGGAGAGATCTCAGAAAACATGTGAAGCAGAAAATGAAGAAGATGAAACAGATATTGATTGTTGTTCTTGTGATGCACTTTCCTGTACATGCAATGGTGAAAATAGTCAAAGTAAAGTTTTGGATCTAAAGGAAGCTATCAAGAAAATTGAAGATCAACAAAGATCATTTAATAAAAGTGAAGCTATCTACAAAGAGATGATCTCTCAAATGAAAGATCAAATAGAAACGCTGAATGAACAGGTGGACAAGTATCAAAGGTTTCATACTTATGCATCCAATCGAATTAAAGAACTAGAAGCAGAAATCAACGATCTAAATGCAGATCTCGAAAAATCAAGCAAGAAGAATGAAGGACTTGAAGCTGCAATCATCTTTCTACAAACAGATCTTGAAGCATCAAATAAGAAGAATGAACAACCTCTGTCATTTGAAAAGGAAGGCCTTGAAGCAGAAATCATCTCACTCAAAGAAGATATGGAAAAATCAAATAAGAAGAATGAAGAGCTAGAACAAACATGTGAAGAAAATGAAAATTGGTTGAAAGAAGAGATCCTAAATCTAAAGGATCAAGTAGAAGATGGAAGAAGGAAAGAAGAAAGCATGACAAAGCAATGTGAAGCCTTGGAGGTTGAGGTAAACATTCTCAAAGGTAAATTAGAAGAAAAGGTTAAACTTTTGAGATTTCATGATAGTACTAATATCTTGGACAATATTCTGAGTAATCAAAGGTCTCATGCTATCAAACATGGTCTTGGTTTCCATGAAACTGTTAAAGGAGAATCTAGCTCACAAGGAAGTGCCAAAAATTCAGAAGATGTCAATGCAAACTCCGATGTGTTGAAAGAAACAAAAGATCAATCAACATTCATGAATTCTCGAAGGAATTCATTCAAGAACGTTGAATGTTTTAAATGTCATAATCATGGGCATGTTGCAGCAAATTGCAGAGGCAGAACAATTCAGCCACAAACAAACAGGTTCTACTCAAAAAGGTACTCTAGTAGCTTCATGATATCATGCTATGTAACAAGTATGGACATAAAGCGGCCCATTGTAAAAGGAGGAAGAATAAATAGAAATACTTCATTATGACTTATGTTTATTTCTCTCACCACATGAGATGTTATGCTTGTGTCAGTATGGACATGTAGAAAAAGAATGCAGTATTAGGTCAGATTCGGGAAAGTGGATTTTTTTATAACAGCTTGGAAAGATCAAGAAAATTTGGAAAAGATGGAGGACCGACCATAAACGTAGGGAATTCTGACCCTACTGCAGTCATCCGCTTCTGAAGCTGACTTTTCTTATTGACTGCAGGAATGATGTGAGATACATTATGAGATCTAGTAATGTATCGTCACAAGGGGAGCAATGCATGATGTCTCTCATGGTTGAATAGATGATTCTGGTTATATGTATTTATAACAGAGCATCTGGTGTGAAGAAAAGACAGGAACAGAAGGTAAATTCTCAGGGGGAGATGAAGGTGTGAAAATTTCTATGCTTCACTTTCCATACGCGGGTTCGATGAACAAAAGTCGCGTATACACGCGAGTTCCAGCAGACACAGTCGCGTATGCATTAATGATAAGAGAATTGGGATGACAGCTGAAGATCAGGAGCAGAGGTTGAGGGGGAGCATCAGTATGACTGCTAATGATTGTACTGTTAGCATTATTTTGGTTATACTCATGATAATGAAATGATACATGGGTTCTTGTGTTGAAGATTATGGATGAAGCCTGGTTGCTTTATGATGAAGAGCATTCGTTGCTGAGATGAAAGTCTTAGGATTCAGAAATAAGAAGAGATCATGTAGAGTATGTTACTATGGTTGAGAGATCCTTTGTCTACATATGGTACTTCATGTTAGATCTTGAATATCTTGATGATGTTGGACCACATGGATGATTACTTGTGAAGATTTTGGAAAGATTGTATTGAAGCCGCAAAGAATCAAGACTTGTCACATTATGCTACCACCATTGGATGACGCTTGAAGACACAACTACATTGTTCTATCCATCTGTAGTCCAGGGAACCAGTCTAATATCTCACAATGAAGCTGAACACTGTCTTTTCCTCATAGAGGATCAGATCTGGTCAAAATATAGAAGATGGCATTGGATACGCAGGTTTCATGAAACACAGTCGCGTATCTACGCGATTTCCTGCAAATAAAACCGCGTATGACTCATTGTCGACACTTTGGTTGAATCGCCTCTTTTCAAGACAGCTCGCAAGATCGTTTGGTATCTCTAGTGGTTTTCCAGTTCTCATAATTCTTTTCTAATGATTTAATGAAGATGCCTTGATGATTTGTTGATAAAAGTGTCCAGGATGCACAAACTAAGGGGGAGCTTTAGTCATATGAAACGGATGCTTGGATGCACAGATTCAGGGGGAGAATTAGCTTTGCTGAGTATAATGCATTGTTGGCATTATGATGGTTCTGAAATTTGTTCTCTTTCTTGAGGACTTTCTGGTGTTGGTCTTAAAGTCATATTTGTAATTTGATGAAAAGGTCTTGTTAAGACCCATGATGTAAAATTGTAATATTCAGTCATGTGAGGACTTGTCAAATTTGTAAACCCACTTGGTTGGGTAGCTGAGTCAAATTTTTGTAAACTCACTTGGTTGAGTAGCTGAGTCAAATTTGTAAACCCACTTGGTTGGGTACCGGAGTCTCATGTGTAAATACCTAATGGGATATTTGATGTAAGTATGAGTCCTCGGGTGGATAGGAAAGTCTGAGTCGTATCATGGAGCAGGCCATTGAAGATTCAAAGATGAACTCAGTGGGGAGCTTGGTCACTTGCAGAGACGATCTCAGAGAACGTTTCATGAGGAGAAAAAAGGGGAGAGTATGTTGGTTTTGATCCGCCTTCGCTCTTCAGATGTCATGGGAGAGTGATATGAATGAATGAAGAGAGAAAGAATGGAGAGAGGACATGGTGTCATGGTATTATTAATGTACCTATTTGTTGTGTGATCAAACACCATCGTGGCTATCAAGTCCAAAGGGGGAGATTGTTGGAAACATGATGCAGAGTGTTGTCCTTGATGGCAACCCACTGAATAAATATGAAGACATGCGACTGTTGACATGTGTTGTCCTTGATGGCAATCCACCTGATGAAGTTATTCTTGACTTGATGGACTTGGTAAAATGATGTAAATCTGATGTGATATGATGTTTGTTGACAATATGATGCTGAGTGTTGTCCTTGAAAGGTAACCCACTTGATGAAGATGATGACAATTTACTTGATGAAGTTGTCCTTGATAGAATATGTCCTTGATGAAGAAAATCTGATGTATCTACAGTGTGAACAGAAGACAATGAAGAAAGGAATTCAGAAAGTGCTCAAAGTATGATGAAAAGAGGAAGAGTTTCATGAATATTGATATGTCTAGGGGAAGTCGCGTATGCACGCGGGAAAGAACGTGATAAGTCGTGTATGGGAAAAAAGCGCTCAAAAAGTGAAAAACCAGGGGCCGTGGCATTGAAGGCTCACAGCATTGATGACTCGTGTACTAAGACTCATGGTATTGAAGACTCGTGGTATTGAAGGCTCATGGTATTGATGACTCGTGGTATTGAAGACCTGCGGTATTGAAGACTGAAGTATTGAAGGCTCATGGTATTGGTTTGACTCGTGGTATTGAAGGCTCATGGTATTGGTTTGGCTCGTGGTATTGAAGGCTCATGGTATTATTTTGGCCTGTGGTATTGAAAAAGATAAACCTATATAAGGAGAAGAAATTCATTGTGCAAATCATGAGTGAGGGTGCAAGATGTCTGAGCTTGAATGAATACTTCTCTTTGAAGTAGATCTGTATGGAAAGGGTAAAGGCTTGATGATAGATCTGAATCTATGATGCACCTATGAAGAAATGATGAAGCGGGATTTCTAGATCTGAAATGTACTTGTATTTGCTAGATCTGTTTATGGAGTGATTAGATCTGTGATGAGGCGAACATCTGTCTGAAGTAAAGGGTTGAATATGAACTGAATGTCTGATCTGAAGAAGTATGCAGCTCTGTAATGATTGAAGATCCATACGCTACTTCGCCGAAGAGGAAGCCGCGTTGAAGCAAAGGGTATGAAACATATTATGGCTAGGGAAGCGGATTACTATCGATGCATTGTTGATATTCTCATTGGTGATGTATGTTTGTGCTTAAAAGTATGGAAAGGTCAGTCTAAAAATATGATGAAACGTGGCATGCAAGTGTTGTTCTATTGAAGTTGTTGGATCCGGTCATGAAAATTGATGAAGCGTGGTCAAGGTGGTCTTGAGGGTTAGCAGCTAGCCAGTCGGGGTTTTAGCTCCCTTCCCCGGGTGGTAGTACTTGAATCGAAGTCGTAGCTCCCTTCAGTGAAATTTGTCATGAAGATCGAGGAAATTCGTAGCTCCTTCCGGGTAAAATTTGGTAAATGAGATCGGGGGGTCGTAGCTCCCTTCCGGGAGAGGCTGGTAAACGAGTCAGGGGGTCGTAGCTCCCTTCCAGGAGAGGCTGGTAAACGAGCGCAGGTGGGTGCCTGCGTGCTGGTCAAGTCTGCGCCAGCACATATGTTGTAAGATGTTTTCTCTATAATAAAATATTGAAAGCTGAGCAACTGCAGCGGTGGTTTTCTCCCGACTTGGGTTTCCACCTAAAAATCCTGGTGTTCATGTGTGATGCTTTGTGTGATGGCTTATTCTGTTCTTACTGCACTTGTTTAATGTTTATTGGACATCTGATGAATGAATGATGGAATGATATAAGCAAATAACTAATGACATAACTAGATCTCTCTGTATACGCTAGTTCCATGAAAGATATCCACGTATATACGCTAGTTTACTAAAGGAAAGTAGCGTATGGGTTTTAAGGAATGAAAAGTGAAAATTTTTGAGTATGCAGTAAATACTGATTCACCCCCCCCCCTCTCAGTATTTTTCCCAACAAACCAAACAATAGTTATCAGTATTGAAGTTACTCTTACGATTATACACAGAACATATCATGACTTGGGTACCATCAAATTTGGTTTGCACCTCTGCAGAAATTGATGAATAAGGAAATGCCATACCATGAACATCAAGGAAACCCATATCCTACCTCGTAGGGGAACCAACACTCCCCTTTCCCCGCACAAAATATGCAACCGATGCAAAACAATGCACCGGTAAATCTAGTGCAACATTCCCAGGCTAAACAGCAATGATATTATGAACAAGAGAATAAAAATAATCATCCAAAATGTTGAGATTCAACAATATGATGAGCTTAGTGAAAAGAGTCGCCTTCACTAAGTGGGCTCGCAATCTATTTTTTGTGGAATTATATTTTTAGATTATGTATATTTTTAGACATGGTGATCATATTTCAGAAGTTGCAGGATTATATTTGTGGATGGTTGGTCAAGCTGGAAAAATAGATGAAATTGTATTTTTAGAATATTAGGCGAAGTCTATTTATAGATCGTCGATCTAAAAATAGAAGTGTCGAGTATTATTAGCTCTTAATAATAATTCGACAATAAACAACAACTTATTCTCTTGGAGCACTTAATTTCAGTGTACAGATTTTGCAAATTAGTGGGCTGAAGGAATTATGCAACTCCTATGGTTTACTGGTGGTTCATGCATGGAGGACTCAGCTAGAAATAAAGTGGAAACGTTATGACAGATTTGGAAGAGTAGTTCATGGAGTTGTTATTCAGTTTAACTCAGTTAATGGAGTTAAACTCAGTTGAGCTAAATGTATCTAGTATAACTGAATCATACATTAGTGAGCGTGGAGTGAATTAATTAGTAACTTAATTTACAAATAATAACTCATTAATCAACTAAACAATACAGTAGTTAACTATAGTGCATGTCAGTTCTAGTGGTGATCCAGGTGGATATTGGTGGCCACCCGCCTATTCCACTTGGGCCCCCACCATTGTCTCTTTCAGTTTTTCAGTTTTTGCATAACTTACTATTTTTAGCAGTTTTTCGGGTCCTGAACTTCCAGAGCCGTTTTGAGGCCCTAAACGACGTTTTTTGGGTATGAAATTTGTTGCGATTTTGATCATCAAAATTTTAACAAAAGTTGTAGTCCTCGGATAGAGCTTTCTAATGATGTATCATGTGCGTCAAACGGAGATAGTATGCCAAAGTTACGTCCCTGGGAAGTTGAAACACCAATTTACCCAAACGGGGCCCATAGTTTTGGCGCTTCATCTCCTAGGGTTAGGTTTTGGGATGTTGAGGGCTCTCCATTGTTTCTCAATAATAAATAGGCCCTCGAGCCTCATTGTAACTCAGTTCAGAGGTCTGTAGCCACCACATCTCTTCTCAGAGATTCGCTACTAGCACCCTAGCTATTTTATTTCCATTATGTCTGTAAGCATCTTTCTGTTATTTGATATTAATGAAATGAAGTGTTATTTCCGCTGCATCTCTGTATTTATGGTCATGTGTTTATTCTGTTTCGTTCCTGCATAAATCCGGATCAGTGGTATCAGAGCGGTCTGCTTTTTCTCGATCCTTCTTTGCATGTCCCCAACGAGGTCGGGGTATAAGGAGCTAGGGCTTGATCTGGTGGAACCTTTGCAAGATCAGCCTCGTAAACCTCAACGGACGCCCATGGGGGACGAAAAGAAAGATGAGGGAGCAGGAGATCCTATCAAAATATTGCTCGAGGAGGCCCTCGAAAAACAAAGGAACGCGATGATGGATAGCTTTGCTCGGATCCTTCAACGGCTGCCCACCGGCGGCGCATCTGCATCCAGTAGCCACTTTGGAGTTGCGACTCCCTTTAAGGTACAAGTAAATTTTGACATTCCCATATTTGAGGGTCAAATAGACGCAGATGCCGTAGATAGATGGTTGAATCTATTAGAAGGATATTTCTCTGTTCATGACTTTTCAGACCGGGAGAAGATTATTTTTGCACTCCTCGAAGCTACCCCCCATGTTAAGGACTGGTGGGAAACCTACTGTGAGAACAAGGACCAGACAGAACCCTCTCTGTTCTCGGCCGTACCAACTTGGAATTCTTTCCGAGACGCCGTCAAGGAACAGTAATATCCCATGGGGAGCTATGAGGACAAGTACATACAATGGACCACGCTGCGACAACAAAGGGATCGAGATGTGCATGAGCTGACGAATCTGTTCCATACCCTGCGCACAAAGTTGGGTATCAAATATTCAGAGAAACATCTGGTGCTAAAGTATCGTGATTGTCTGGTCCCAGTGGGGAGAATGGAGTTCCTCCACATCTCCTCGCTTGGTGACATCTTAGGTATGGGCTTAGATTGACGAGAAATTAAAATTCAAAACGAAGAAGCGAGACTTTGGATGCAGATGCTCAGAAGAGTGCTTCCAAACCCATGAGAACAAAAGGACGGAGACATGGCGACTGAAAGACAACCAATCAAAGCCCACAGAAATGTGAACACTAGTAAAGCCAAAGATAATCACGGGAAAGTGGTGTGAGTTCCATAAGAGCTCCACTCACAACACAAGTGAGTGTCGGGCCAAGCAATCGCTAGTGGCAGGATGAGCCAGGTGGTCATGCTCGACTCCCGTAGTCAGGCTGAGAAAAGGGGAATGAAAAAGGGAAACAGATTATTGATGCGGAGCCCAACGCCACTCGCCACTTTTGCCACTGCAAAGATCCAAAAGGAGGAACCGGAAGATCCAGAGGAGGAGGAACGTCTCTTCCACTCCCAGATGTGGGTAAAGGGCTCCCCGGTACAGTTCATTGTCGACAATGGGAGCGAAAAGAACCTCATTTCAGCAGACGCCGTGAAGCGGTTGGGCTTGCCGACCACAGCTCACCCACATCCATACACCATCGGGTGGCTTCACCAAGGACGAGATCTCCGCGTCAGCCAGCAGTGCCGCCTTCCCTATAGCATGAAGCCCTTCACGGATGAGGTATTATGTGACGTTGCTCCTATTGATGTTTCTGATGTATTATTAGGACAACCATACTTGTGGAAGCGTCATGCTGTGTATGAGTCTCGACCTCGTGCTGTTATTGTTACTTTGGGAAATAAGTTGTACGGGATACCAGAGGTACCACCTCCTGCCGCTATCTCTTTGGTTACTGCAAAACAATGTAGTAAGCTCATTTCCCAAACCAGGAAATTCGTTTTCCTGATGATCCGCCCCCAGGGCAAGAAGAAGACTGTGGCCACGACCTCCAGACAGGGCCCCTCTGCACGGCAACAACAAATGGATAAGGTCGTGGAGGAGTACGGGGACATCTTCACCTCACCCACAGGGGTTCCTCTGCACTGCCAGGTCAAGCACCCGATTGATCTGACCCCAGGTGCGCCACTACCCAATGGACCGATCTATCGACGCTCTGTTCTGGAAAATGATGAAATCAAGAGGCAGATTCAGGAGCTGTTGCAGAAAGGTCACATCGGACCAAGTTCATCGCCCTGTGGGAGCCCGATCGTGTTGGTACAGAAGAAGGATGGGACGTGGAGACTCTGTATTGACTATCGGGCGATGAACAAGATCACTGTCCGGAATAGGTACCCAATCCCACGGATTGATGACCTTCTGGACCAACTCCAAGGTGCAAAATATTTCAGTAAGATCGACCTGAAGTCTGGGTATCACCGGGTACCAATTGAACCCTCTGATGTGTGGAAGACTGCCTTCAAAGCTAAGGAAGGCCTTTTTGAATGGCTGGTCATGCCTTTCGGGTTGACGAATGCTCCCGCAGCCTTCATGAGGATGATGGACGACATCTTGCGGCCATTCACCAACTCATTCGTAGTGGTGTACTTGGATGACATTCTGATCTTCAGCAAGACTTGGGAGGAGCACCTTCATCACATCCGACAAGTCCTCCAAACACTGCGGCAACACAAGTTGTGTGCCAATTTGGAGAAGTGCACGTTTGGCATGACCCAGGTTCAATATCTGGGATACATTATTGATGAAAGGGGGTGCATGTGGATCCAGCCAAGATCCAAGTCATTCGGGATTGGCCAGCCCCGACTACTATAACAGAGCTTCGCAGCTTTCTGGGTCTTGCTAATTTCTATCGTAGATTCGTGTTGGGATTCTCTCATATCACTTGGCCCTTGAGTCGAGTCACCAAAGGAGGAGCGAGAGCAAAATTATTTTGGTCGGAACCTCAACAGAAGGCATTCAAAGAATTGAAAAATCGCCTCTGTTCTGCCCCAGTGCTCACCTTACCAGACTTGCAGCAGCCATTTGAGATCGAGACGGATGCCTCTGACTATGCTATTGGGGCAGTTCTTACTCAACAGGGACATCCAGTGGCATATCACAGTGAGACATTGTCTGAGACAGTTCGCAAGTATCCCACCTATGACAAAGAAATGTATTCCATTGTGCAAGCCTGTCGACAATGGAAGCATTACATTTTGGGGAAGGAAACAATCATCCACACGGACCACCGGCCCCTGCAGTTCATACAGACACAAGGGAAGTTGCAGAATGATCGCCATCAGAAGTGGTCCACATATCTGCAACAGTTTCATTTGAACATCAAGTACAAGAAGGGTAGTACCAATAATGTTGCAGACTGCCTCAGCCGACCACCGATTGTGGCGCTCACCACTGTGCTCAACTCTTGTGGGCACGAGACTTATGATTGGCCGCTTCTCTATGAGAGTGACCCAGAATTCGGCCACACTTACAAGGCACTCTTGGGGGGCACACAAGTTCCAAATTTTCACCTCCAAGATGCACTCTTATGTCACCTGGGACACCTTTGTGTTCCTTCAAGCGAGCGTGCCAAGATGATATGGGAAGCACACTACAGTCGAGTCGCTGGGCATTTCGGGGTCGAGAAAACAGTAGCAATACTACAGAAGTATTTCTAGTGGCCGAACCTTCGAAAGGATGTCGAGAAGCACATCAGATCCTGCACTGCTTGTGCCATTGCCAAACCGACCATCAAGAAGCAAGGCCTATATACTCCACTACCTACCCCTAGTCGACCGTGGGAATCCATCTCCATGGATTACATGTCGGGACTGCCTTCTACTAAGAATGGAAATGACTGTGTTTTCGTGGTCGTTGACAGATTCTCGAAGATGGCCATCATGGCGGCCTGTAAGAAGAATATCACAGCAGAAGCCACTGCTAAACTCTTCTTTGACCGAGTGTGGGTGCACTTTGGGATCCCACAGTCTATCATATCAGATCGAGATAGCAGGTTCCTCAGCACATTTTGGTCCAGCCTCTGGTCAATGTTGGACACAAAGCTCACCAAGTCCACAGCTTTCCATCCCCAAGCAGATGGCCAGACAGAGGTCGTCAACAGAATGATTGTACACATTCTGCGCATGTACAACTCAAAGCATCCACGCACATGGGACGAGAGCCTCCCCTATGTACAACACAGTTATAACCGGGCTCTCCACAGTTCAATTGGCCATAGCCCCTTTCAGGTGGGCTTGGGATTCCGGCCACTATGTCCCATTGACATAGCCATGCCGTTTGCAGCTGCTCAGGCCGATTCAGCTCATGTCCAGTCTGAAGTTGACAAAGCAAGTAGCTTCATCGAGCGCATTCAACACATCCGCCAACAGGTTCATGATATATTGGACAGAGCCAATGCGAAGTGCAAGCAGCGCCATGATCAACACCGGGTGCCACACCACTTCCAGGTGGGCGACAAAGTATGGCTACATTTGCAGAAGGAGCGCCTCACTGGACCTCACCGCAAGCTTCGCCCGCTCTGATACAGGCCGTACACCATCACCAAGGCTATAGGTAACAATGCCTTTGAGCTTAGTATTCCACCATTCCTTGGTATGCACCCAGTCTTCAATGTGGATCGCCTTCGTCCTTACTTTCCACCTCTACTGGACACCTCGGACATTGCAGAACAACTCACACCAACAGAGTTAAACCCAGACTGCATGGAACAGGCCACCACAGATTGTATCATGGACATACAAATCAAGAACACTCGCCAACAGAAGATCCAACTGTATCGGGTTGTCAAAGCTGGCCAACTCCTGCACCAAGGAAAGTGGTTCACCAGGGACCAAGTTCAGCAGAAATTTCCTCATCTCATGGAGGAACTTAACCCAATGGGGACCATTGCTTCCTAAGGGGGGAGGAATGATCCAGGTGGATATTGGTGGCCACCCGCCTATTCCACTTGGGCCCCCACCATTGTCTCTTTCAGTTTTTCAGTCTTGGCATAACTTACTATTTTTAGCAGTTTTTCGGGTCCTGAACTTCCAGAGCCGTTTTGAGGCCCTAAACGACGTTTTTTGGGTATGAAATTTGTTGCAATTTGATCATCAAATTGTCACAAAAGTTGTAGTCCCTCGGATAGAGCTTTCTAATGATGTATCATGTGCGTCAAACGGAGATAGTATGCCAAAGTTACGTCCCTGGGAAGTTGAAACACCAATTTACCCAAACGGGGCCCATAGTTTTGGCGCTTCATCTCCTAGGGTTAGGTTTTTGGGATTTTGAGGGCTCTCCATTGTTTCTCAATAATAAATAGGCCCTCGAGCCTCATTGTAACTCAGTTCAGAGGTCTGTAGCCACCACATCTCTTCTTAGAGATTCGCTACCAGCACCCTAGCTATTTTATTTCCATTATGTATGTAAGCATCTTTCTGTTATTTGATATTAATGAAATGAAGTGTTATTTCCACTGCATCTCTGTATTTATGGTCATGTGTTTATTCTGTTTCGTTCCTGCATAAATCAGGATCAAGTGGAGACCCAGTGGAGAGATAGGTGAAAGGGCAAGATGGACTATCCGTTGTGACTATAGTGATGCATTGATTGCACCACACATACATTGGAGTTGCCAATAAGGATTTCAAAATCAAGGCAAGGGTAATTCAAATTCATTTAGAGCTATTCTTTAGCAGGGATTTTATAGTGGAGGTAGGCTAGTAGGTGGCAAGAAAACGATGCATGGATTTGCATATTTCTTCTGATTAGTGTGTGACAATTGATTGTACTGAGAGCTTGATGTACTAAGCTTTGTATGAGATTGTTACATGATCTCCATGATACATAATATATGATAGTTGGGGTTTTCAACTTCAGGATCTCCCGTTAAACAACTGTGTTATGTGCAATTGTTTTTATTGCTTCATGTGTTTGCAATTGAATGTTTAATTTCTACAAAAGATTAACAGTGGAAGGATTCTATATTTAGCAAGAAGATAAAATATTGTTAGATCAGGAGAATCTAGATATATGCATGCATATTCTATATAATTTATACATGATATCAGAGCAATGTTAATTCTTGAATATTGCAATTGTGAATAATTGTTGAGTTTGCGCTGGTGGAAAATTCAAATTTGCTGTAGAAAATTCTTGGTGCAGAAGTTGAGTATACATTGAAATGTCTTTCAATGGGTTGCGATTGGAGTATGCCCTTGATGGGAGCTCGAATTAAATAGACTAGAAGGATAGGATGGAGGTGGTGCTGGAGGATAATGGACTGAAGGATTTCATCGATAGCGATGTTCCTAAGCTGGGATCTAGCGATGCTGCATTACTTGACACATTGCAAAAGAAGATAGAAAAGACAAGAAGAATTCTGTTGGAAGGTGTGAAGGACCATACTGTGTCCAACCTTCACAGGAAAACCACTCCATTCTTAATGTGGAAGGCTTTGACAGATTTTTTCCAAATCAGCAGCGATCACAGGAGGTTGCACTGAAAGACAAGCTTAGAAAAATAAAAAAGGAGAAGGGCAACAATATTCCAAAATATCTCATGAAGTTTGTCCACTGTAGAGATGAACTGGGAAGTGTGGGGATTATTTTTGATGATGAAGACTTGCTGAGCTTGGTTCTTCTTGGGCTTCCAAAGAGTTGGCATAGATACTAAGACTCTGTTAATGGATGGGAGAAACTGCAGGGATGGGAGCGACTTTGGTTGGATCTTGTGCAGGAAGAGATAAGGCGGGGTACCAAGGATGTCTCTTCATTGAAGAATGAAGATGAAGAGAATTTCACTTTGGCTTCCAAAGCAAGGAAAGGGAAGGGGAAGAAATTTCCTTTAAAATCTGAAGCTAAAGGCAAGAAGAAAGATTTTTCCAAAGTGAAGTGTTTTCATTGTCACGAACATGGGAATTTCGCCACTAACTGCCCACAGAAGAAGAAGAACAATAAGGTTTCTGAAGCTACAGCTGGAGAGGCCTTAGCCTCCCAATTTAAACTTTATTTCTCTTTGATCTCATGCTTGGTTTCAAGCTATATGGGATTGGTGTGGTATCTTTATAGTGGTGCATCTTTCCATATGACGGGAGACAAGGAGTTGTTTAGTGACTTGGAGGAGAAGGACCTTAAAATGCATATAGAGATGGGTGACGATGGTCGATACAATGCGACTGGAATTGGGACCATTACCTTTGAGATGGAGTCCGGTAATCCATTCTTGTTGAAATATGTTATGCATGTTCCAGGTCTGAAGAAGAACTTGGTCTCCATCGCAATGTTGGAAGATAGAGGTTATGACGTTGTTTTTAGCGATGGAAAATATTTCCCATGACATAAAAAAACGGGTCAAACCAATAGGATAGTGATTCTAGTTAAGAATCTCTACACGCTGGATGTAGATGGTTGTGCTGCAATGGTGGGCAAAGTAGAAGAAGTGGTGAACCAGGACGAGGGCGAATTATGGCACAGGAGTTTAGGCCATCTTCACCATGGCGCTTTGAATATTTTGCAACAGATTTCTACTGGACTTCCCAAGGGTACTCTTATGTAGTCAGGTTAGTGCAAGGGATGTACTATGGGTAAGTTTGTGAAGACCACCTTTCATGAGAAGGAGAACTGTGCTTTAGTGATCTTGGAGAGAATTCACACAGACGTCTGTGGACCTTTCTCAGTTTCTTCAACAACAGAACACATGTATTATGTTATATTTTTTGATGACTATTCTTGTAGATGCTAGATGTTCTTCGTGCAGAAGAAGAGAGAAAAATTCTCAAAGTTCTGTGAGTTTATAGCATTGGTGGAGAAGGAGTTGAGGAAGCAAGTGAAAGCTCTACAGAGCGATAATGGTGGTGATTACATCTCGGGAAAATTCAAATACTTGTGTAGAAAATAAGGAATTCGAGTAGAACTCATAGCGCCTCATAACCCACAGAAAAATGGGGTCATGGAGAGGAATAATAGAATGATCGTGGGTGCTACACGACCTATGCTTGAGAGAGAGCTCGACTTGCATGCAGTGAAGGAACTACTTGTTCTGAAAGATGAACCTCCGGATGTGGATTAGCCAGAAGAGGAGATTCATGGAGTGGAGGAGTCCACTCATGCAGAACCAAACATTAGACAAGGTAGAAAGCATACCACAGAAGCTGAGAGACTGAAGCTTGATGTGACACAAAATATAGGAGTCCCTACATCACGGCGCAGACAGAGACAGTCACCTAACCGATTTATTGGATACATGGCTCTTATGAGCAACTGTATCATCACAAAGCCATCTTATTTTGAAGAAGAAGTGCAGGAGCCCACATGGGCAGATGCCATGGTGGAGAAGTATGACTCCATTGTTAGAAACAGTGCTTGGGAGATTGTTCCAAGGCCGGTCGGAAAATCAGTTGTAGGATCAAGATGGATCTACAAGGTAAAGCAAGTTGTTGATGGGAGCGTTAATAAGTATAAGGAAATATTTGTTTCCCGAGGCTTCTCAAAGATCGAGGGGATTGATTATGAAGAAACCTTTGCACCTGTCGCACGGTATTCTTCCATAAGGACCATCCTTTCTCTCTCAGCATAGATGGGTTGGCACATTCATCAGATAGATGTGAAGACTGTGTTTCCTAATGGGCTCATTGAGGAAGAGGTGTACATTTAGCAGCCTAAAGGATTTGAGATCTTCAGTAGTGAGTTACATGTGTGCAGGCTCAAAATATCATTGTATGGGCTGAAGCAAGCACCACGTGCTTGGTACACTCAGATCGATAGCTATTTCACTAGACTTGTCTTCACCAAGGGTGAGGCGGATGCAAACCTATACCAAATTGTGGTGGAGGGTAAGATTTTAATCATTTTTATTTATGTTGATGATTTAATACTAACGGGTGATGAGTAGTTTATACACTCATGCAAGGCAGATCTTGTAAAGGAGTTTGAGATGAAGGATTTGGGCCTCCTTCATTATTTCCTTGGATTAGAAATATAGTAGCCAGAAGTTGAACTGTTTGTGTCTCAAGGCAAGTACGCCCAAGAGATACTGGAGAAATTTCACACACAAGGATGCAAGCCTATCGACACTCCTCTTCCAGGAAATTGGAGGAAAGAGGATGCTACATCGAAAGAGGTATTGGATGCCATTCTTTATCAAAGGTTGTTGGGTTCACTCATGTATTTTGTTAATACAAGACCAGACATATGCTATGCAGTGAACTGGCTTTCACAAGCGATGGTTAAGCCTTCCAAGCTCTTTTGGAAGGCAGACAAGCATGTCCTAAGATATCTCAGGGGCACATATGAGTATGTTTTAATGTACAGACAGACATATGAGGTGAAGTTGCATGGCTTCACGAATGCAGATTAGGCAGGCAGCCCAACAGACAGGAAGAGCACATCAGGAGGAGTTTTCAGTATCGGATCTACAATAGTTTCTTGGTACAATGAGAAACAAAGATCTTTGGCACTCATTTTAGTAGAAGCAGAATACATGGTAGCAAGTCAAGCTGCATGTGAGGCTATCTGGATGAGGAAGATCCTGGTCGTTTTGTTCGGTTCACATTTAGATCCTACAGTGATACATTGTGATAATCAAAGTTGCACTAAACTCTTGATTAATCCTATGTTTCGTGATAGATATAAACATATTGATATCTAGTATCATCATATCAGAGATTGTGTGCAGTGGAAGATCATGTTGCTTCAGTATATTCCTACGGAATATCAAGATGTAGATATTTTGACGAAGGCACTCACCAAGAGAAACTTCGAATACCATAGAGGCAGGATCGGGGTGAAAGATAATCCCTATCTTGTTGAGAGGGAGTGTTGAGATTCAACAAGATGATGAGCTTAGTGAAAAGTGTCACCTTCACTAAGTGGGTCCACAGGCTATTTTTGGCACAAGTCTATTTTTAGACTACGTCTATTTTTAGACATGGTGATCATATTTCAGAAGTTGCAGGATGTTATTTGTGGATGGTTGGTCAAGCTAGAAAAATAGATGAAATTATTATTTTAGAATATTGGGTGAAGTCTATTTATATATCTTCGACCTAAAAATAGAAGTGTCGATTATTATTAGCTCTTAACAATAATTCGACAATAAACAACAACTTATTCTCTTAGAGCACTTAATTTCAGTGTACAGATTTGGCAAATCAGTGGGCTGAAGGAATTATGCAATTCCTAGGGTTTACTGGTGGTTCATGCATGGAGGACTCAGTTAGAACTGAAGTGGAAAAGTTATGACAGATTTGGAAGAGTATTTCATGGAGTTTTTATTCAGTTTAACTCATTTAATGGAGTTAAACTCAGTTGAGCTAGTTGTATCTAGTCTAACTAAATGATACACTAGTGAGAGTGGACTGAATTAATTAGTAAATTAATTCACAAACTCATTAATTAACTAAACAATACATCATTTAACTACAGTGCATGTCAGTTGCAATGGAGATCCAGTGGAGAGATAGGTGAAAGGGCAAGATGGACTATCCGTTGTGACTATAGTGATGCATTGATTACACCACACACACATTGGAGTTTCCAATGAGGATTGCATAGTCAAGGCAAGGGTAATTCTAATTCATTCAAAGTTATTCTTTAGTAGGGATTGTGCAGTGAAGGCAGCCTAGCAAGTGGCAAGAAATCGGTGCATGGATTTGCAAATTTCTTCTTATTAGTGTGTGAAGATTGATTGTACTAAGAGCTTGATGTACTAAAATTTGTATGAGAATTTTACATGATCTCCATGATACATAATAAATGGTAGTTGGGGTTTTTGGCTTTAGGATTTCCCATTAAACAAATTTGTTATGTGCGATTGTTTTTATTGCTTCATGTGTTTGCAATTGAATGTTTAATTTCCACAAAATATTAACAGTGGAAGGATTTTGTATTTAGAAAGAAGATAAAATATTTTTAGATCAAGAGAATCTAAAAAATTGCAAAGAAGAAACCAAGAAACAAGAAAAATGGAGATTCTGAACAAGGGGGCAATAATCAACAATGCCCCTCTGTGATCTCAGGCTAGGGGAAACTCTAACCGAAATCTGATCCAAAAGCCAAGTAATAACTCCCAAGGGAAAAACAAGAGACCCAGTCTACGTACAAATCATTCTTGTACTATATTTGGGGATTACGGTCATTACACCCACCACTATCTCGAACTCCCTAAGTTGAAGAAACTCCAAGGTAACCAAGGACAAGGGGAACGGAAGCAAGAAGTTGTAGTTATGCAGGAACCTTTCCCCCATCATGGAGTGGTTAACACCTAGCAACGAGAACTACCCAAAAATGACATCAGAGGAAACAACCACAAAATATGTATGGCTGGAGAAGAATTTTTATTCCAAACCAGAATAGGAACAACGACACTCCCTTAGATGCCAACCTGTCAGGTACAAGTATGAGCGCACCTACCGCATCGTTGACCACCTGCAAAGTACCTATTCAGCCCCTTCCAAGAATGTCCAAAGGACCAACCAAGCGCGTAGGACATCATTCCAAAGGTGTTCATAACTATAGTATAGTGGATGACTTGGCTCAATCTCCAGCAACCATGTCAGAATTGGAATTCCTACAAGCATTCCCAATGCATCCAAAGGGCTTACATTTCGTCTTAGGCACAATCAACCCTTCTGATTCTCACATAATGATTTTCGATCTAGACAAGGTAGGACGTAGGGTTCCTTATCTATTTTATTTCCAAATACCAGTTTCAATTCAGAAAATCACCATACATCGGTGCATTGTGGATGAAGGAGCATCCATGTGCATCATGTCCAAAAAAAAATGGAAAAATTTAGGATCACCTGAATTGAAACCATATGACATCATGCTTAGAGCATATAACGGGTGCCCATCAGCCCCCATAGGTCATTATCGAAATGTACCAGTGAACCTGGCTAACAAAATAGTCCTAATATACATTAAGGTCTTAGACGCGCAATTAGAGTAAAATATCCTCCTCGGGTGATCCAATTTGGATCTTGAAGTTTTGTATCGAAATTACAAAATGACCAAGATGGTAATTTATATGTAATTAGTCATTATTTTTCGTAATAAATAGGCTGTGTCGAAATAGCATCGACCAATATGGTCTTATGAGCAATGGTTCATCGACTCAAGTCATCAGCAGGATCTTGTCGAAATTGGTAAGCGACCAAGATGGTCACAGGCAGTTTTCTTGCTATGTGCAGGAATTCAAGTTCAAGATGTTCATTGTCAGTTTTGACATTAGCATCAGTGACTTCGACAACATTCATCAATGTTTTCCTCTTCATGAAGTGAAGCCCAAAATTTCGTCACGTAAAAATTCATCAGAGTGAGTTGCGTCGACCTATGAAAATAAAACATTAAAGAGAATTGGTCATGATGAGAATTGTAAAGTGCTAAATCCATGTAAAGACCTAAGGAAAAAAAATCCTAAGTCTAAGTGTTAGCACTATAAGTCTAAGTTAGCAAATGTTAAGTGTTAGTGTTAGGCGAAAATGTTAGTGATTAGTCTTAAAAGCATTTGTTAAAGGATAAATCCTAAAATTCCTAAAGAATATCAAAAAAGCATTATGCCTAGGTCTAAGCCCTAATTTTAAACCTAAGGTTAAAATCCTAAGGTGAAATGATGTAAAAAAGGGCTAATCCTAAGAACTAGTGCTAAAGTCCTAAAACCTATCCACAGTGATGTAAAAAGGTTTCAATCCTAAATTAAGGTCTAAAAGCCTAAGTTGAGAAAGCTAAACTACAACTTAAAGTCCTAATGTGGAAGTGTCTAAGTGATGGACCTTAGCACTAATGGTTATGTTAAAAACTAGGACTACAATCTAAACAAATGTAAAGCTTTCAGAATTATAAAAACATTGTAAAACATTAAAAATCAAATGTAATTTTTAAAATAGTTAACCATGCAGTCTTAACAACAGTGGAACTATTGTGTCAGAGATGTTTTCCATGTGTACAAAGTTAATGCTATCCTGCAATTTGGATACTACCACCAACTCACAACATGACAACAACATGTGAACGCATGAACACAGTGTTTGGAAGACCATGTCGGAGACTGTACCAGAATGGCCAGTCCAAACAGCAACATTTATCAGTGGGGGAAGCTATCACATGAGTGAAAATAACAACTTTCAGTGGAACCGTCATTTCTTATCTGCCTAGATGTCCGCCTGCACCTGATCACATGCCGGAATATTTTCACCTCAACGCTGCTTGCCAGACTGTCAGGGGATTTTGATAATCAAAAGTTTATTTTTGGGTTTTGTTACATATGAAATGGCGCTGATAATTTAAGGACCATATCCCTAAGGAATAAGATGTCAACTAGCGCGAGGACAACAAACCCATTAAGAGCTCAATTGAAATATTCTTTTAGCATCGATGATGTCGAGAGAACCAGCATGATGTGAGCTTAATTTGGAATAGATTTTGAAATGATTTGATTCATTAAATCATTATATAAAACTAGAAATCACATTAAACCTAATGAACCATAATCTTCAAAGTATGAAGATAGAAAAGTGGGCATGGATTGGTTTAATGACATTTTTGTTTCCCTCATCCTATTTAAGAAGAAAAATATGTTTTGAAGAATAGGAAGTGAAAGAGAGGAGTTCTCAAGAAGAATTTAAGAGAGTGCTTTTTGAAGAATCATTAGAACACATTGTAGAGAGTTTTGTTTTTGCAGGAAAATTGTGGAGAAGGAGAGCTCTATTTATTGCTTACATTCAGATTTGAAGTTCGTTGCAGTGCGTCGAGTTCCACTTCAAACATCAAAACTCAGTCAATCTACTTTTGTGCAGAGGTCCAAAAACGCTTCAATTCACTAGTCAAAGTGTGCTGATCATCATAAGACTTTCTTGGTCAACTGAAGATCTATTCAAGTAAAGACACAGTATCTGAAAAGCCTGTTCAGGAGAATTTCCTTCTACATTATCAGTGGTGTTGTTTCTCACCTGTAATCTAATAAATCAATGTAATTCCTTTTCTCTTGGCTTTCTTAATACAATGGTCTCACATTTATGAAGTAGACCCAGAGACATAGCCCAAGAGCGACGAACATCGTCATTAATCCTTGTTTTCATTCTATGTTGATATTATGTGTGATGCTTTAATTTTAACATTTAAATTAAAATCTTATATCTAAAACACTCTGTGTTAAGCTGTTCATTAACATATAAGAAACTATTTCAGTTATTCTTCTAGCCATTCTCATTTTTGTCAAGAGTTAGGGAGATCTTGACTATGTGATTTCAGATCATATTTTGGTATCAGAGAATACTAGCTCTTTTTCAGGTACAAAAATGGGCAAGAACTCAAGACAAAAACTTCGGTTGAAAGAACTCGAGGAGTTCAATCAACAATTTTAGTAATAAAATACTGCACTAAGAAGGATGGTGTAGGCAGTATAAAGTGACAAGTAGATATTGTAGTATGAAATTGAAGTCTTAAGAAAGAACAAAAGAGGAAACAACCCTCTAATAGAATGTGTAGCTTCTAACGGAAAGAAGTGAACACTATATCTTCATCAGGACGATGAATATTTCTTCTCTTTCATCATCACCAAAATCATTAAGAGAGGCCATCAGAACCTTTTCCTCATCCACTGAGGAAACTCCCAACATATTTGAATCACCAAAAAGTGATTCAAACTCCATGGAAGTTTCTAGCCAAAAGCCATGTACAACTTCTAAAAGAAAATTTTTGTCCATGATGAAGGCCATTGGATATCAGGAAGGAGAAGGCCTTGGAAAGAATGGTCAAGGAATACTTCTACCAATAACTGTACAAGAAAGGCTAAATATCAAGGCCTAGGTTATGGTTTAATGAAGTGTGACTCTTGTGAAAATATGGGTCACATTTCGAGTCAATGTTTCTCTCTGCATCATGAGCTTATGCTAAACAAGCTACAAGACAAGAAAGGTAAACAAAAGCAATCCTCTAATAGTGATTCTAGAAGTGATTTCTTTTATCAAAATTTGGTTGTAGAAACTGTTAAAAGAATATATCCATGCACATTTTGTGGAAGTTCATGGAATTTTGTAGAACATTGCTGGAAGCATACAACCTACAATAAGAAAGTTGGAGCTACCAGAAGCCAGCTAGAAGGAGATGATGAGACACTTCAAGTGAAGAAGAATTTAGGTAAAATCTCGCTTCAATCTATCAATGAATCTGTTGAAGATGAAAAACATTCAAGAAACTAAAGGGTAACAAGTACAAATTCCAAAGAGAGAATTTGTCAGCATTGAAAATTATTGGGGCAAGCTAAGAGAACTTGTCCAATCCTACCACAAGAAGTAGCATTGACATCAACAGAACATGAGTCATCCAATTCACCTGCTGGGGAACATTTGACTGTCAAATGGAACTAGGCAGACTTTATGCCATATGTCTAAAATGAGTCTGTAAAATTTTTCTAGATCTAGATGAGTCTGTAACCAGGATCTAGAGTTATTTTCTTCAATGCATTGTAATAAAAACTTTTGGAGAACCAAAAGTTATTTTTGTGGGAAGGTGGGATCCAATTTGGATCCTAAAGTTTTGTATCGAAATTAAAAAATGACCAAGATGGTCATTTATGAGTAATTATTCATCGATTTTTGTAATAAACAAGTTGTGTCGAAATTGCATCGACCAAGATGGTCTTATGAGCAATGGCTCATCGACTCAAGTCATTAGTAGGATCTTTTTAAAATTGGCAAGTCACCAAGATGGTCACATGCAGTTTTCTTGCTATGTGCAAGAATTCAAGTTCAACATGTTCATCATCAGTCTCGACATCACCATCAGTGACTTCGACAACATTCATCAATGTTTTTCTCTTTATGAATTGAATCCCAAAATTTTGTCATGTAAAAAGTCATCATAGTGAGTTGTGTTGACCCGTGACAATGAAACATCAAAGGGCATTAGTCATGATGAGAATTTTAAAGTGCTAAATCCATGTAAAGACCTAAGGAAAAAAAATCCAAGTCTAAGTGTTAGCACTATAAGTCTAAGTCAGCAAATTCTAAGTGTTAGTGTTAGGGGAAAATGTAAGTGATTAGTCTTAAAAACATTTTTTAAAGGCTAAATCATAAAATGCCTAAAGAATAGAAGAAAACTATTATGCGTAGGTCTAAGTTCTAATTATAAACCTAAGGTTAAAATCCTAAGATGAAATGATGTAAAAAAGGGCTAATCTTAAAACCTAGTGCTAAATTCCTAAAACCTATCCATGGTGATGTAAAAAGGTTTCAATCATAAAATAAGGTCTAAAGAACTAAGTTTAGAAACCTAAACTACAACCTAAAGTCCTAATGAAAAAGTATCTAAGTGATGGACCTTAGCGCTAATGGTTATGTTAAAAACTAGGACTACATTCTAAACAAATGTAAAGCTTTTGGCATTATAAAAACGTTGTAAAACATTACAAATCAAATTTAATGTTTAAAATAGTTAACCGCCAGTCCAAACCACAACATTTATCATCGAGGGAAGCTGTCACATGAGCATAGATAAGAACGGTCAGTGGAACCGTCGGTTCTTATATGTCTAGATGTTCGCCTGCGCCTAATTACAGGCTGGCAGATTGTCACCTTCATGCCGCTTGCCAGACTGTCAGCGAATTTCGATAATCCAAATTTTATTTTTTGGTTTTGTTACACATGAAATGGCGTTGATCATTAAAAGACCATATCCCTAAGGAATAAGGTGTCAACTAGCCCAAGGATAGCAAACCCATTAAGAGCTCAACTGAAATATTATTTTAGCCTCAATGATGTCAAGAGAACCAACATGATGTGAGCTTAATCTGGAATAGATTTTGAAATGATTTGATTCATTAAATAATTATCTAAAAATGGAAATCACATTAAACCTAATGAACCATAATATTTGAAGTATGAAGATAGAAAAGTGGGCATGGATTGGTTTAATGCAATCTTTTTTTCCCTCATCCTATTTAAGAAGACAAAGATGTTTTGAAGAACAGGGAGTGAAAGAGAGGAGTTCTTGGGAATAATTTAAGAGAGTTCTTTTTGAAGAGGCATTAGAACAAATTGTAGAGAGTTTTTTTTTTGTAGGAAAATTGTGGAGAAGTAGAGCTTTATTTCTTGCATACATTTAGAATAGAATTTTGCTTCAGTGCATCAAGTTCCACTTCAAAAATTAAAACTTAGTCCATATACTTTTCTGCAGAGGTCCAAAAAATGCTTCAATTCACTAGTCAGAGTGTGCTAATCATCACAAGACTTTCTTGGTCAACTGAAGATTTATTTAGGTAAAGAGATAGTATCTGAAAATTGTTCAGGAGAATTTCCTTCTACATTATCAGTGGTGCTGTTTGGCACATTTTATCTGATAAATCAATGTAATTCCTTTTCTCTTGGATTTATTAATACAATGGTTGCACACTTCTGAAGCAGACCTGGTGACGTAGCCCAGGAGGGACGAACTCCGTCATTAATCCTTGTTGTCATTCTATGTTGATAGTATGCATGATGCTTTAATTTTAACATTAAAATTAACAACTTATATCTAAAACACTCTGTGTTAAGTAGTTCGTTGAAAGACAAGAAACTATTTCAATTATTCTTCTTGCCATTCTCATTTTTTTCAAGAATTAGGGAGATCTTGTTTACCCGCTTTTAGATCATCGGGTGGAGTTACATGTACACTATGACTATATTCAAATCCACTTTTTTTAGGGTAATGATGTTCCCTCATGATGATAGGATCATCACCATTGACCAACTCACATAATATGAAAAAAAACCCATGACCGCTTTAGATGTTGTACTACCATACATAGATACGACCATGGAACCACTGATAAGGTATATAGAATTTGGCCCTGGACAATTTAAACCATATTCTATCCTGGGATCATACCCAGGAGACCCCCCCATCATACCATGGGAAGCCCCATAAATTATGGAGGCAACGGCATGCATGATGACCTCATCAAACACTAAAACTAGCTTGGAACTAGAAACATGTAGCACGGTTACATATGCCACAGGTTCGGCTTCCTACCTTATGTTATCTTCCAAACCCCATCTTTTTATCCCCCACCTGGTGTTGTTTCAGATCAAGTAATGGAAACTCTTACATTTCCAAACATGTCTTTCATAATACCAGTCTAGTATTTGGCTCGCCCAACTGCGTTAGGAAGCCTATGTATTACCTCTACAGGCATAACTCTTATTAACCCCCAAGAGGCCATAGTAGCCAAAGAATCCCCTTTATAAACACCGGCTAGTACTACCGCAAGGGATAAAAAGAAAGGGAAAAAGGTCAAAACCCCTAAGATTGATAGGTCGTTACAACCTTTTGCGTTTTGCGATATCGTAGGCCATCTTACTAACATTTTCCCGAAACTATGAGTTAAAACATCTTCTACATACCAAAATAAATGTCGCAACCTTAGACACCAATAAAAAGGAAAAGGTCACAAATACTCAAGGGAAATAATGACATACCAACCATGTGTCACCATATGTGACAAATTTGGGTATTAAAACCATCATTTCCCAGAGATGCCTTGATATAGGGATGCATTACAAGCCCTAGAATAATCCAATCAAGGGGACCCCTCTACAGTGTCCATACAAATGGAGGAGGATGGGTCAAAAACCATCTTGTATGTATGGGAAGAGCCGACATCATTATCACACTCATCCAACCCAAATTTTCAAAGAATGAAAACAAAGGCCACACCGCATGTCACAGTCCATTTTGTGTATTATGTAATCAACATGAGCACTTAATCGTGAAGTGCCCAAAATTAAGGGCTTTCAACCGCTGGTACCCAATACCATATGTTTCCAAAAAAAATTTATCTCAACACATAAGACACAAATGTCACATCTGTCAAAGAAACCATCATGTGCATCATTGTCCCCATCTTCATCACCTCAAATCAATGTTAGATTTCATACGACATTTCATTGCTGAAAATACTGAATTAGAAAACTTAGACATAGAATCCATGGACAACACTAAAACTCAAAGGAATGAAGCAATGATGAACATATTATATATATAATAATGGATACGGTCACCATAACAAGCAACTCTCCCCCATAACCAACCTCATCCTGAAATCTAGATTTGTGCATTACGCAACGAATGTGATCGCTTGATCGCGCAATGTGCATCTCTAGAGTTGTTTCAAATATGATACCTAGTCAATCTGGAATACTCCATAGGTTTGTGTCTCGATCAATATTCTTGTCAGATATGTCCCTACGTTCCCTGATTCAGTTTAGCATTAGATTCTCTATGCCTAGCCATAGCCAATCTCGTCGACATGGACAGATCGGATACAGAGTCCATAGAAAGTTCCATAACCCAGGAGAATGAAGATAATAGATCCATCCTATGCATATTTTAAGAGAGGAATCAGTCAAAAGAATAGCTTCCCATGCCCAACCCCCGTCCACGCCTAGCCCTAGCCTGCGTATTGTGTGACGAACATGACAATTTAATCACTTAGTGCTAATATTTAGTATCATTCTGGAAATGGTACCCAATCACCCTGGTGGTCCAAATGGATTGGAAAACAAAAGAAATTCATTCGTGTCTAATTTTCCAAGGTAACCACCATACTTGAAATTTCCCCTATGTTCCTTGATTTTGACTAATGCTAGACATCATGCACTCATTCCTCACCAATAATCCGGACGTAGTCGATTTCAAGTTACCACAACATAGGCAATCAATAATGATGAGTCCTACCCCCCATTGTCACTAGCCACTTAAGAATATAAAGGCAACCCCTCACCCCAGCAAGGTACAAAGCCAATCAAACATCTCATGTTCCCTATGTGATAAAAATGACCACATGGTCAATCAATGTCGGGAGCTTAATAATTTTACTGACAGTCTTCACATGGTCACACCCATACCTTACATTCATCTCTTTAGTCAAGAGAAGATCACACGCTGATATTGCTCTATTTGATCATAATTTCTCCACACATTAAATTATCAATACCTATCAAGTTTAAGACTGGGTATAGCGGTGTTAGAACAAAAACTCTCAAGAGAGACAAATCACACAAATTATAAGACTAAAAGATGGAAGAAACACATAAATGCACATTATCGTAACTATCCACCATCATCATAATCTAACATGGTGAGTAGTACTGGATCTCATACCATATACTCGATGATTACTTTTCCTCCATGCAACATTTGCACTAGCCATGATCATGATACAAAGGAATTCCCTATGCTATGAACATTCAACACATCTGCATCTGAAAAAATATTCAAATAAAGGAAGATACATATACCCCTTGTACGCTGCCAAGAGAGTATGAATATCATCTAGCTAAAATCAAAACAAACATCGTAGAGATTCTTTCACCATTTAATGCGAATGACACACAACACCATATATGATTAATCTCATAATCCGTGGTAACCATTACTCGTGCTGTCTACTCATCATTCCTTAGTATTGAGACCGCTGCAACTACCTCAATGGTAGTACTACCTTTAACGGTGTAGACCCACCTTTTATCCACCCTGTAAACTTCATATGGTTGTATGAAATCAACCACTAAATCATATGTGTCTGTCGACCAGCACTGTTAGTCCTGAACTAATTCCTCATAGCCTTGCACAAAAAAATCCCCCCTCATACATCTTGTTTCACTCTAATGAGGATATATTATATGCCATGACAGAACCAAATTTTTTTTGGGATGCTATGCATCACCGCTCATTTTTTCTTCCAGAAAAAGGGTTTGTGTCTAAAAGCACAAAAATCTAGGATATTCACGCTATTGAATCAAAAAAATTCCAACCATCAGGGAAGGTAGAATGGTTCAAGAACCCTATCCCAATGCCTGATGTGTTTGAGGAAGGAAATATGTCAAATATTTCACTGACCATTAATGTGAATATCTCGAAAAAACTAGGCGAAATCAAAGAAGTCTTGTTGGGGGAAACATTCTCCCAGAGGAAGTAGCCACGTACATGAACTTATCAAAAGAGTATAGGGATATCTTAACTTGGGATTATTTGGAAATTCCAAGGTTAAGCCCCACCATTGTGGAACATCACATTGAAACATGGCCTAACGTATCACCCGTCCATAAAAAATAGCTTCATTTACACCCATATAAAGTAGAAGCGATCAAACAAGAGATAAAAAAGCTTCCTAAAGTTATATTCATATATCCAATCACTTACACATCTTGGGTTTCTAACCCTGTACCCATCATGAAGAAACAAGGCACCATTCGAGTCTATACCGATTTTCGAGACCTAAATAAAGCTTGTCCCAAAGACAACTACCCCACTCCTTTCATCAACCAAGTAATTTATGCTTGCACCAATCATGAGGACTTATCCTTCACGGATGGATTCTCAGGGTACAATCAAATTCAGATTTGACATAAATATCGGTACAAGACTGCATTCACTACTCCTTGGGGCACATTTTCATACCAAGTTATGTCATTCGGTCTTAAAATTGTTGGAGCCACCTTTCAGTAGGCCATGAACTATATATTCCATGACTTGGCTCATCTCATACTAGATTACTTGGACGACCTCACAGTACGATCCAAGAAATGAGCTGACCATTCGGACTATTTGTGTTTGGTATTTCAACGATGCTAAAAATACAACCTACGCTTGAACCCTCTCAAGTGTATCTTTTTCATTAATTCAGATAGAATGTTAGGATTCATAGTATCCCAACAAGGAATCAGATTCAACCCCCTCAAGTTCCAGTAAATCAAAGAGGCACCAAAACCCAAAACACTAAAGCAACTTCAAAGTCTGCAGGGAAAATACAACTTCTTACAGCACTTTGTCCCCAACTATGCCACTTGTGCACAGGGTTTCCCAAGTATTCTCCATCAGGACATTCCATTCAAATGGGATGATCATGCTCAAAAGTCATTTAAGGCACTGAAAGACACCTTGTCTTCATCCCCCTTGATCATCCCACCCAATTACGACAAATACTACGCCTTGTACCTATCCACATCATATACAACTATAGTTGTGGTATTAATCCAAGACAGACCCGGTAATAAAGAGCATGTGATTTATTATGTCAGTAAGAACCTAGCCTCTCCTACCTTGAGGTATGAGCTGGAATAAAATAAATCCCTAGCCCCAGTACACACAGTACAAAAGCTTCACAATTACATCATCCTAAGAACCACAACAATCATAGAAACTATCAACCCCATGTGATATTTTCTAACCCACCATATGATGAACCATAATTATGCGCGATGGATACTTATAATCTAAGAATTTGACGTACATTTCAACTCCCCCAAGAGAAATAAAGCACTCATCCTAATCAAGTTCATCAATGATCTCCCAAATGAGACCTAATTATAAATATCCCCCGTTAATAAGTCACTACACGATGAACATTTTTTCTTGGTGACGACAGAGGACCCTTGGTATGGTGACATTCTTATTTTTCTACGAAACCAAAATTTCAAACCCCAGCTCACCTGTTACGACCAAAGGAACATATGCCATAAGGCCCCCCGATACCTTCTAATGGGGGACATCCTTTATTCAAGGGTCGTTGAAACCATTTTATTTCGATGCCTCAGTCATGACCAAGCTAAGAAGGCCCTAAATGACTGCCATAGTGCAGCTTGTGATAGTCATCTCCCTGAGATGGCCACCACCCACAAATTATTACGTGTCAGTTATTTTTGGCCCATACTATTCCACGATTGCATATACGCAGTCAAAAGCTCAGAGTGATGCCAACACTAGGCTCAAAAGGAAAGAGCCCCTCTAGCTCCCCTATGCCCAGTCATTGTAGTAGGCCCCTTTTGAAAATGAGGCATCAATTTCATGACTTGAAACCCCATGTCATATAGAAACTACAAATACATCATAGTAGTCGTCTACTATCTCACCAAATGGACATAATCCATGACCACATACAATAACACCGTAGAGACCGCAACATGATTTTTCTTCAATCATGTCATAGCACGGTTTAGTGTACCCAAGGAGTTAGTCTTCGACCATGGAAAACATTTCAAGAATTAAATATTCCAGGAGCTATCCCATCACCTTCATTTCAAATATGAGCTTGCATCACCATACTACCCCTTATCCAATGGACTGGTACAAGATGTTAACAAAGTACTCCAAACAATGTTACAATGCATGGTAAATGTTAGAGTCGGTATCTTCATCCCTCCGTCAGAGATCAAATTTCTCTTGTTACATATCATTTTAGGTGTCTCACTCAGTTCAGTCAACTGCATTCCATTAGGAGCATGGATCATCTGACGAAAGGGTCTTGTCACTCATATCCCTCATGTCATGTACTCGTTGGTCCGTGTCTGTTCATCAAAATCATTTACAGTCATTTTTGGTCTCTTGGTTAGAAAAGAGTCATTTTAGGGTTTTTTTAGTCTCATTAGTTCTAGGGCTTCGTTAATTTGGTCTTCAGATTCTCTAATAATACCAGCAGGCACATGAGGAAGCTTCAAACAAGGCTTTACTGCAAAAAATTTCATCATCATAATGCTTGATAATGATTTTTTTGTCTATTTTATCCTTTTGTAAAAAATGAAATGAAATTTTTAAGTTCTTTAGTTGTAATAATGCTCCATTTGCAGCCCTGGTCGTCTTTGCCAAACTCCATGCCATCCATCCCTGCAGAATAGACAATAAATTCATCATTCAGTCCAAAAATAAAAAAGCAAGCAAAACAGAGTTCATTTGAAAAGTGCCAAAGTTTTCAAACATTGTAAAGTGGGTTTTTTCAAATAAAAAATTAAAATCTTTGGCATAAATATATTTTTGTGTTTCAACAATTCATTTGCAAGCCAAGACATCAATGAGCCAAAGAAAATCGTGGAGGAGTGAAGAAATAAGTTTGGAGGCCGAACTGTGGTGAAATTAGCTGGCGTGACGCACTTGGCAACTATCGCGGTGCATTGGCAGAGCACGGCGAATACGACCGCTCTTCACTATGCAAATTTGAATTGTCGCGATGCATAGAAAGGGTGCGATGCACTGGGCAATGGTTGTGGTGCACAGGATAGACAACACAAATTTTTAGCCATTGCTTCCTAAAACTCAAAATTACTCGGTTTTGTCTGCTCAAGTAAGTTCATGTGACCCTCTAGTTTCCATTTAAAAATGTTTGAAGATGGATTATGAGAATTTAATACAAAAAGGTCAAACCCTATCATTTTGTTGAAAAATTTCTTCCTTAGGGTTTTGAGGCTGAAGTTTTAAAATTGATTGTGGTGCCAAATACTCCATTCCCCACCTTGTTGTTACTTCCCCTCACTGTAATATCATCACTATAGTCCATTCCCTTATCTCCCTTAAATCCCTAAAGCCACTCATACCATCCCATTCCCATTGTCCCTATCCCATTTGTAACTGTTTCCCCAAATCCCAAGTTTATCCTAAAAATCAAGTGGTTGTCTCATTGTCTCTACATTTTTCAAATCAAAAGATTTCAAAAGGAAAATTCCACATGACAAAACTTCATTGTTCCTACTCCCCTATTTCCCCACAGTCCCTCCCATACTACCATACATTTGGCAATTAAAACAAAAACACCCAAATTCTCATTTTCATCCCGTACAAGCTAGCATACACCTTGCATAGAAATTGAACACCATGGAGACAGACACTAATACATCATATGATCGAGATAGTGATTCCACCACTGAGCTATATGCACCTAGAAGACCTCGTAAAGGTGGCAGACATGTGAGAGAGGAGCCCACCTCGTTGACTGAACTGTAGGCTTGCCCACTTGCCATGGCATGTTTCCAACAACAGTCATGCTATCAGTTTTGTGAAATGATTTCTAGGATCCATCATCATCAGGAGTTGGCTCGTTTGTTTGTATTACATTTACATGATGTTTAGGTAATTCTTACTGGTGTAAATTTCACTTTGACACCGAAAACCATCTCTCAAGCAACCGGAATACCGAATGTGGGTGAACAGTGGAACAAAAGACAACAGGTGGATAGAGTGCATTATGAACCATACATTAGGCCTAGCTTTGTGAGGCAACTCAGTAGGGTGTTCCCATTCCGGTTCCTAAAGGAATCCTATGTGCCTCTGATGAAACTCATTATTATATATTTCAGTTGTGAGGGCCGGCTTTCACGCCTCTATGCCTACCACATCAGGTTATTGATGCATTTCACAAGGGTAAGGATGATGAACATTCCTTATTTCATGTGCCGGAATATCAAGAGAATGACCACTCTTGTGTAGAATAAAACTCCCGAGCAGTAGTACAACAGTATTTATCACTATGCACTCATCAAGATCGTGGTTGTACATCAGCTTGGATTGCAGGGTATTTCATGGGAGGATTTCATTTCCCATGATTTCTTCACAACTCCTCAGGTTCCTCCAGAATTTGTTCATGATGCAGGTGAACCTTCATATCAGCATGGAGGTTAGGAGACAGAGACTACTAGTGTGCCAATGTATGTCACTTATTAGAGAGGCACTAGAGGATTATTTGCAGCAGCCCGACGAGTATTATCTCCACCTAGGGTGGAAGGGGTCTCGTTTTCATCATAAAAAACATAGGTATAGGTATAGAACAGAGGTAATAGGCCTATGTAGGATGAGGGGCCTTCAGGATGCCAAGATACAGGTTTCATATTGATTAATGAGGATTTGAGCTCTCGAAGCTCAAAGTTGAGAGAGACCATTCAGGAGCAGAAGGCGAAGATAGACACATTGACCGTAAAATTGCAGAGAGCCCAATGGATCATAAACTACCTGGATTAGTGAAACAAAAATTTGGAAGATCAGCATACAATCATGGAGTTGCAAAACATCCATGAGAACTGGCAAGCTGCCCAAAGAAGCCAAACCGAGTTGACATCCATTAAGTGGGAGATTGAGGCTGATAGAGAGAATTGGCTTGAGAGGGTCAATATTCATCTCGAGAAGATGTTGGAGAAGGAAAACAAGGAAAATAACATGCTCAGGCACATGAAGAACCAATATTGGGCGCGAAATCATGTTTGCAAAGCGAGGATCAAGATCATGAAAGTAAGACTAAAGAAGGCACTAAAGCGTCGCAAAAGGCATGATAGACTCCAAATTTTGGCCGAAGCTTCTATGGCCTAGCATAGCACTTGATGGTGGACATTCAGCCCAAATTTCAATAAATTTGGGAAACTTTTTGTCAATTTTGAAATTTTTGGCCTTAAAACAGATTTTCCTGCCCAACGCGTAGCGCCACTTGGCGCACGCTTATAATTGGCAGCTCCTTTTGAGGAAAAATTTGCATTTATAGATTTTTCATCAAAATTTATGCATTCCTACCCATTAAATAAATATTTGGACAATTTTTTGGTTTCCTGAAGGATCAAAAACACCCTAAAATTGACCTTTCTGCCCCTTTTTGGACACACAGGAAGCAGTGTTGGGAAAACTCATCTTTGGAGGGAAAAATAGAAACCAAATTCAGAAATTCCATTTGGCTTGGAAATTATATAGGAATATCTTTCCAACGAGCTATTATTAACTCAATTTCAACTCTGGGAAGGCCCTCAAAATCAGCTCCAAAGTGGCGCGATGCATAGAGATTTCAAGCGCATCACATTGGGAAATTTGGCCTAATTTTCACTCAGCAGTTCAGATTTTCGCCTAGTTTTGGCCATTTTGAATTTTTTATCCTCATATGTATAGATATTTATTTAAATTGATGTAATTTCATGACTTTGATGTGATTTTGGCACATTTTTACTCATCCAAGTAGATTCATTCACCAAAAAGTGAAATGTAACTGAATGAATCAGTTTCCTATCTTATAGAGGCAAGCTGTTTCATTGCCTATTTTCTAGTTCTTAGTTTAGATCTTGTTGAAACAGCTCCTATAATGGTGAGATCGACCCCTAGAGGCATGGGGATGAGTTAGGCTTGTCTATATCTTGTAATTCTTCAGTCATTTTCATGGTTGGACACTTGGGATTGCTTGGAGCTCTATTGTACATTTCATCTCTACATTTTGGTAATGGAAAGACCATGGTTTTTAGCACTCTTTGGGATCCATTTAGCTCTATGTTTTCATGGTGTGTTTCTCTCAGTGATTGTAAGTTTACTAATGTTTGATGTGTACCGTTTCCCTTCCTATTTTCTTCTTAAATTAAACAAATGATTGATAAAGGTGGAATTCATTAGATTTCTTTGCTCTACCTTTGAGTTTTGTTTAATTTTCCATCCTTTCATCTGTTTGAAGAGGATTGTTTAAAGCCTCTTTCCCTCTTCAGCTCCTCACCGGTCTGAACTATCCATTCATTCAATCCAAAACATGAAAACAATTTCCTTCCTTGCCCCATTCAGAACTCTGCAAAAACTAGGCCTCATCCCCGGACCCAAAACTGCCTTTCCCTTTGATTCCAACAAAACCCCCAAAATCAAAATCAAACCCTTTCACATATATACCTAGCCTAAAATTAGCATTTATTTCAAGTCATCTCAAGCCTCATTGATTATTTTTGTTGAGATTGACCTGGAGAGAGCCCTCTCCTGATCTGGTAGGGCTAGCTACCAGATTAAGCATGGTTTGATGTTACCCTGAAATCTGCCTTCTTTCAGCCTGAGGTGGATTTAGGCTATAACAGTAAACAACCATAAAACCAATTGGCATGATATGGTTTTTTTAGCCTTATGGGAAAACTGCACAACAACCAATTCCTCAACAGTGTTTACACCTTTATAGTTGGTATACATAATGGAGGCCATCCTTCCCATTGAGCGTGAAATACCCAACTTACGCACAACCATTCGAAATTCTCACTGATACTCAACCTTTAGAGAAATAGTTGGTACAATTAGAACTCATTGATGAAAGTCGCCAATAATATCTCCAACACAACGAGGCTCACAAGAAAAGAGTGAAAGCATCATTCGACCGCAACATCACCTCTCACTCATTTTCTAAGGGGGAGCTAGTCGTTTGTTATGATGTTGAAAAATAAGCCTTAGGACTCAGGAATTTTGAAAAATTATGGAAGGGTCCTTAGATCATCAAACATTGTCTCCTCAAAGGAGCATAAATTTTGTCAGAGCCCGATGATACATGCCTAACCAATCCCATCAATGGGCTCTACCTCAAGAAATTTCAGCCATAAGGAGGAAAGGCTCATTACCCTAGATTTAAAATGAATGTAACATAAATTTATTATGATGATTACAATCAATAATAAAAAAAATGCTCTTGTGTCATAGATGGATTGTCTGCCCATATACTATTTTGGATTTGCTGATGGAGCAACTCGATGGTCACAAAATTTAGCCGCAGCCACATAGGCGATATACTCTCCTGATCGATCACCATTCCTCTCCAATGGAGTATGTATTAGGTCAACCAAAAATAATAAAGAAGAATATGATGTATTCATTAGGTTGTTGAGTGATTCCTTTAACCAAGGAATCAATAATTTACATGCCTTTCATGATTCCCATTTAGTGGTATCGCAACTAAAAAAACCTTTGCAGTATGTGATTCACACCTATTTTGGAAGTACTTGCATGCACGCTAGTTAGACCACCACTTTGATCACATTACATTTACACATATACCAAGAGATCAAAATTAGGTAGCCGATCACATAGCTAACCATATCTTAGACTAGAATGCATCTCGTATATACCATTAGCCATAAAAAAAACCCATCATAAGCATAACATCCATCATAACGACATAACATCAATCATAAACATATAAAAACCTATAAAAATAACCATAGAAACATCATACGATCTGCCAAAATACATCACTCATATATACATTAAAAAATATGTGTCCCACTATACAAAAACAAGTCATTGACTATCATGTCAGTAAACAAAAATATACATATCACCAACACAGGGAAGCATCCTCATAATTGGTGTTTTCCCCAATCATACAATATCTCTAGGCTTGATCCCTGCCTGGTGGGTCCTTCGGACCTATGTGACCACCTAGCGCCAGTATAGGAGTAGCAAATATGGCATTAAGTGCTACTCAACGCAAAGTCAGGTAATGCACCCTCTCCCGGGCCATCATTGTCTCCAAAAATATATTAGCCAGGCTATCAAAACCCCTACTCAGTAAAACCTAAGTTAGCCTCTCTAACAGGCTCCATGAATTTTCCAAATCCAGAGCACGAGCATCTATCGTATTGTCCTGCGTAGTAGCATCTGTCACTTGGCCCTCAATAGCCACTAGCTGACACTCAGCATCAACCACTCTCGCCTCTGCCACCAATACTCTAATATTGGCAACCACCGTTAGCTCCTCAACCACGACCACTCGCACCTTTGCCACCTCTTCACGTGCCAAGAGGGAAGAATCCCCACCAACAACTACAATGCTGCTACCCTCCTCTAAGGGACCTGCAGCACAGACCTGACCTCTGATTCGGGCCTGACCCATCCCAAGTGGATGCGTCATCCTAGGCTCATGGCCTACTAAGTGAGCAGTGGGATGCCTTGTTAGCTCCACATCTACAAAGGAAACAAAAAATAGTATCAATGTCATCATCAAAGACAAATATATACATATACATACAAAAAATAGAACTCTAAAATGTAGAAGGAACATAAAAGGTCATACCTGCTGGTCCGCATGCATAGTTAGGAGGGAGACCCATCTCTAGATCCCCCTGGAAATCCATCACTACATACGAAAAATTGAGGAATATTTTTGGGTTCAACTCGAACCACGTCTCGACCATCATGTCCCAATACCTACCTGCCTCACCCCGACCATCGTGGGGCATCACAAGTACCCATCGGTGCATCCAAGGATCCCTCGAAGGGCCCAAAGGAACCACCATAAAGGGTCATAACATCACAACCCACTCATACATGATGTTGCAAAGAATTCTCTCATATGCAAAAGTATTCATTGAACCCCTTTGTTCTTTAGCTAGTTGAGTGAGCATGCCCTGATAAACATAACGGACCCAATCAAAGAAATCACTAGTTCTAGTTGATACAACACCGCAATATGTAGTCCTGATACTTGGTGGGTCGATGTCGACCCAGATAAGAAAAATATCATAGCTAGATCAGCGCAGTCAGCCAAATTAGTAATAGAGCCACCATGGCCTGCCTCCTCAGCTCAATAATGAATTTTAACTCCCCCAAGAGGGAGTGGATATGGGAGTGCCTCCCCCTGAGGAAAGAGACCCATCACAAAGTAGATATCGGTATCAGGCTATATCATCACATCTCTCCGACGGAAGAATATAACACGTCATCACCTATTCTAACAATGGACCAGTTACTGTAAAAATTCATCTTGAAATCTCAATATGTTTCTCTCCAATAACTTGAGAAATCCATATCAAGCTAGTGTCTCTCGAGCATGTGGCTTTTGGGCTACCAGAGTGCATAGATTTGGCAAGTCCCATTCTCTCCACAACATCATGCCACCAAGGAAACACCAAAAATGTCATATTTTTCACAAAAAACATCAAATTCATTAAAAAATTGACATCCCGATGCCTTATGGCCCTCTCCGTGTGCTGACCCCACGCATGTACCAACACTAGTGCAAATGGGGCCAAAATATGACATCACTTCATCTGTCATACGAATCAACTTCATCTGCTATCATCGGCTCTGAGACATAGATATAGTCGGTGGGATTTCATTAGATATTTTACCACCAAGAAATCGTCAGATTTGTGCGTCGGATATCCATTGTCCTTGATACCAAATAAACTTTCACCTAACCGAGCATTTCTGCGAGGTATATTTGTCGAATAGGTGATGTGGTGTTTGATGTATAGTCATTAAATTGGCGACATTTTTTTTCATCGTATAGTTGTAAAATAGGCGATGTTTTGTTCGACGTATAGTAGTTGAATAGGATACATTTTGTTCGACGTATATTCATCGAATAGGTGATGTTTTTTTTCAACGTATATTCGTCGAATAGGTGAGATTTTTTTTGATGTATAGTCATAGAATAGGAAATGTTTTAATTTGTAACCAAGGTCGAATACCCGACATCCATTTGTGGGATGTGTTTATCAAATATCCAACCATCATACGTCGTTTAACCGACGTTGTCACTTTTTATTTGATGAAGATGCTATGGATCCACTGATATTTTGTGTTAGACGGGAGATGTATATCCAAAATTGGTTCATTGATGAGGGACGATGAATATCTAATACTTGTTAAATGTATGTCGAATATCTAACAAATTATTATTGAAAAAAAATGGAAGAGGCTCCAAGGAATGGTCGTTAACTTTAACAAGGTATTTTCCTTTTGAAGTTGATGAAAATTTTATTTCAAACAAAGTCATTCTAGACCTTTAATGTAGATGTAACCTAATTACTCAGATTATGGTTTAGGCAACAAAATTTGGAGAATGTGTAATTGTCATGCGTTTCAATTCAAGAATTCACTCAAATGAAATAATGTAGATGGGATGCGAGCTTTAGCAATGTTGTGCGAAAAGAGGATTGACATGCAATCTAGATAGCATTGCAATACAATCCTCTTCTAGCATGACATTGTTGAACCTCACATTCCATGTACATTATTTCATTTGAGTGTACTAACATTGAATTGAAACACATGACAATTACACATTGTCTAATTTTTCTGCCCGAACCATAATCTAAGTAATTGGGTTACATCTACATTAAAGGTATAGACTGAGTTAGTTTGAAATCAAAATTTTAAGAACTTAAAAAAGGAAAATACCTAGTTAATGTTAATGACCATTCCTTAGAGCCTCCTCCATTTTCCCAAACTTTAGCTTGAAAACCAGGCAATAATGAATAGATAGAGAGGACAAGTATCTCTAATTATAGGAAATAGAATACACACGACAATCAATAAAATGGATAAAACACATGTTTCTCAAATAATAAGAACCACCAAACAAATTCCTATTAACAATAATGAAAAATTGTGATGATGTACTAGACCCTCTCTAATTGCAAGGACAAAAGCATTAAAATCAAGAATCCAAAGGAATATAGAGATAAAGGTTTCCAACTGCTCCTCCCTATCTTATCTTACCCTCTCCCTTACTCCCACCTCCCTCTCATCCCTCTCTAACCCTCCCCCTCTCCCCCTCACCCATCACTCCATCACCCCCTTACTCCCTCAACCCATTCTCCTTGATTTCATTCCGCTCCACCCTCGCCTTCCTAACCATCCTCCCCCTCTCTCCCTATCCCCTCACTCCCTCACTCCCTCACCCCTCACTTCCTCACTCCCTTCCTCCCTCATCCCTTTCTCCCTCAGTTCCCTTCTTCCTCACCCCCTTCTACCTGATTACCTTACAATTCACCCTAACCCACCTCCCCCACTTCCCCCTCTCCCCCCTGCCCTCACATCCTACTATCATTCACCGCATTCACATCATACCGTACTCTCGATGGGTGGCGCCTCCAACAGATAATAGGTGGATCATTACTGACACAACCTGATTACAAGGATTATAGATCAGATGGTAAGAGATATCTTGCCGTGCCTAACTGTTAATTAGCTAAAGTACACAGATGACATAATAAGACGTGGGATTTAGCAGGTTTTAACCATGCATGATGGCTTGTCACATGATCAAGTATTTTCCAAGGCTATATAAACCCTCTTTGTGTGAGCCGACTTTAATTTTGGGACCCAAGAGCAGATTTTTCAAGCACGCGACCATTAATATGCAGCAGATCATGCCTGTTCCAAGGAAGGTTGCAATTAAGAGGACGGGAAGGGCTATGAGAAAGAATTATTAGCCCGTCAATAGACACTGGTTCTATATAAAGAAAAAATGCATATCCATAACACAGGTAAGCAACAGTTCTGTTCTCGAGAGGCTAGCAGGCCGGCTTGGTGATTTTTCAGAGGTGGTGTTGTGAGATTTTGGAGGCTGAAAGTAGGTGTTGAATTTTTGGCCTTATCATATCCTATACTGAGCTTAAGGGAAGACTGATCCTATACTTTAGGTGTCCATTCCTATGGCTGGCTCGGGATAATGCATGCCACGAATTAGGAAATATGAAGTGCTGAGAAAATTCATGGTTGGGAAGATACTTTGAAGTAGCTGGGTGAGGGAGTCATGCATTGTGTTAATACTTGTATGAATAATCATATAAAAAATACTAGCCAAAATGGGGTGAATTATCAGGATTCTGAGTGGTACTCAGAGGCTACGAGCTGGCACATAGATTTTGGATCTTGTTTTTGCAATCAGACTTTTGAAGAGTTGGAATTACAAGTTAGTGTTAGTAAGGGTTCTAGCATGAAGAGGACTACAAGGTAAAGGGAGAAGAAATATAAGAAAACTGATATGGAAAATGACATGGAGATGGAGGTGGATGCCTCATGGGGAGTAAGATGTAAACACACATGGAGGGAAATTGAATGCATCATGGCCTTGACGACTGTTGCCCCGCACAACTGCAACCACTGTGAACAGGGGAATTTGGAATTATGGGACTGCATGGAGGACTTGAATAAAAGCCTGTAAATTCATCCAAAGGACAGAATTTATAATTTGCAGGGAAAGGTTGAAGACCTGAAGATCTGGCTAAAAGGGAATGTCGCAACCTCTAAAGAGGAGCTGAGCGGCATCGATCTGAACCAGCGTGCCAACCCTGAAGATTAACTGAATTTTAATTTCTATGTGTAAATCAGCAAATATTGTAGGATATACAACATAGCAACAACAATATCGAAGTTGAATTTTGTAATTTTGGAAGTCATTTGGGCCAAACCATCTATGGATGTATCAAGACAACCCAATTTTGGGAAATCTTGAAGATGTGATCTCTCAGTTTTAACTGCGACCAGATAGCGGATTTATATAAAATAAAATTACTCTTTTGTGTTAAAAAAATAACATCCAAATCAACAGAGATTTTCCTATGCATATTCATGAGGCAGATATTTTTGCAGATCGTTCATTCTTCCTTCATTACTAAAGCTCTATCATTGTAGTCAACCATCATACCCCACAGAGGATTGATCAAGCACATGAAAAGAAACCATTGCCACTGATTTTCAATTCACAGATAAAATCCCCAATAATTCATCATTACCTTCCTGTTACTATGATTAATATTAGCAAGATGCCTCCTAAAAATAATAATAATGAAGACTCAACCAACCCGATGCTTCCCCACCCTGTTGATCTTGATCATATCCCTCTTACAGACAGGGATTACAAAATTGTAGATACTGTGTGTGGTTTCAACCTTTTCGAACTCTACTATTGGCTAGAAGATAAATTCATTGACCAAACTATTGAAATTGGACTCTGGGAGTCCAATTACCTCATTACATCTTCCGTGAGACCCATCCTTTCCCATAATTCATTAGAAAATGTCAGGCCTGTTACTTACCAAACCAAAGAGCCATTGTCGCCCCAAATGGAGAAATCTAATTCACCATCACTTCCAAACCCATTGACCAAATGATGCAGGACCCTCCTATTGAAGCCAATGAGCCATTTTCTGTAGAAGCCTTGAATGAACTATATCTAAAATTAGATGTCTCCAAGAGAACAAATTTTTTTTACATTTTCCTGCCTAATAATGCCTAATTTCCCAAGAAGAATCCACCCTATGCTTCTGCCATGTTCCCTCATCAAGCCTAGTAGATCATTTCTGTGCATTCACACCTTCTTGATTATTATTATGATGAGTGGATTGATGAAACCATTCTCAGTTTCATGTAAATTTTCTCTACCAATCAAAATCCTTAACTTGTTTTTAATTTTAGTGAATTTTAGGCTTACAACATACATGAACAACTACTAAAGTTACCAACTGAAGGAGTATTCAAATATGCTTCCATTATTGTATATAAGTTTGTTTATTATCAAGTACATAGATTCCCATTTTCATTTCAGAAATTGGATGAAGAAGGGAACCTGCAGTCAGTGATTTTATGGACCTCATTAGTGAGGAAAGATTCAGATGATTACAATTTCAAATATTACATAGAATATTTCATTCATCTAGTCATGAGCGTGCTGACCAGCAATCCAAAGCCAAGAATCAGTGAAGAAATTAAGAATATCTTGCACCTGACAGAGCAGACCAAAACATGAGATTCTTACCTCTACAAAAAATACACAGATATTAGGGTGTATGGATGTGATTTGCCACCATACAAGCTACCCAAATACCTCCCAATGAGAGTAATTTCCCTAGTGTATTTAATAAAAATGATAAATTTAGATGAAATTCATTTTGTCTGAGCAAAGAAGAAGTCTTAGCTCAGAATGAAGACATAGGTTGGCCCTTTCATTTGCAAAAGTAGAGCAACAGGTGACATTAGGGGAATTTTGAGGTCTAAAATGAGCCTCCTAAGGAAATAATAAAATAATAGTGGAAATAATAAAATAAGATTACATTACATCATCAATTTTTAGAGGGAAAAAAGGAAAAACTATTTTTTCAGCTCTTATTTTCGACTTATCTCCCTATGGGTTTACTCAAATATTGAGCAGAAACACTCATTTGATAAGAAATTTGATTCCTCATCTAAGGAGTACCCATGTTCCATACTTTCAATGGACCCTGCTACATGCAAAATGTGAAATACATGAAAAATGTGATTGCAATCATGTTTTTCATGTATTTCACATTATTCGTGTAGGAGGGTACATCGAAAGTATGCAACATGGGTACTCCTTGGATAAGGAATTAAATTTTTCATCCAACGAGTACTCTTTCTCGAAATTTGAGTAAAACCTTAAGGATATAAGTTGAAATACGAGTTGAAAAATTAGTTTTATTATTTTATTATTTTTTAATATTTTTAATTTTTTATTCCAAAAATGGTCAATCATCCCCCATGGTTGACATCATCATATTGAATCCAATTGGTTCTTATAAATTTTATTTTGGTTGTACAATTTTTTTAGTAGGCCCTTTTTAAACCTCAAAATTCCCCTAATGAGAAGCAAATAAGATCCTGAAATAAATGAACTTTAATCTGAGATTACATGGTCTTATGACCCTTTGTGCGTAATCTCTAAGCTGAGGGTGGAACATAAAACCACTCATTATGTGCACACACAGAGGCCAAATATTGAGAGGTATATTAATAAGTTGAAATGGAGAGAGAACACCTTGTAGGAAGCAGAGGAGCAACTCATGGCCACCTAAATTTCACATACCCCTACTCTTCAAGAGAAGACATGGAAGAGACGAAGAGAGGAAGGATCCCCTTCATCTTCAGGGAGCTCACCAAAGGATTTCATCAAAAGAAATAAGGGAACAATAAGCTCCCATAGTCATCAATGATCCTGTTAGCACCTAATTTTGAACCTTAGGCTGAAAGAAGGAAAACCAGGGTAACCTCAAACCATGCTCAACCTTGTATCTAGCCCTACAAGGTTAGGAGAGGGCTCTCTCCGTGAAATATATTCGATGAAATATAAGAGTAAAGTAATTTTAGGCTAGGTATAATAATGGAAAATATTTTTTATAAATTTTCAGGGTGTATGGAACAGATGGGGTAGTTTGAATCTGGGGAATTAAATCAGAGATACAGGATATTCTGTGGGGCAAGGTAGGCAATGATTTTAAAAACTTAGTTTAAATAATGATGAAATGTGTATGACTGGTGAGAAGTTGAAAATGGCATAGGAGATGGATCCTTTTCAAACAGTAGAAAACATAGAGTATTGAATGATTTCCCAAGGCAGAGCATTAAAAATGGATTCTACCTATATATCTTGAAAGCATTCAACTAGAGATATGAATGAATGAATGGAAAACATAACAATTAACATATGAACACAAAGGAAAGAACAGTGTTAAAATTCATACCACAGGGATCCCACAAATCAGAGCTGCATATATTTATTAATTCCCTGCCAAATTGTTACAAATGGAGCATAGAGTGTCTTCAATGATTTCCAAACTATTGCACACTTTATCCCCCTTAATCCTTAAAAATGATTGAAAATTACATTAAATAGAACAAAATTGAGGGGAGAAAGTCCACAGAAAAAGGGAGATGTTTCACTAGAATCCGAACATAGGAAAAAGACCAATGATCTGCCCCTGAAAGGAAGGAACAATAATACATTTTTGACCATCTTGAAGATTTTCTGTTACACCCAATGAATGAAAAGAAGAAACTGGTAGAACCAATCCCTTATAAATCGTTGCTGAAGAAACCATGATGATTCTATGTCTATATCTGGCTCTCGGCCTTTACTATTTTCTCTATTTTTATCCTTTGAAGAATAACCAACTTTTGAAGAGAACACCCTTTAGAACCAATTAAAATGAAATTATGCCCTTTAGTGAAGGAAAGAATCATTTTGAAAAAAAGAGCGAAGGAAAAGGAGGTGAGCCCGAATTGCAATCGCAATCGGAAGAGGGGAAGGAATATTGCATAGCAAAAGGGATGCGATTGGGAATTTGTGATACGATAGTGTATAGGGAGAAGGGGAAATCACAATCACAAATCAGCATTTGGGAGCGGATGCAACACATATCGGAGGAAATGAGATGGAGGGGAAGTTATTTATAAAACAGATAAATATGAGTTTTGCGCTTTTACAAAGGAAAAAATGATTTTGAAATTGAAAAGAGCGGAGGGATTAAGGTGGGACCAAGCCAATCTCAATCGCAATCGGGAAAGAGAGTGGGGGCAAAGTGTTCATGGGAACTGCCAATTGCGATTGGCGATGTGCGATCAATTGCATCGGTGGGGAGGAATCGCAATCACAATTGGTGGGGAGGCAGGTTTGGAGTTAAACATCGTGGAAATGCTGATTGCAGTGAAAAAATTAAGACATATTTTGGAATTTATTTTTTGCATTTTACAAAGGAAAACACTTTAATTGGCACGGATGGAAAGGCGTTATGGTGGGCCCCCAGGCCAATCGCAATCGTAAGTTGGAGTGGGAGCGGGTTTAAGCATTGGGAATGAAATATGCGATGCGATGGAAAGGCCGATGCGATGAAATGAGGAATGGGAGAAATCCTTTGAAAACTCACAACAATTAATCTTGTTTTCTTTACACAGGAAAAGACCCTCTTCCTTTTGATAAAGTGGAAGGTTTTATGGTGGGACCCAACTGATCACAATTGGGAATCGAAGGGTGAGCGGAGCAGCGTTTTAAGTGTCATGAGAAAAGTGTCGATTGCGATTTGCGATTGATCGCATCCGCGGGAGTCAATCAAAAGGGGGCCAAATCGGGACCATACATTTGAATATTGTGATCGGATCGGAGGGAGAGGGTTGGCAATGTGATTATGCAATCGGATAGGGGAAAAGGGGTTTAATAATGATTTTTTTTTTAAATTATATGAAATAACATGTAAGGGAGAAATGGGAAAAGGGGAAAGATAGGCTATAGGGGACCTTCTTTCACTTAAGCATAAATTTTGATCAAGGAGTTGGTTTTGAGAGTATAATATATCGTTGGAAAGCTCTTTTCGGGCTCTTTCTAATGGATATAATTAGAACATGATTTTACACTAAAAATGCTATGGAAAACACCTTTGAAGGGAAGGGAGGTGGCTTTTTGGAGATATCAGCTTCCAAAGTGTAGCCTAAAGACATAAAATTACATAAGAGATGATAATAAAAGAAAAGTACATGTTTTCACCTCAAAACATGGTTTTGAGGTGAAAATTACATCAGTGAAAATTACATCAAGCCTGAAAGAACAATTCCTTGATCTTCCCAGATACTGTGCTTCTGAGTTTATTTTTCATCCTCATGATCTTACTAATATTTATTGACACCTGACTCATTAATTTGACCATGATGAAACCTTAGAACCTATTAATACAACCCTCTGACCTAATAATATAGATTGGGAGTGAAAATGGACCATGAATAAAGACCATAGAGAGGAGAATCAGCAAGTTTCACCTAAGGGAAAACTGAATGAAAAACCACTACCATCAATGAATTCGTGACCTAATGGAATGATGAAAATTTATGATACGGGACTCCTAATATGCAAATTCAAAAGAGAAGTTTTGATCACTGATGGGAGTATGACAAGACTGACACTAACAGATCCATTGTCTTTAGCACCATCAGGCACCAAATTTATAGAATCTTAAACAACAACATCATTGTCACAAGGCTAATAGGACACATTCCAAACATCTCAAATCATCAAGGGAGAAAAAGAGAAAATTATTTTTGATAGATACAAATATATTAAGATTAAAAATGATAGAATTAAAATCAGTGCATACAAAAAATTCTAGAAACAAATTGCTAGTTCTCAAAGCAGGTTTCTAACAACCTTTGATATAGAGAAGGGAAGAATGCAAATGGTATTCTTACAGACTCAAATTGTACAACCAAAGTAAGTTGCAGAATAAAAGAAGAACTCCTTTGAATTTTATGCAAAGGATATTCATCCCATCGAATAGATGGAGATGCATAAGCAGACTAGAGAAATGATATTTTCCACCTTGACTAACAGTTCAATGAATGTTTCAAAATTGTAGGTATCTCTTACAAATATTGTATCTCAGCTTAAGAATGAAAAGATTTCATCTCTAGAAAAAGACGCCAGAATAAAATCATTAGAAGATCTTGTCATAAAGATGGGATATAATCTAGAGAATTAAGGCAACTGAAGAATTGATAATGAAGAAATATGTAGATATTGTAGCCCTTAGAAATAAATTGAAAATGTCAGTAACAGACGACCCACATACCAAGGAGATAGAAGATTCAGAGACCGAAAAATAAGATATGATTAATTTTATCATGGAGCAGAATGCTCAAATAAAAAATATGGAGGCATAAATGGATAAGCTAATCAAGGAGAAGGAATAAAGTGCACAGCTGGCCATGATTCATTTTAATGCGATGCCTCTCACAACAATACCAACTATAACTGCTTCTACATAAAAACATCTCCAGCACAACCAACAGATACTGCAAGAAAACTTACAAAAGCAATGGAGGATATGTCAATACAAACGGAAGAAATAAAAACACTACAAGGACAGGTAAAATCCTTACAGGAGCATAAGAACAGAAGTGAAACCTCACACTTAGTAGAGGCACAAAGGTCCCAAATATTGTTTGAAAGGATACAAAAAATGGAAAAAGAGTTAGCCATTGGCCAGAACTTGGCTCAAGCCAAGGAGAACATATGGATAGATATACTCAACTCCATGAATGATATTTGGCCTTATATGCAAATCATTTTCGAAAAAAATGAATTGATATAGAAAGCTACAACAACTGTTGCAGACATCAAAGAAAAGTTGGGTGATAAACCCACTGAAGCAACTGATATTATTTGATTCCTTAAATATAAGAATAAATATGAGTTGGAAGACATAGGAATTGAAGATATAACTAAAAATATACTTGAAATAAAGAGGGGTTTGACCAAAAAGAACCTCATTCTATAGTTGTAAGAAAAATGTTAGGGATTAGATATTGTTGTCAATAGTTTTTTCAATAGTTTTGAAACAATGAAAGAGAAGGGACTTCCTAGTTTATTTGTAATAAATGATAAATTAATCACAGAGGAAGACTAAATTAGGAAATTTAAATAAGTGGCCACAAAAGGTTCTAAGTTTTCTAGAATAAAGGGAAACTTAACAAGAAAGCATTTCTTGAGGCATTAAGGAATTATTTTTACATAAAGCATGATGTAAATCATATTTTTGTAGTTAAGTCTACTTTTCCATTATCTTTTGAAGTGGATGAGGTTCTGAGGAGGGGTGAATAAAATGTCAATTCCGGATGAAGAAACATGGAAGAAATTTTGTGAGTTACTAGACTAAGTGGTAACTTTATCTTCGGTCGGAAAACAATAAGCTCAAGGACCAAAGTGAAAAATCATCAACCTCCTTGAGATCGGGGCCACCTTTCGAGCAGGTTCAAGTAGCCTTATTAGTTTGTAATAAGAGATATAATTTGTTATAAATTTCCCTAAAATATATCCCTATTCAGTTATGACGGATTTTTTTGTAAATATTTGTATAAATAATTCAATTTTTGAAGTATTGAGGGTTGATTTTTGCACTCCATAAGCTATTTTACTTTTCCATTTGATTGGATGATTAATAATAAAAGAGACTTCTTCATGGGATTCATGTGTTGGATTATTTGGTGATGTGTTTATCTCATTGTCTATGTGTTTATTTCTTCATTCCCATGCTTATGTGTTCTTAAATATGAATTACTTTACAGAAACCATGATGAACAGAATTTGTTGAAACATGCACTCTGATTTTGGCCGTAGGTAATTTCAATGTTTTCCTCTGATATCAAGTTAAAGAATTATAAACTACTCTAAAATATCTAGTTAGTTCACCTACCTTGCCTTGTGAAAATCCTTTGAAAATATGAAACATATCCATGTTATTTTATAGAATCTATAGTCCAATGTAATTTTAAGAATCTAATCAACCAAAACAATTAAAAAAAATCATAAACAATCAATCAAACAATCGAGCATTCATACCTAGCCTAAAATTCCCAATAAACAAAGTTAAATCTGATAGAGAGATTCCTCTTTGAGTTTAAGGGGGCTAGATCCTATACTCCAAAGTGGTTTTGTGTTTACCTTTGTGATTTCTTTTTCAACCTTTGGAAATTACAGAGTGCTAATAGGGCATTGATCTAATCGCACCCGATCTTAGCCCTTTAAACCTCTGGGAAATTTATTTCACGTGCCAAATTTATTACATAATGGAACTTTATAAGTGATATGATAGTTAACCATATAACCTATGGTTAATAATCATAAACACACTTTATTCTAAAATTACATGACTCCTATCACAAGGAAAATGAATTTCAAGACCCCCTCATATGTGCATTGATTTTTTTAATTTGAATTCCAAATACTCTTATTTAAACCTAATTGACTCAGTGTAATTAGATTATGACTTAAAACAAACCTAATGGTTATCTTGGATAAAATGAGGTATCTGGGGTTAATTACATTACAAAAATTCAACCATAGGTTACTCTTATCCATATGATCCTACTTAAATAGATAAATTACTAAATTTAATATAATGTAGAAATTACTTCTAGATCATAGCATCAATCACACAATAACTGAAAATTTAAGCAGTGGAAGAATAAAATAGTTTTGTAGATACATAAGTAATTTCTTCTCAACATCAGTTTTGCATACCTCATGGAAACCTCTACAAGATACTAAAATAATAATTTCATGGTCATCATAAAGATCTCAAAATGAGGTATATGATCTACATAAAAAATAAAGACAGAAGTTGTGCAACTGTTGTATTTCTCCATATGGACATACATATCCATATGATTGTATTTATTATTTTTACAATTTCCTTTCAACCTATTGAAAACTTGTAAGTTGATCCTTATTATGCATTACTTTCTCTTACTTGTTCAATGTGGCAAATACATGTCTATCATGTCTTATTTATTCTTTTCCTGAAACATGTAAAAGTTCTTGATTGCACTACATTTCTCAATTTACATATTTTTTATTCAAGACCTATAGTGTATATGCTAAATGTAATTTTACCTTTTGTAGATATTTTCTTCCGATAATTGTTCCTCTTCAACATAAAAATCGACATAGATTTTCCTACACATATTCATGAGACCAATGAGAAAAACTTAGATTAAATTTGACCAATTATTAAATTTAATTGCACCAATAAATAATAATTAAAAATACTTGAGTGCATGAATACTTAAATTATCTCCTCTTGGTTTCGAGAATAGATTATTGGTGTAGTTTAATCTTGGAGCAAACCTACCTCCACTCGACGAAGCAGCAACAACGTCAACATTGAACTTGATATTTCTCTCTTGGATCTTAGAGTTTTTCTCCAAGATTTTCCAAATTTTAATTTATTCTCTACTGAACAGGGCCAACCATGTGAAGGTGGAAGCTCTTATGGCCCCTCTCCCCCTCAAATCACTCTCAATTCCCCAGTACCCAGTCTATATACTAGGAAATATTTGAAATAAAGATATTAAGATACGTCATAAATATATAAATATATAGTAAACATTTATTCATTCACTGATTCATAGATTTAAAAAAAATATTTGATCTCAGTATGATTTATAATAAGCTGTATGTTATACATAATCTGAAACAAGGTCATTCTAATTAAATTACAAGTACAATAAATTATTCTTTGGTTTCTTGCAATTTTTCATGTATGAAGCAAGGAATGCATCCCCTTCGGTTGTAAGATGTCTTGCTCCCGACCTGGTGAAATGTCTATGTTGTTGTAAGGGATGCAGAGAATCAATTGCAATAAGAATAAAATGTTAAATTTTTATTTATAGTAATTATTAATACAAGTGTTTTATTAATAAAAAGGGAGTACAATGTTCGTTACCTACCTCAGTAGTATAGGGGAGCGTGATACTTTTGAATGTGGCCATAGGTTCCTCCACTTGCCTGGCCTCATCCCATACATGCTCTAGAGTAGAACAAAAAAGATTTATAATTAATACACCTTTTTCATTTAAATATTTCTAATTATAATCCATACTAAAAAAAAATTATAATTCAAATGAAATACCTCCAAAATCGAGCTAAACATCAGTTTCAATTTTCACTCCACTGTCACTAGGATCATGTCTTCCATCATTTCTTGGGACATCAACATTTACACTGTCTACCTACTTTTTACAATCAAGCACATTACTTTATGGCCAAAAATAAAAACCAATAGATTGTGTATAAGTATTAATTTATAAATTCTCTTTGTTGCTTTTATTTACCTCAGTCTCAAGTGGGGGATCATAACTAGTACGTGAAGACCCCGTGCTTGTCCTATGTTAAAAAATGACTTGATATCCATGCATGTAAGAAAGTTTGAGGTCTTCCTCCATGGGAGTTTCATTTAATTGTTCCCCTTCAATTTTGCATGAAAACAAGAATCTTTTTTCTTTTGCAATATTAAATTAAATTTATTAAGAATCTAAAATTTGGATGCAATTTTTTTCCTTCATTCTTACAATTTTTGCGGCGAGTTTTGAGTAACCCCCAGGGCTAATATTATGTTGGCCATGTTTTTTGTATGCTTGCCTTTATGGATTTAGATGTATCTAGGATCCTATACTTATGGTATTTATAAGCTTAATTACATGTCACAATGTTAATAAGAAAGCATCATAATTACATTAATAAATGTTCCTCATACCTTCTTTGTCCGGGTGATGTCTTCCCTTATTTCAAAGTATTTTCTCCTTTGCATCTTCTACGAGGTATTTTTACTCACTCTTTGAAATCATTGGAGGGTGCTCATAGTTATTTTATTTTGCAAATGAACCATATATTTGTGTCACATATATTTTAAATATAGGCTTGCCTACATGGTAACTCCTCTTTTGTTGAAGGTACCATCTCTGACTAGGTCAACTAACGTATTGATAATTTCTTCTTTCAACTTTGAATTTCGTGAATTCAACCTTTTGTGAATGGTGGGCCTAAATATTTGCAAGTTTGCCTCATTCAAGTGCATATAGAAGTTATTGTTTCCTGCAAAACGATATTATCATTACTTGAAAATAATGGAACTCTATACGTAAATTTCAAATAGATCATACTTAATATGTAAAACACTTATTAAATACCTAGAATATTTTCTAATTTCATGGGAACGTGGTCATCATCTACCAAGAATATAACTGGTAGTGTTCTCGTGTTAGTAACATGAGTAGACCCAGGAAATATTACTTGAGTAGATGTGATGGAATCATGGTTTACATCATGTGCACATCCTTCTGTGTGTTGTATAGTGGGTGCAGATAATGTTGTGTCACCCTATTCAGGATTTGCATTGACAGTCAGTGTGTTCAGTGTGTTACTCGCAATAAGAGAAAAGGTGATTCTAGCAATGTTGACCCCCATAGTCTCACCATGAGGATCAAACTCCCTAAAAGAAACCTATAAAATAGAGAGTTATTTTAGGAGGGATGACAAAATTAAAATCATAAATAAAGAAATGGGATAATTAAATGAGTTGCTTACCCCATGTTGATGGATTTCGGTAATCATGGTTCTGATTTGGTCTCTTATATTATCTCCTCTCAGTGGCTCAATCATAATTAAAAAAATGAGTCTCTTGTTTAATTTTATCAGAAGCCTCTTGGCTATTTGGATCAGATCCATTGACATATAAATTTGTTCTTCAATAAGCACTTCCTCTAGAGCATCTGTGGATTGGTTTGAGGCTAGCACCTTCCCCTTGTCACCATGTTAATCAAATATGTGGCAGTTGGTTAGAGATTATTTCGGGATAGAAATTCTAAATTTCGATCTTGTTTTTTTCCTCATTTGAAGAGAAAGAGAAATTAGCTTATTTTTTTCCAGAAGAAAAAACAAACTATTTTATTAAATATATAAAAACAGTTTACATGAGTTCTGCATATGCCATCATATTGAACATTTCCTGTGCCATATACATGCTTTCAGAGTGGTGTAATCCCTCACCACCCCTATGACAGTAAAGAGAGATAAAAAAATAAATCAAATGGAAAGCGAAAGTAATAGAAGCATGCAATCATCATATAGTGCATAAGTAGCACATGTGACAAGGATCCAAGAAATAGTAATGTTCACAAGTCTTAAATCTGAGATAATTCATTGTCGAAAATCCAACATATAAAAAAAAAGAATTTGATATGAAACTTAAATAAAAAAGGAGGTGTGATGACAGTCATGTTAATTGTATCTGTCCCTGGTCCACCTCTTGACCAACAATTGGGTGAACACAGTGTAGGGTACTGACCATCATCTGAAATCCCCTTTCTGATAGGTTTCCAGCCTCCAAATTCTTTTGGAATTTTTTTGTGTAAATGTAGATTCAACAAGTTTGAAAGAAATAGAAAATTTCTAGATGCGGTAACTCGCTATGTCTCTAAGAGAATTGATGTGACTGCTCTGTGATTGTTGGAAAATGAGTTGTGAGTGAAATCTCTTTGAAGATGCATATCATTCTATGGGACACAAGGCTAAAATCGAATCTTGATGGTTCTTATACTAATACTCTAATTAGGTATATGATGGAATTGTAGAAATAAATTTATAACCAACACTTCCCCATGTTGAATATCAAGAATATCAACATTAACATTAGGCCAGAACATAGGTAGAGCATGAAATTAAAAATGAACATGATAAGTTTTAATGATATTTGATAATCCTTGGCCAAGTAAGTGTATTACTTGACCTTTAGTAGGCTCTAATATAGGGTGATCCACCTTCTTCATATGTTTGAGTCATTAGTATGTGTTGGCTTCCATGAGAAATTTGAAAATCAATTATGTGCAGTTTCTCCTTGTCATTAAATGCTTTTGTAATGGAAAAATTTATAGCTATATACCTAGATTTAGTATAAGGGGAAAATTCATATATATTTTCATGTGAGAGAGGCTCTCAACACTGGTATGCTCCTCGATTTTAAAGTTTTTTTAAATATGTCCTTCAGAAAAATTGTGACCATGCTAAGAAAAAATATGCTACCATATATACATCTAGCTTGATCACACTTTATATAAACACCTTGGGAGGGTGATTGATGTAACCATAACATTCTCAAATGAAAAATAATGAAACAAATATGCATAACATTGGTTTGGAGCTACATGTTAAACATATTACTAATTTCACATTTTATTAATGAGAGTAGAATCACATTTTTTTTCAAAATATTTTTTCATAAGCTTTTCAAAATTGTGCTCCCTCCGAACTAGAGAAACATGCTTCCTCTGAATCTGGAAACTTGACCTAATATGTGCTATGGATACCACCTAAATATCTACTGAAGTCATATGAGTATCCCATCTCTTCCATTTGGGTCCATTCCCACCAAGTGGATCTGCTAAGGCAATCCTTCTGCCTATTAAAAAATATTGCATAACTAGCTCTATGTCCCTCTGATCGACCCCATAATTTGTATGATTTTCCCTCTTTGAGCCCCAGTATGATGGATTCCTCAGCATAATTGACTCCCTCTGGCCATAACTATACTGAATCTCCTCTAAAATCAACTATATAACCTTGATCCTCTGAGGTTGAAATGGAGAGCACATTCACTCTCAAATAAGGAAGATATAGAACATGATCAAAGTTTACAGTCCATCTTGATTCTAGCTCAAATACAATTGAACCCTCTCTTGTACCAACGGTTCCTTTAGTATGGATCCAAAACCTAACCAGGCATCTAATAGCTACTGAGCTGCCAAGTTGCTAAAATAGATCACACTCTGTTGTCATATGGCAGGTGGCACCACTGTCTAGATACCAACCATCTCTGGAAATATCCTCTGAATCCAAGAGTGATACATAATCTTTCTTTAAAAATGTGGATAATTTCTTGGTGAGTTGTGGCTTGTCCTCCACTATAGCCTCTTTCAGAACCAATATTTTGCTCTCATGCTTGGCCTAAAATAGTGAATAGTGTAATGTGAAATAGTGAAATAGATTTTCCTTTGACATGACCACTGTTGTATCCATCTTGGATGGTGATTCTCAGTATGTGCCCCTGTTTCCTCCTAAATACATTGCTCCAAAATATGGAGAAATCCTAAAATAATTTTCTAATGAATGAGGTTCTGAAAGAGATTTTGTAAAAATCATTGTAAACTAAAGGTTGAAATTATATCTATTCAAAATAAAATATATACTAAGCTATTATCACTCTTCAATATCCTAGGATTATTATTATTATCGTACATGAATTATAAAATATTAGCAATAGGCATAGGATTTATATCTTCAGATTCACAATATAAATAAAATAGAATGAAAATGATGTAAAATTCAATAAATAATTAACTGAATCAACTACATTCACAACATTCATATATGTATCATCCACTTAATAATTCTAATAATAAAATGAAATAACTAGATCAAAATAACTAATCAGTTGTACAAGATACGATTATATCAAGAAAAATTATTGATATTTTGATTTCACTAAAAGATAACAAGAAAAATTATAGAAAAATACCATATTCAGTTGATAAAAAACCTTGAAAATATGAAGTGGTTCAAGGTATTCTTCCAAAATAAAATTTACAATTTTTAAAAGTGTCTTCTTCTTCCAAAAAATTAGAATCTGCAATACAAACTATGACGATTATTTAAATAAGCCTCTTAACTTCAAGAGTATATCCTAGTTTTGTTACAAAAAAATTAAAAATAGAAAACTAAAAGATAATTTTTTCTGACCTCCAGCAAATCCGATGAATTATTTTTTAGAATGGTTGAACTAGAAGCTTTTGATAAGGATTTACATTACCCATGTATGCTCAAGATGTGATAAATATACTATGGTTGGTCAAAGAGCATAATAATTTGGCCTCTATATATCTTGTCTTCTAAGAATAGTGATTGTTATGCCATTATGGATATAATCTCTTTGACCATGATGTAGTTTCTATGTGGTTTCACAAAGAAATTGGAAATTACTTATGAGTTAGATCTTTCTAATTTTCCAATATGATTTTGCTTACCACTCATGTGACCTAACACATCATTGATGAAAACATCTGCTTTTTTGGAATACTCTAGGAGTGGTACATTAGACATGTAAAATTCTCTTGTAATTTGGAGCAATGACCCAATTATGTGAGAACAATATTACTCAATTTCCTTGACAATATATTTAGATTGTTGTAAATTCCTCTTACATTTTTTGTTGGGAATTTTTTCTTCTTATTATCTTGGCATCTAATGCTCTGGGGATTCTTGATGTAGATGTTTTAGTTGTGGCCTACTAAGATATTAATTGTAATAAACATTCTTTCACCCTTCTCCTTTCAAAAAAATTATCTATTACCTTGTTGTGGCTAGTTTTAATTTTATTGTATGTTGTACATAGGAGATTATGTAATTTGAAAATTATAAAAATATATATATATGCACAAAATTAAATTTTGAAAAAAAAGCGGCACTTAGCAGTATTTGAAGTTATGTGTCAAATAGCGTGACCAAATTTTGGCGTGTTGGGTTAAAGAACAAGCGCTTCATTTCTTGGATGCTGGAATTTGAAAATTTTGCACGTGATGGAGTATGAGCGGAGTCATAAAGTAGTCGGAAGTTAACCAATGGGTTGCCTCCACTGGAATCTTTGACCCCCACCGATTGACTAGAATGTGTGGCCTAGATCTTCTGCGGGGGCACTACCCTGTGATCAAGCATGTACTGCGGAGTCCCTCCGCAATGATGACAACTTGATGACAGTCGTCGGACCCCATGACAATAGCAAGAAAGCCAAGTCACCTTCCACATCACCCTCCACGTCATCCTACAAGTCACCCCCAACTATCTGTCAATCACTTCATCATTTAATTCATTTCTGTATTTTTTAATCTCGCCCATTCATTTTCCTTCTCTATAAAAGGAGGTTTGTTCTCATTTGCATTGACATCTACCTCGCGAACCGCTAAAGTCTCCAAATTATCATACTAGTAACCAATTCAATGGCCATTTCGACGCATCCAGGTAAACCGTGTTACTATTCTTGTACAATTGTTAAAAATTATGAAGAAATATTCAATTTCTGTGTCTTCCACTCATATCCCACTAATGGACAAAGAAGCAGAAATTTTGGATATTGTCTTCATAGTACACCACCCTCTTTTTTATTAACATGTTGTTATAAACTAGGCAAAGTCCCAAATTTACTCTACTTTGATTATGTCTGGAGTCATGTCAGTGTTTGTTCCCTAGACCTAGATGTTTCTCAAGTTTATTGATTGGTTGGTTTACTCCATGTTGTTGGACAGATAAATCATTCTTGCAGACAAGATAGATCTCCCTAGTATCCTACGGATAACTATCAACAAATAGAAAAATGTAAACTACTTTCTATAGATTATATTTGATCTAGAATTATCTATAATGAAGGATTTAGGACTTACCTGTAGTCCAACACTGATCTTAGTCTTCTTTCATGTCACTTTAAATACGTCTCCTTTTGGGATCTGCAATAAAAAACATGAAAGAATCAGAATAACCTGCATAATATAGACTAATTCATGTTTTTTATTGCAGATCCCAAAAGGAGACTAATATAGACTAATATAGACTAAGAATCAAAAGAACCTGCATAATATAGACTAATTCATAAACCATAAATCTATCTTGATGATTAAGGAATTCAAGAAATAAGTCATTTAAATAAAAAAATCAATGAGAAAATAGGATCCATTTGTATTACCTTTAATGAAAAAAGGAGCCTTACAACCGTGTTCGCCTTGATGTCGTACAGGTCCTTCCAGGGTGAGGAACAAGTGTTTCCTCTACTTTGAAAAGCCTTTGCACTCTCTTGACTAACATATACATGAGTGTGTAATCATTCCCATATGATAATCAGTTAAGAGAGTCTGAGTTTTCTCTAGCAATTCTCCTCAAAAAATATCAAAGCCTAACTCCCTTTGAGGCTGAAATATGGCCTCAATTTATAGCTAAAGAGCAGAGGTTACAGCTCCAAATAAAAGGGGATAGAATCCTCTTTCAAAGGGATTAAGTTCTGCATACCAAGGGGTAGGCTCCTTTAATGGAGGGATGAATGTACATGAAAGGAGAAAACTTTCCACTGGATAATTGCTTCCAGAAGCTTCTAGATTCAACCAGCTGAGCTTCTAAATTTTACTTCCGCCTTCAATTTACCTTTTATAGGAATCCACACCTTTAATGAAGAAAAATTGTGGCTGGTTCTGCATGTTCTAGAACAAAAAGATGCGGCACTCCAGGTAATACTAGGAGAAAGTGTGGTACAAGTATTTTTATGACTTTTATAAGCTTTTCTCTCAATTTCAAGACTTTGTTTTAGGAGATTGATGTTGTAGAATTCTAAGGGAGTATTGTATGAGTAATGATGAACCCATATAGACAGTAAAACATCATGGTGACAAATTTTAGTGTAACAGATTTCCCCCTAAAGTACGAAGTCTGAGACCATTCGAAGAGTGATGTGCTTTATCATTTCGAGGATTAGTTTGTGGACAACCCAATCGGAATCCTATAAAAACATTCAATGCAGATATATATATATATATATATATATATATCATCGCTGAGGTAGGCATTCCCATACTTAAATCAAACACTAACTAAAACTTGTTCTGATGTAGAAATGATCTTACTATCACATCAATAGTGTAGACACAGTATGGACACAACCATCTATTATGAATATTCTACATCATAATGAATAATAAAACTCCTCGCAGCCTGGATGGTGGAAACTAGATCTAGGGTCTTGATTTCCTCGAACTGAACTAGTACGATTCCATCCATGTGATTGATTGTGTCGAAGTCGAACATGGTATAAACCACTTGATTACCAGTCAATAATGTGAATTGTTAACGTGTGAGAGAAACAACCAATAATGACAATGGCTCTCAAAGTACTCAGTACAATCCATGAAATGTGAATAAATGATCTGAAGTTGAACATTTCACGAAATCATTCGATCGAAGGTCAATGATGCAACATGTCATCGAAGGTGAGAAACCTGCCATTAAGGCATGTATATTCCAAGGTACTGAAGGATTCTAGATCAACTTCCTAGATGATGAGCTATTGTCGATAGAAATTGATCCGTCATAGGAAAGCCCACGACATGAAACCATTAGATAAAGTTTTGTAGAAATATTTTGCAAGGACTGACTCACGGATGGTCAACGCGAATGGAGACATATGTTTGCAAATGAATGGTTTATTTGAACTATCCTCTTGAACACATAACGACACTGTAGATGGTTTGGTGACAATTGACCTAAGCTAGTACCTAGAAAATAGTTGAAGACTTTCAATATGGTTTGATTAAGTGATAGGCAAAGGTTTTTCCCAACCCAGGTAGAAGTGTGACAAAAAGTGTCATGTTCAAGAGTGGTATACTGCTTTTTAAAGAAAATGTGACAAATGGATCCATTTTCTCTCTTTTTCCCCCACCATTTCTGGCAAGTACCTCTTTATTTTTGAAAAGATTGAGGAGGATAATATTTTCTTGTTATATAAGCTCATCCTTCGGATGAGTCCAACTTAGTTTAAAATCGAACCCTAAGAAGGAGTGGTTCGTTCCTATTTGTAATTGACAGGTCATTTACTATTAAATTTTAATGAGTCCAGTATAGGAGAAACTCGGTGTTTTTCAATTTTAGGGAGTCAGAAGAAAAACTTAAGGAAAATCTGTGGGTGTATTTTTTCGTAAATTTAGTCTCTGAAGCCCGGAAAAGGATAAAATAATACAGGATAGAACTCTATTGACCATGATTAGTCAACATATACCTTTTTCGTAAATATTCCATTTCAGTCCAGAAAAGGGGTAAACTTATACTGAAAGGACGACTGTTCATTTCCTTTAACAAGTTCAAATAGTCAAGTAATCGGAAATATTTACATCTTTAGAGAGTCTGAAAAGGACTTAAATGAGAACTCCAGGGTTTCATTTTTTCGTAATTTTCAAGAGCCCGAAAAAGTGATAAAATTATACTCATTTTCTCTTTTTCGTAAGTTTTAACGAGTTCAAAAAAGGGATAAAAATGTACTCATTGGTTTCGATTTTTCATAAGTTTTAACGAGTTTGAAAAAGTGATAAAAATTGTACTCATATGGACGACTTTCAATATAATTTACGAGCAAGAAAAGACAGAAATAACTTGACATTTTATTGTGTTTTATGATAATGAAAGATAACAAAATAATCTCAGGATTTTCATGAGTTTAACGAGTCTTGAAAATAATAACCGAAATGGACTCAAGATAGGTTTCATTTTTACAAAAGCTTGAAATAGAGAAAAACTATGCTTCAGATAGGTTTGAATGCCCCCCAAGCATAACTTGCTAGAGGACATGCCCCCCAAGCTTCATTGCATTCAACTAAGTAGACTACTAGTTACTAATAGCTGGATGGAATGAAGGTGCATATACGAGATCAGATGAAAGACTCGACTTAACACTTACAAAATCTAATCAAAGACTCGACTCAATTAGGGGAGGATTTGTTTCATTTTTTAACGAGGTTGACATAGTAAAAGAACTATCCTCATACCTAATTCATTTTTTCATGAGGTTGACTCAGTAACAGGAACCATCCTCAGAAATTACTATCTCTAATCTATTAATCTACTCTCTACAATCTAAGACATGTTTCATTTTTTAACAAGGTTGACACAGTAACACGAACGATCCTCATAGACATGTTTCATTTTTTAACGAGGTTGGAACAATCAAAGGAAATCTCCTCATTACTCACTAATTCATTTTTTAACGAGGTTGAAACAGTAAAAGGAACTTTCCTCTTGGTATCTGTTTCATTTTTTAATGAGGTTGACATAGTAACAGGAACGTTCCTCAACTACATGTTTCATTTTTTAACGAGATTGACAAAGTAAAAGGAACATTCCTCTTGACCCACTGATTCATTTTTTAACGAGGTTGACACAGTAAAAGGAAATTTCCTCTTGACCCACTGATTCATTTTTTAACGAGGTTGACATAGTAAAAGGAAATTTCCTCCTTAATCACTAATTCATTTTTTAACGAGGTTGACACAGTAAAAAAAAATTTCTTCTTGACCCACTGATTCATTTTTTTAACAAGGTTGACATAGTAAAAGGAACTTTCCTCTTAACCCACTGATTCATTTTTTAACAAGGTTGACACAGTAAAAGGAATTATCCTCATGACCCACTGATTCATTTTTTAACCAGGTTGAGATAGTAAAAGGAATTATCCTCATGACTCACTGATTCATTTTTTAACAAGGTTGACATATTGAAAGGAATTATCCTCATGACTCACCGATTCATTTTTTAATGAGGTTGACACAGTAAAAGGAATTATCCTCATCAGTGACCTTGTCATGGCTTCCAACTGGAATAAAGACATGTCAAGGGACACTCCTCGATCATGGCTTCCAAAAGGTCTTCATCAAATGGAAGAAAAATTCTCTGGAAGGAACACATGTCAAGGGACTCAAAAGGGATAGGAACACCGCGTTTAAATAATCCCATAGGGTTTTCCATGTCAATTACTGGATCTAAGTCAAAGGAAGTTGAGCAAATATTGAGAGGCTTGCTTGCATCGGTAACTGAAAACATGGAACTGATTGCCACATAATTAACCCGTGGCAGGGTAGATATCACTTATGTAAAAGGAAAATTTAGGGGTGTTGGATTTTTGGTATTCGAATCAAGAATAACGAATGAAAGCTGGTCTACAGTCACAATGTTTCCATTGTGAGGGAAATACATCACGCGAAAGAGTGTTGATACGACAGCTTTCATTACATAGACATAGTCTCACCCAAGGAGTAAATTGAAATCCAAGGGGCCTCAAACTACCATAAGATTAATACAGACAATTTTACGTTCCAAGTTAATAAGAAACTTAGGAATAATCCCTAAAATTTCACTAATGGCTCTGTTAAAATCTGACAGTTTCTGCGTGACAGGCACAAGCTAAGGGAAACCCAAAGCTTTCCAAATAGTTGAGGATAAAATACCAACAGAATCACCTTCATCTATATTTGTGTGACGCACATTCTTACCACAAACCTTCACAATGATTTCGAAAAGGATGGAGGAAGGAAGACAAGGTTCTGTCAGTCTATTCCAATCAAAGGAAAAGACCTCAGTACTTGGAGGAAGTTCTGGACAAAAGGTGAAGTTCCCCCTGGCGTAGAGGAATATGATGTAACAAGAAGAACCTAAGCGGTATGAGTTTCACTCTCTATAGGGAGAGTGGGATCAACCGGATGTGAAATCAAATCGACCACTTGATCAACTAATGGATCATGAACTTGAGTGATATCAGTTTCACTCTTTAATGGAAGAGTGGGATTGACTGTACTTGGAATTAGATCAATCACTTCATCAGTTGGAAGCTGTTTCTGTGGAACAGAAGGTTTTCCAAAAATTTTGAGGCTTCATCCATGTGAGGGCAAATGTGAGTTTGATGACTCCCTTTGCATAACTTACCAAGAAACCTAACTTTACCCTTTTTCCTATGAACCTGACTATCAATGTTTGATGGATCAATGGAATGTTGATGAGATTTTTCTAACCATACTTCCAAGACCTTTGGAATACCAGGACAATTGATAAGGAAGTGGTCACCCTTACAAAACTTGCAAGGGTATTTGGGTTTACGACGCATGTTGGAGTGTTCCTCAACACTACTAACACTTACAGCCATGGTTGGTTTGTTGACTTCTTTCTTCTTTTGCTTCTTCTTCTTCTTCCCTTTCTTCTTCTTCTTAGCCACCTGGTTACTAGCGTCAAGGATTTTACCAAGCAAAGAGGAAGAAAGGGAGGAAGAAATATTAGGCAAAGAAGGTAAAGGGTCCACATGAGGTTAGTGATGTTGAGATGGTGAACTCTGTTGAGGTGAAGCATCCAGTTGAGCTGGAAAAATTGGAGTATTCGGGGCCAACAAAGTTGAAAATAAACATATCGATAAACCTATTGTAAATTCAGGTAATGACAATGTAGCCATATAAGGAGGACCAACATTTCCAAAGCAAGGAAAAGTACTAGAATTCTCGTTGAGAAGGGTTCCTTGGTTAGTAAATTGCAGAACAATTTCCATTATATTTTACTTCAGTGAATTTTATTAACAATTTAAAAATATTTACAATTCACACCTAACAATTAAAGTTAAGAATTCACACCTATGGTCTCTAAAAGTAAAAACAAACAAATGAATATGCACTATCAAATCTAAGAGTCAAACCACACACAAACATTAGATTCACTCACTAAAAAACACCAGTTTTTGATGAAATCAAACATCGTAGAATTTTAATGCAGAAATGGTGGTTGGAATAGTTACCCCGAAAAACTGCTTAATGATACATACCGGTGTAAGTTTCTCCACTATGCCATCTTGAGTGAAGAGAACCCTCTGGAGATTCCAAGTGAGTCTAGTCGATGTCTGCTCTAGGTACAGTGGGATCTTCCCTCCACCATCACCTTGGGAAAGAATCCTAAAGTTTCAGGCCACTAAGGTTACCAACATGAACAAATATACTTGGGGGAATAGTCTACGATCCGATACACACACAAGGGAAGAGTAACAAAGCTCAATCCCCTTGAAGGATCCTTGACATAATCCAATGTTTACTGACAAGTGACCCCAGGCTCCTCGAAAATGGTCAATCCGAGGTTTACCATTGTTAATACGAGTATATCTTCTATCGTTCCCAATGAGGAAGGATTTATTACCTCACTGTTTCGGATATGATCTCATGCTTGACTCCTTTAGGAGGAGCTTCCCAGAGCATACATGCTACTATTAGAATTTTCCGACCGCAAGATTGACTACTTGTTTGTTTTAGTTTCTTTGGAAAGTTAACTACAACCTATTCCAAAGCACTAATCCTGAGCTAGATTGGTGGAAAGAGCTCTAAAAAATAAAAATTACTAGATGAATTTTATTAAGCACTGTGTTATTTGGGTTGTTGTTACTCAAAGGGTAAATGGATACGAAACCAATGGTGTTATGACCCGACCCAAAAATGAATGCAAACGAATATGATAATGTAATATTTTAAATTCAATGAATCCTAAATAAAGTAAGGAGAGAGTTTCCATTCAATTCCAACAATGCAAAAAATTGGTCAATAAGAGAAAATATAAAAAATTCTCTAATGCACTAATTTCATCAAGAAAAACTAATGCTAATAAATTCCAATTTTTTTAATTTTATGTTTTTAAAATAAGAATAAAAACATGTAAATTCAAATCAAAGAAAATGATTTAAATCTACGATTGATTTTTCCATAATGTAAACTATGCAGTTGTAATCTATGCACAATTCACATGAAAACTATGCAGTTGTAATCTATGCACATTCTTCATTCATATTCTAAAAATGAGAATTCTAATTATGCAAATTTAATCTATGAAAGAGAATTCTCAAACACAATATGATTCTAATGTAATCTAAGAACCAATCAAGTGTAAGTAAATAAAATTGGGTGAGAGTTCCAAAGATCAAAAAATAAAACTACTCAAAGGCGATTAACACTCAGAAACAATTTAGACACTTAGACACAAAAAGATGCAAAATTTTTAAGATACTATGACAAACCTCGAAGTAATGACCAAAGGAAATCAAATTAAGAATTTCTCCAAAAAAGAAACTTAAAACACCCAATTAACTTAACAGAGATTGATGAGATTGTAAAATTGCTGAAAATTAATTCATACAAGCCTTTTGACAGTCAAGGAAAGTCTGGGAAAATATAGAGAATCATGTAAGCTAGTTCCAGAAAAGAGAATCTCAATTTTTTCAAAAATTTTCTCAGGGTCCGCAGGTTTTAGTGTAAACAGGTGTAGTGTCGCACTATGTATACAGAAGAACAGTGGAGATGACCGCACTGTGCCTAAAGACAAAGTGTGGAGACCAGAAAACTTAAAGAAAAATAAAAAATTCTAAAGCACTTTTCATGGATTCTACAGGAATAAATTACCCAAGCTAGTATCAATCAATCAAAATCAGAAAAATAGTTTCACAAGTCAAAAATAAAAGAAAAATAAGTTCAAGATCCATTCCCCAGTGGAGTCACCATTTTTTTGGACGGATAAATCGTTCTTGTGGACAAGATAGATCTCCCTAGTATCCTACAGATAACTAGCAACAAACAGACAAATGTAAACTACTTTATCTAGATTATATTTGATCTAGAATTATCTATAATGAAGGATTTAGGACTTACCTGTTCTCCAGCACTAATCGTAGTCTTCTTTTCTGTCGCTTTGAATACGTCTCCTTTTGGGATCAGCAATCAAAAACATGAAAGAATCAGAAGCACCTGCATAAAATAGACTAATTCATAAACCATAAATATATCTTGATGATCAAGGAATTTAATAAATAATTCATTTAAATAGACAAATCATTGAGAAAATAGGATCCATTTGTATTATCTTTAATGAAAAAAGGAGCCTTACAACCGTGTTCACCTTGATGTTGTAGAGGTCCTTCCGGGGTTTGGAATAAGTGTTTCCTCTACTTTGACAAGACTTTTCACTCTCTCGACTAACATATACATGAGTGTGTAATCATTCCCATATGATAATCAGTTAAGAGAGTCTGAGTTTCTCCTGAAATTCTCCTCAAAAAATATCAAAGCATAACTCCCTTTGAGGCTAAACTATGGCCTCAATTTATAGCAAAAGAGAAGAGGTTGCAGCTCCAAATAAGAGGGGATAGAATCCTCTTTCAAAGGGATTAAGTTCCACATACCAAGGGGTAGGCTCCTTTAATGGAGGGATGAATGTACATGAAAGGAGTGAACTTTCCACCGGATAATTGCTTCTAGATGTTTGCAGATTCGACCAGCTGGGCTTCTAAATTTTACTTCTGCCTTCACTTTACCTTTTACAGGAATCTGCACTTTTAATGAGGAAAAAGTGTGGCCGGTTCCACATGTTCTAGAATAAGCAGATGTGGTACCACAGGTAATACTAGGAGAAAGTGCGGTACAAGTATTTTTATGACTTTTATAAGCTTTTCTCTCAATTTCAAGGCTTCGTTTTCGGAACTTGATGTTGTAGACGTCTAAGGGAGTATTATATGATTAATGATGAACCCATACAGATAGTAAAACGTCATGGTGAAAACTTTTAGTGTAACACATGTACCCTTAGAAATGATTTGTCATGAACCAGATGGGGGAAAAGTTTTCCAAGTGTCAGCTCATTTGATAAGGAAATATTTTTTTATCCCTCTATAGAGTCTTATGTGAGTTTCATTGATGAATCCCTCTCTTCATATTTTCAATAATTTTACAAGCATGAATTTACCCAAATTGTATCTTATCTTCTGCTTGAAGTAGCAAAATTATCCTTGGAGTCAGACAATTTTCCTTTGAATAACCTTGTTGAAGATGTACAACAATTTCTTAAAATTTGGCCAAAGTCAGAGGGAGGGAAGATTCCATGGTGGTACATAGGTCAATTTTAGGAATTTATGCTTTGATGATGAAACTTGGGGTAATTTTGGATATTCCCACTTATCTAGAGAATGTTACCAATAATCAGTTTATGAGCTTGTCAATCACCAGCAGTTCAAGTTTTCCTTCTTTGGTCACATATTTATTTCTTTACAGTAATGTTGATAACTTTACTTAGTTGGGGATAAAAATTATCGATATAAATAATAATAATCACTCAATGGTATTTTGGACAGACCTGGTGAGAAAAGAGGTTGGAAATGAAGGATAGTTTTAATTCACTTCTCCTTTCCATCCTATAGTATATGCAATTTTAAATGGAGGGGTTGCACTTAGATTATTTCTTGATGTTTATTACTTTTTGAATTTGAGCAAAGATGTGAGATATGGAGATTGGTTTTCTCATGAGGAACATACTAAAATTATACTATTTGGAGCTGATATAGAACCTTTTAGATTTCCTATGTTTGTTCCCATGAGATTGATTACCCTAGAGTTCATCAACCAAGGTATTAATGTTGACCATGTCCATTTTGTTCTAGTGAGGAAAGGTAATATGTTTAAGCTACCTATGATAGTAGGGCCATTCATTGTAAACACCATACATGCCCTGTAAGTTTCTCACAAAATGTTGACTGACATGCATTTGTCATTAGAGGGGAAATGGGCTTATGACTCATACCATATGATTTCAAACCGCAGAGTGGAAAATGGTTATCTGTATTTGTTCATGAATCAAGGCCAAAGATAAAGAAGATGGAAAATGGAGGGCAAAATTCTATGTCTAAGTAGATGGAGGTGGAAAATTCTCACCCTACTAAAAATGGTCTCAAAAGCGGAAGAGAGAAAGTAATTGATTTGGAAAGTGATACAGGAAATGAATACAGGAAGGCAAAGGCCATGGAAGAGGGAAACTCTTCAGGTTTACCTGCATATTACTTGCAATTGGGAGATATATCTTGCACTCCCTCATGTCCTCTTCCAGAGATTTCAATTCATGACCCCCTACCAAACATTAAGCAAGTTTTCTCACAGATTGAAGAAAGAAATAAGAAGATAAGAAAAAAAATTGAGTCTCTGCCTGAGGCTCAAATTTCTCTTGAGAAATGAAGACTAATGACAACAATGGACATAGAAATGGATCAACTAAATATATCTTTCTCTCACCCTTCAGCTATGAATGTGACTTCTACTTCTTTCAAAACTATTAATTTAATAGTAGATGCCAAGAAAGTTTCTCCTTCGGACAAGATTAATTTACATATGCAAATAGGAAAATTAATCCTTAATGGTTTAAATAATACTACTTCAGTTGCTACTAAATCTAAAAACATGTTAATTAAAGTGATCAAACAATTGAAGCTGGAAAAAGCTAACTCAAGAGCTTATTCCACACAGAATGAGGAGTTAAAGAAAATAGTTGTTAAAATTGGTGATGATCCTAAAGACAGATCAAAAATTTAGAAACTATTGCAGTCTGATGAATCTGAAATTCAGATTTTGAAGAAGAAGCTGAAGCTTTTAACATGTGAGCATCCTATGGCTATTGAAGTAGCCTGGGTGGAGATAAAGAAAGAGCATTTGTTGCAAGCTCTGCTGACCAAGGATCAAGAAATTCTTGATAAAAAATGATGAAATTAATGACTAGGTGACTAAAAACATTAGTAACTACCATTTCAAGTGAATTACTACTAAATTTGAGCACTTTTAAGTGACTGAACTAAAAAGTACTAACTTAAATGAATAATTTAGTCTAGGAATAAAATATAAGACTAGATAATAAGTGACTAAACTAAAAGTGACTAACTTAAAGGACTATTTTAGTCTAAGGATAAAATATATGACTAGATAATAAGTGACCAAACTAAAAGAGAGTAACTTAAATGACTAATATAGTCTAGGATTAAAATATATGACTAGATAAAAAGTGACAACATTAATAATGATTAATGTAAATGATTATTTGATCCGAATGGAAAATGGCATCCAACCATGGTATTCATCCACCCATGTTATCCATCCATCCATGGAATTTACCCATGGTATTGTAAATTGCATCGAACCATGGTATTTTTCTACCCATGGTATTTATCCATTCATGGAATTTACCCATGTTATTATAAGTGGCATCCAACCATGGTATTCCTTCACCCATGGTATTTTGAGTGAGATCCACCCATGGTATTTACCCACCCATGGAATTAACATGAGGTATTGTAACAAAAAAAAGGCTATCATTAACAAGTCGCATTTTGTAAAAGGAAAGATTTTCCACCACAATGTAGATTCTACAGTTATTATATTTTTTACTAAAACAATTTTCTTTGGATTTTTTAGTACGAAATTTCAGAAAAGTGGTTATAGATTTGAGTTCCCCCTGAAAAATCACATGATTAAAAAAAAAAAAATTGGTCGAATTGGAGTCTGGATGAGGTAATTATCGTTGATTTAAAATCAGCTATTTTTTCAAAAAAATTGTGACGGCAGGACAGTTCGAGTGTGAATATAAGAGCCTAGAGTCTCCAAATAGAAATTTCAAACACATGGGAAGATGCATAACGATAATTATATTTCCAAAAATAGGTTATAATAAATATTTTGAGTTATACGAGTTATGTCGATTCTAAATCTGGAGCAATATTTAGAGTGGGTTCCCTTTCGAGACATGCCCTCCCACCCCGCTTTAGGAGGCACCTACTTCATATTCATCAGTTTTAGCATAGCGGCATTCAACTTGGGTTATTTGGAGACGTTACGTCCCACCCCAAGCTATGTAGTCACCTGCTACTTCATCAACATTCAGCATCACGGTTATGGGTCAACCGCACAAAATCCTTCTCATCAAAGTCTATTTGCTATGCCGCACACTATTAGTGTCACAGTTGGTCACAAGAATTACAGGATATCTCTATCCTTGGATCTTCGTTTTTGATGATTCTATGTCATCCACAAAACAACACTTCATCAAAGTCAATTTTTTAGGTCGCACACTGTTCATATCACAATTGGTCACAAGAATTACAGGGTATCTCTATCCTCAGATCTTCATTCATCATGGTTATGGTTTATCCATGCAAAACTCTTCTCTTTAGTGGCTCTTCATATTCAACAAAGGTTTCTCAGGAGGAAACTTCATGCAGCCATTTCTTATTATGGAGGGAGGAATGATCCGAATGGAAAATGGCATCCACCCATGGTATTCATCCACCCATGTTATCCATCCATCAATGGAATTTATCCATGGTATTTTAAATGGCATCAACACATGGTATTTATCCGCCCATGGAATTCACCCATGGTATTGTAAGTGGCATCCAACCATGGTATTAATTCACCCATGGTATTTACCCATGGTATCATAAGTGAGATCCACCCATGGTATTTACCCACCCATGGAATTTACATGTGGTATTGTAACAAAAAAAGACTATAAGTAAAAAGTCGCATTTTGTAAAATTAAATATTTTCCACCACAATGTAGCATCTACAGTTATTCTTTGTTTTAATAAAAGAAGTTTCTTTGTGTTTTTATTTGTTGTGTGTTTTCTCTTTTTTTCTGACATTCTAATTTTGCAGATATTTTCAGATCCATTTCAATTTTTTAGACCTTGGGGGATTCTCCCCAAGATCCGAATTACTATTATAGTCTAAGAATAAAAATATGACCAAATAACATGTACAAAAATTATATAAATTAGTCATTTATGTTAGTAATTTTAATTGCGTCACTCCATAAATGAAAAATTTCAATTTTGATACTGAAGTGTTACATTTCACTAAAAGAGTCTCTAAATCCATCTGCAGTGTTAAAATTATCCCACCTGTGTCCACTCTTTCCATCAGGTTGTTGATAAGTGCATGACAGTTCTCAAATCAACAATTGTGGATACCCTGCCCCTCATTTACCTCAGAGAAATTAGACCCACGCAGATTTCCCTTGCCACCACAGGCTCCTCTACCCTGACGACTTTGATTTTGAACCCTCGAACCCCCACCCCTGATAGCTCCCCACTTACCTCCTCCATGCCCCCCACGTGTACCCACACTATCGAGCCATGCATGCCGTGAAGTCTTTCCACCCTAGTGTAAAGCTTCCATGATTATTGTCGAGTCTTCCACCCCCACAGGGCCATGGATGACAGGGGAGGCAGAACACCCACACCACACCAGGGGCTTTATAATTTTCCAAGGTTGAGGAGCCCTGTCGTGTGGAGAGTGCAGACACTAGACCCCCCATCAGAGAAAACAACCACCACCAGAAAAGGAGGCAAATTTCATCGCCCAAAACCGCAGAGAAGCATAAAGCCACCTCCCACTACCAGATAAAGACCTCCACCACCAGGAAAAAAAAAATACCATCACCCACCAAACCAACACATGAAATTGAACAAAAAATGACTAAAAATTAGTTGATTCCTGAGTGTAAATTCCTCCAAGGAAATGACCAATCTCCAAATTCTCCGCACAGAAACGAGACACCAATCCACCAAACAATGTCACACCCACGCTGAAGGGCACAAAAGTGGGAAAATAAACTAGTTTTCTGCCACCACCCTCAAGGTTTCCTAGAATATATATTCCAGCATCCTCTCTTGGCACAAAAAAACATGCTCATCGGAAGCCAAGAAAAATGGAAACAGGTGAGCTCACTTCCCTTCAACTTCTTGTCCTCGGCCTAAATGAAGACAACGGCTAAGAAACTAAGCAACAAGGAACAATTGAATGCACTACAAAAAAAATGCCCATGAAAATAACACACAATATACTCCCTATTTAAACCTCCCTGCGACGTTTACGCTTCCTCCCAGAAGGCCACTGCCTGGACCAGCACCAAACCGAAGTGAGGAGTCAAATGTCGGGCTCCTTCGTCTTCCCTCACCTTAACCTTTCACCACCCCGAACTCTAGAGAATGGTTGTTTCTCACAAGAATTGACAACATGAAGCTAATACCTCTCCCCATGGATGTGTTATGGTGAAGGGATTGGGAGGACCCTCCCTCACCCTCGCTCCACTTTTTTTTACTCACTAGACACCTTACATATGTTGCTCAAACCTTACTCCCATTGGGGAGTGTATGAACCTTTGTTAATTTAGATATGAACCTTAATTAACTTTTTAATCGTGTATGAACTTTTATTAATTGTTTGATATGAACCTTGTTTATTTGATATGAACCACATAGAGAAGTTCCTGGTCCATTGATTCAAAAATGATAGATAGAAATCGACATCCCAACCTTTGAGGCCCGAGCTCTTATATTTTTGAACCATTTAAGGAACAGTTCTAATTTAACCATGGAGAAAGGAAACTTTAATTCCTCTATTGTTTCATCATCCAAAAATGTGGGGAAGAGTCCAACAATATTGATAATTTCAGTCAAAGAGGCTTCATGAGATTCTCTATAGAGACGATTGAAATGGGATATTCCCAAAGAGGCTAGTTGATTAAAAGATGAGACTTTTTTCCCTTCTTCATTGTCTAGAGACCAAATAGTGTTGATGGTCTTGTGCCCCCTAGAAAATTGTTGATAAAATTTGGTATTTTCACCCCTGCAAGTAACCATGTAGCTCATCTCTTGAGCCTCCAAGTCAATTCCCTATCCTTAAGAACCAAAAGTCTATTTTCTTCCAATTTGATGACACAATCCTTTAATGAGTAATTTAGAAACCACCATTATTAGGGCCATCAATTTAGACACACTGCTCTTCAATATGTTTTAAATCATGGTCATCTTGTATCTATTTTTCCTTTTCCCATTGAATCATTTTTTTTATGTAAAGAAGCTTGTTGGAAAAGGAGGTGACAAACTAATCAAGTGGAATTGGCGTAGTCCTCCAAACATCCTCGACTAATTTAATATAAGATCCATCCTGGAGTGAGGTCGAGTTGAATTTTAGTGGGGAAAGAGGCTTTGGGGAAATACTGGATAGTTCAAGATAAATTAGGGAGTGATCAAAAATACCCCAAGATCCAACCCATTTCATGTATAAAGCCAATATATTTAGTAATATTTCCTTGATGAGAAAATGATCCAACCTCCTCAAAATGATTTATTCACTGATTCTCCTATTGCGCCAGGTAGGTTGTAAACGAGGCATCAAATTTTCAATCAAGTGGAATTGATCTAAATATGATCCAAAGTTTTAAGAGAGAGGATATAATTGATCATGTGAGCCCTATGATTCATCAATTCTCAAGGAAAAATTAATATCACCCCCCAATATAATATTTTCATATTACATAAAAGAAGAATTCAAGAGAAAGTTCCTGAATTCTTGTCTATTGTGGCAAGGGCCATAGATGTTAACCAATCTAAACTCGATCACAAGTTGATTAGAGAATAATTCTACCACAAGGGTTCCCTTCCTACACCAAATATTGTTAAGTGTGAGGACCCTAGGATTGATGCCAATAGAAATGCCTCCTGATCGACCATGAGAATCTAAAGAATGAAAAGTCCATCCAGGTAAAAGGAATGTTAGTGTTGGGATAATATTTCCAGAGTTTCCTGGTGTCTCTTGAAGAAGTATGACATCCACCTTCGCAGTAACAAAAGGTCTCTTGATGGCTAAATTTTTGGCACAAATAGCCAACCCATGACAATTAAAAAAGAGGAATTTCATTGGGAAACATTGGGGGGGGAGGTGGGGGAGGGGGATTCCTTTCTCTAAGAACCCATTCAATAGAGAGTTTATAGTCTTCTGCAACATCACTTTTGGCTTTTAGGATTAATTTAGAGATGTTTGAGTGTCTTCCATGGGATGATTTTGGTAGGATAGGTGGAGGATTAGTGCCTAACCCACAACTAGATCTTGATATGTTAACGTGAGAGTGAAGATTATAGTTATGACTAGGTATGGTATCAGATGAAGACTCACGAACAACTGATGAGACATGAGGGGGAGGTGTGATAAAGGGTTGGGGAGAAGAAAAAAAATCTAGGGAGGGCACAAAAGGTCAAGTAATTGAAGAAATGTGACATCTAGAAACAATTACATCTAAAATGTGAGATAGAGAATCAGATGTCACAAAAGAACAATGGGAGAAGGAGGATAAGGAGAGGTACTAAAACTTAGAAGAGGACCGGAATTAGTTGATCAAGATCTATTAATCCTTGAAGAGGAAGGAATGGCAACAACATTTGGAGGCATATGTAGAGAACCACCGAGAGTGGTAGAGTGTCAAGCTACCTTCTTCTTCTGATGATTCAATGATACAATGACCCCATCATTATCAAAATCTTCCCTCGGAGTAGTCTGAGGAGGAACGAAATGAGAGTGTAAAGGGAAGTCCTTGAATACATGACTGACCTTATGGCACCAACGACAATGGAAGGGCACCCCTTCATAATCCAATATATGTACCTAAGTGGTATTCCTCCATTGAATCTTCATATTTTCTTCCACACCTTCATGAGTGTCAAGGTGAGCCAATATGCGAGCATATGCCATCTTCCTTGTATTTGCAAAGGATTGATCATGATCGAGATAGGTACCAAGAATGTTGCTAATACTTTTAAAAATATCATCAGACCACAGGTGCATAGGTAAACTAGGCAATCTGACCCAAATGGGTTCGGATCCCAAATGTTCTTTGTCAGGATCAAATAGGGGACTCCAATGCTTGAGAAGGACATGCACCATTTCAATTTGTTGGAACTGAGAAATGACCTAATCTGCATTTTCTTTCGATTGAAACTAAATGGAAAACCAACCTTTGGACGAATAGAAAACAAAAGGGAGGGATTCCATGGTTTGTACCCAAATTTCGGATACCCACGACCTTAGCCTTGATGCAGTGTAATTCCACCCATGAACCCTTCCAACCAAATACTTTCCCACCATGCTAATAACATCGGCCATGTGGATACCCTCCCTAAGAATGATTTTACTGCCCTTATTGTTAACCCGGACACACTTCGATTTTTTTCCTCCTTTCTTTAAACAACTCTATGAAGAGGTTCCAGCATCCACAGTGAGTCCTGCAAATGAGATAACCCTAACATCAGAGTCAAAGGAGTTAGGAAGGGGAGTAGGGCCACCACCAAAGCAATGAGATGAAGGATAATAAGTAGTTGGGGAGAACCATGAAGGGGCAGATGAAGGGGTGACTGTTACAAAGGAGGAAGGTGGTAAATCCCTGGTGGATTCCGTACATGTAAGGGTTTCCAATGGCACTGCCAAATCAAGAGGGCGAGGGATTAAGATAGTGGAGGACTCCCCTGAAGCTTTTATATTTTATATGTTGTTTTTCTTCCCATCCATCATGTGTTTCCTTTATATATATGAGAATTTCACCCCTTTTAGTGAGCTTATGCCTTGTGACCCTTCCATTTAGTTGGGTCATCTTGTCTCTATGAGCGTCTCTTCCACAACACTAATTTTGTTTGGGGGGGCCTCCAATGTTCAACTCATTCTCTGTTTGTCCACCCTTGTCAATCTAACCACGCCAAATTCACCTTGAACTATATCCATTTGCATTTCGGTCAACTTGTTCAGACTCATTCTTGGGGGTGTGCTCTTTAGTCGTGCCATGCCTTTGTGGCACTCGTGCCACCAAGCTCATGTGCATTCTCATTGACCTTGGTTATAGCTTTCTTGGGAAATTTGGGATGGTTGGTCATGTCACACCCTTCATGGCACCCATTCAACAAGCCGTCTGTTGTGGATCAGTATCTACATATCCTTTTTATATTTCATTTTTGAAATTTTGAAAAGAAATTTAAAAAAAAATATATAAGAATCCGAAAATATGCTATAGTATGAAGTTTTTATACTTTAGCATAAAAAAAAAGGGGAATGCAATATATTTCCATTTATATTTTGATACATGGAGCGGGCTGACCTTAGGTTGATATATTTGTATTAAAGATAAAGCTCGAGCAACTTCCGGAGCAGAAGTCACAATCATGCAAAGAAATATTTGGATATGCAATTGCGGGGGGTCAATTAGCCCGTCGGTTATCAAAACCCGACCCCCCGTAGTTGACTGGTCAGATCTCTTAAAACTGACGATCGACGGCCTTGATTAATTGCGGGGGGTATGGGTAGGAATTCTCCGCCGTACTCACAGACCCCCCGCATTACGTCATCCGTCGAGGTGGTAGACAGGCTGTCGTTCACTGTTCGCTGTCTTTCCACGTCACCCTTGCATTTATTGTGATTCCTGCAATCTATAAAAAGGGTTTTTCCGTCCTATTATGATTTGTTTGTGTCTGTTAGCCCTGTTTAAACCACGTCTCACCACCTTTTCACTATTCAGTACTTTGAATTGTGTTCAAAATTCCTGTCAATCATGGCCAAGCGAGTATCATTGTCTGGTTTGTCGAGTCTGAGTCCCCTCCTAGATAGCGAGAAAGATGTTCATGATACCGCGTCATCCGTAAATCATCCTCTCTTGCATTATCAAGTAACCTTGAACACCGACAAGTCACCTGTGTTTTCTGCTATGCAAAGTTCGGGAGTGTTGTCCGCCTGTATTCCAAAAACTCCTGTCTTTCCCGAATTTATTTCTTGGTTAGTTTCGTCCATGTACCCCGGCAAGTGTTTTGTCATGAATTCCCAAGGGGAAAATATTTTGCAGGTTTCAACTTAATTAATGCGTCAGGCATTATGTTTTCCAGAGAATGATTCTCCTTTGCAGTTCTCTAAAGATTCGTTGATTCAATATTTCGAGGAGCTCTCAAATGAGGAGTTTAATCGCTGCATGTCATTTTTGGTATCAAGTCCAGAGAAGACTCAATTTGAATCGGGAAAGTTCAGTCTGGAGGTATTTAATGTTCAATACAGGTCAGTTCTTAGCTGTATTATGGAGATTTTGGGTAGAGATGATGATCGCGAAATTGACAAGGCAGCCCTGGGGATGTTCGCTCTCATGATGAAACCAGGAGTGGTGCTGGATATCCCATCCTTTTGGCAAGAAGTGGTGAATTCTCAATTGATTGCCTTCCCTTTAATAGGTTATTTCAGATTTCCCTCATTGGTAGTCTACTTGTTTTTATATCAAAATGTTGAAGAATTCATGAGTGTTGGTTTGAATATAATGGATAGTAATAAAAATAAACAGTTAATTCTGCTTTGGACTGATATGGTCAGAAGGGAAGAGAACGAAGCCGGTTTATTTGAATTTGTGGACCATTTCATGACCACCGCTTATAAAATTCTTAATGGAACTTTGCCTCCATGCTTCCTGCCAAAGGCCCAGGAATTCTTGCAATTAGGACCTAATTGTAAATTTGGAGACTGGTTTGTTTTTGAATATTATTCTGAAATAAGGCTATATGGAGTTAGCATTGAGCCTTATAGGCTTCCAACATTTTTTCCCATGAGACTGTTTGCCTTGGAATTTATAAGGCAAAGTCTCAATGTGGATCAAGTTCATTTTCTTCCTATGAAGAAAGGATTAATGTACAAGTTGCCTATGAGTGTAGGCCCGTTTGTTGTTAACACAAGGCAAGCTGCTGAGGAGGTATCAAAGATATTGGAAGGAACTACGACAACAGTTGATGAAGAAGGACGAGGAACTTGATAAGGTAAAGCAGACTGCTATAGCCTTACAGAATCAAATCCAGAACCATACTTGTACTTTTGATTTTTCTGCAGGTGGAGCCGACCCTCAAGCCCAGGTTGTTCAGCTGAACACAGAATAAAAAATGGCGGAGAGAGATTGTAAACAGGCCCAGTCTGAATTGGCCACAGTTCTTAAGTTGATGCAAGTATGGCAAGGAAAGGCAAATGAGAACGAACAGAAGCTACAAAAAGCTGAGGAAGAAATCAAAGAACTCAAGGAGAAATTGAAGGGAAATATTTCCCTTATTAAAGCTAAGGATCTCATTTGGAACGAGATCATTTCTGAAATGCAGGAAAAATGGGATTCCATAAATATAATTTCCAGAGAGAAAAACATTGTTTCAGAGCACGAAAAGGAGTTGTTATCGGAGAAGTAGGCCGCTATCAAAAGATCAAATTGGGCCAAGAAATTCATAAATGCTATTAATGCCAAGACAGATGAAGAGTTGAAAGATATGGGGATACTGGATAGGTATTTCTATGCTGAAGAGCTAAACAAAATGATCATTAAAAATGACCTTCTAAAGGCATAAGAGAAGCGGTTACAGGCAATTAAAGAGATGGTTAAGAAATTTGATATTTCGTTTGATAAGTTGACAAGAACAGGTTTTCGCTCATGCTGGAGGGAGGGAGGTGAGATTATGTCCTAGAAATTTTATGAGGATCAATTGACATTTGCAAAAAGCAGAGCAGATGGCCGACATGAGAAGACACAGATATTGAAGGGAGAAACAGTATTCAATTTCTTACAAAGGCATTTCCTTCTGATGTGGATGGTGAAGACATTGTTCACAAGTAACCTCACTCACAGTCAAGTTGTTGCCTTCACACCAGAATATCATCGTTATAAGAACGCTCCGATAACTCAAGATAAACTCTGGAAGGAATGCAAGAAATTTTCTATTGACACAAAAAAAGGATTTCCAGCCAAACAGCCCCAAGTAGCTGTTCAGCCGCAAGTAGTCATTGAGTCAGCTACTATTCCAGGAACATCAGTTCCTTTAGATTAGGATTTATTATCTTTTATTTTGTTTTAAGTGAAGTTATGTAAATGTAATAAAATATTTCCGAGGCATGTACCTCCGCTAAAGAGAGTAGTCAAGCAGTTACAGTTAGTTAGAATCAGTTTTATAACTGAAAACCATTTTGGTTCAGATTGTATTTAAAGACATCTTAAGGAAGAAATAAGGTTTCGAGTTTTGAACCTTGAAAGGCTAATTTTGTACTAAAAAATATTGAATGAATGAAAAAGCTATGCAAGTTTCCATTATTCCATCTGTGTTGAAGAGTTTTCTCATTTTTTATTTCATTTCCATATCTGTGAATAAAGTAGAGTGATTAGAGCTGCAGGTCTCTTGATATTTATGTATCTAAGAGTTAAATATCCTTAATGGGTGCTCCTTTACTTTAGCTTATTTGTTATTCACTTCTTTAGGATTTTATTATGGCAGTTTTTGTTTTAAGCACCATGACAAACTGAAATCCTTTTCTTTCTTCGTCTTCCATTCGCTCACTTCAATATAAAAGGAACATGGCATTGCAGAGCTAATAAATATTTGATATTTGGGAAGTATATTACTTTAATATTTGAAAGGGTTAAGATACGTAGACACATATATACATATTGCATTTACATCTTTAATGTCTTGAGCACGGATTCCTTTACACAGCAAGGAATTGTTTCTCAAGGAACAACATTAATTGGCGCCGTTGCCGGGGACGAAGATTCGAAAAGTTTCCCTGGGTTTTGTTTTACATTTCCTCTGGTTGTTTAGAGAGGAGGAAATAGTGCTGTGATTGTTTGAAAATATCTCTAGCTCCCAAGAAACCTCACACGAGGTCAGATACCTCTGAACAAAAAGCTCATGTTTTGTCTGATCCTGAAAAGCTTGTTTCAAAGAAGGGCCGGAAAACAAAAATACTTGATACTCCTGAACCTACACTGCTCGCACCTGGCAGCAGTTCACACATTTACTCATTCAAGAAAGCTTTCAAGAAACTCATTTTATCGGAAGAAGAATCATCAGCATCACCCATTCATTTTCAAGAACCCACATTAGAAGAGCAATCTTTGGAGTTTGTGTCTTTTACTTTTACAGAAACTCAGCCCCATATAGCTGCCAGCTCTTATGCAATCGTTCATAGTCCAATTACCATATCAGTTGTTTCACCTCATTCATTTTCTCCTACAACTGGTATTTATATTACCCCCGCTCAAGGAGCAGTTAACCCGGGCGTAAACATGGCAGTTCCTGCAGCCCCTGCTTTCTTGATGAATAGATATGCACCATTAAATCTACCACAACCACTGCATGATATGCCTCAAGAGTATCTCAAGTTACTCCCTAGATTTACTGGTGAAGATGAAATAACCGCAGAACAACACTTGCCCCTGTTTTGCACTTTTGCAGAAAATTTGAACGTTGAACATTTGGATGTTGTTATGAGACTCTTTGTTCAGTCTCTAAGTGAAGAGGCAAGGAAATGGTTCAAAGGATTACCTAACGGTTCCATTAACGATTGGGAGGCCCTAGAAAGACGTTTCATTGAAAGGTGGGGCGAAAAGAGGGACCACGACTATTCTTTGACAGAATTTAATGCAATCAAGAAGAAATCCGATGAAAATATGAATGATTTCGTTAAGAGATTTAATAAATTGTATAATAGTTTGCCTGTTGAAATGAAACCCCCTCCTATTGGAGCAAGGGTTGTTTTTGCTGGTGCATTTGAACCAGAATTCAATTTCACATTGAGGGAAAGAAGGTCTCCTACGTTGGAACAGATTCAAACTGATGCTCTGGAGATTGAGGCCAATATGTCCGCTGCTGGTAAAGTTTCAGATAAAGGAAAGGCTAAAGAAGAAGCCTCAGCTCAAGATCAGAGAATCGATGACATGAATAAGGTCATAAAGAATCTGTCAAATAATTTGGTTAAGTTGGAAATAGATAGCAAGCCTGCAAGACAGAATAGAGGGGTTTTTAATCCCCAATTTAAAAAACAGCCCTTGCAGATTTTACAGAGAGAAAGAAAAGATCAAGATCAGGTGCAAGCACCTTTGTACATAGAGGCAGCCCCGTCCCGTTCAGCAGATAATGATGATGATGGATAGGATGACACTCGAATTTCTGCTGTATATATGGAAGATGATGAAACAGAAGAAGAGGCTGAAGAAGAAGAAGTGGAAGAAAACGATCTTTCATTTGATCAAGAAGAGATGGACGATTACTGCAGACAGTTCACAGATTTCATGCAATCCGAGTTGCATAAAAAGTATGATTTAAGGTCAAAGAAGAGGTTGAGGACGCAAGATAATGAAGAAAAGGAATCAGAAGTAGTATCTACTCCAATGGCGACTCCATTACAGAAAGGAAAGCATCAAGCAGAAAATTCCCAGATGAAAGTTAAAGATTCTAACATTTTGGAGAAAGTGGTTACCGTTTCTAATCAGAATCTAAATTCCAAAAAAGATCAAGAAGAACCTGAAAAGTTGACAAAATCAAATCAAACTTTCAGCCTGTCGAAAGAGTTAGAAAAAGTGAAAATACCAGTACCTCTTCTTGAACTAATAAAAACACCAGGTTACAAGAAAGAAATCGCTGAATTTATCAATCTGTCTCAACCTGACGAAGTGAGCGATACAGTGAATATGTAGGAAGAAAAGCCAGTGGTGACATTTGGACCTCATGTGGAAGAGGTAGATTCGTCTGTTCCTGCTTTTTATATATCTCTTCTCTTGCATGATTTCGTTTTGCACAATTGTATGCTAGATTCTGGCGCATCACACAATCTGATGCCATTGAGTGTGATGAAGGAGATAAATTTACAAATCACCAAGCCATACAGAGATCTTTACTCTTTTGACTCGAAGAGGGTTAAGTGTGTAGGTCTTATTAAAGATATGGTTGTTTTGTTGGCTCAAATCCCAGCCAAAAGTATTATGATGGATGTTGTAGTGGCAGATATTCCAGCCAGGTTTGGTATGTTATTATCTAGATCATGGGGGGCAGAGCTTGGAGGATTTTTGAAACTGGACTTTACATATGCTATTATTCCCGTTTTCAATGGTGAAGAAAGAAGGTTGTATAGAGAGACTAGATTTCAAAAAACTGCTACCAAGAAAGATGCAAGTAATTCACCAATTTATGGCCAAGAGAAGGACGACCTATCTTGTTTCATGCTGTATGAGGATGCAAAATTTGCTGAAGAATCTCAAGGGAAAATTGATTCATCAATTGTACATAAGGAACTACATTCAGATAAGCCGTGGAAGTGTTATTTTGATGGCGCGTTTTCTAAAGAAGGCACGGGAGCTGGTTTCATCTTTGTTTCTCCGGAAGGTAATCTTGTACCTTTTTCTTTCAAATTGGAGTTCGAATCCACTAATAATGTTGCGGAATATGAGGCATTAATTATTAGTTTGCAGACAGCTAAGCAGATGGGAATTAAATCTATGACTGTATTTGGAGATTCAGAATTAATTATAAGATAGATCAAGAATTTATGCCAAACCAAACATCCTAGGTTACGAGCATACCAGAATGAAGTATGGGATCTGATTGAAAATTATTTCGAAGCATTCAATTTACAGTTTGTTCCAAGAGAAGAGAATAGATTGGCAGATTCATTGGCGGTTGCAGCAAGTACGTTCAAGTCTCCTATCAGCATGAAACTAAGATATGAAATAGAGATGCGACATAGGCCATCGATTCCTGACAATATTAAACATTGGCAGGTCTTCGAAGATGATGAGAAGATTAAGCAGTTTCTGCTGATGACTGAGGATTTTGAAGATCATCAGATTGATTTGGAAGGTGATGAAGACGAGTTGACTGGTAAGACCTTTAAAAAGGAGATTTGTGGTCAAGAAATTATTCAGTTAAAAGACAATGTCCTACCCAGAGGCTTAGTACCGCTTGAAAGATTGTTTGGGGCTAATGATGTTGTTGTGGATCAAAAGAAGATGAACCAAGATGAGCTGCTGAAGATTGCAATTTATAAACAATCGCAAGAGCCTAAAACATACAAATCAATAAAGGGATTCGAAGGAATATAAAGAAAGGTATGTAGAGTTGTTTAAACAGTTTAAGGATGTTTTTGCTTGGTCGTATGATGATTTGAAAACATATGATAAGAGCATTATACAGCACAAGATTCCACTTAAGGAGGGAGTTAAGTCACATAAATAGAAACTTAGGCAGATTAATCCATTACTATTGGCTCCAATCGAGAAGGAAATTAAGAAATTGTTGCAAGCCAAGATAATCGTCCCACTCAGGTATTCAGATTGGGTTTCTAACCTTGTACCTGTCCGAAAGAAAAATGGAGAGATAAGTCTATGCGTAGATTTCAGGAATTTGAACAGGGCTTCATTAAAGGACAATTATCCTTTGCCGAAAATGGACTTTGTCTTACAGAAAGTGACCGGTGCTTATAGATTGTCCATGGTGGACGGGTTCTCAGGTTATAATCAGGTAGCAGTGGAGAAGGAGGATCAGAAAAAAACCGCTTTCACTACGCCTTGGGGAACGTTCATGTACGCCAGGATGCCATTCGCCCTGATGAACGCAGGGGCCACATTCCAAAGGGCGATGGATATCGCATTTGTGGGAGACACGTTTGTAGTGGTTTATTTGGATGATGTCACAATTTTTTCTAAGTCTGATGAAGAACATTTACATCATTTACAGAAATCCTTCATGAAGTGCAGAAAGTTTGGATTATCACTGAATCCAAAGAAGTCTTTATTTGCCCTGGAGGAGGGTAAATTACTAGGCCACATCATTTCAAAAGAAGGAGTGAAGATTGATCCGGCCAGAGTCGAATCCATTCAGACAATCCCTCTGCCACGAAGTAAAAAAGATATTCAGCGTTTCCTCGGAAAAATTAATTTCCTAAGGCGGTTTGTCCCTAATTATGCTGAAATCGTTAAAAAGATTACTGACATGTTAAAAAAGAATGCTGAGGTAAGGTGGGACAAGGAGGCGAGGGAATCTTTTTAGAGAATCAAAGAAGCTTTAAAGGAAGCCCCTATTTTAGTCAGTCCAGACTATTTGAAACCGTTTCAATTTTTTTCATTTGCTTCTCCCTCAACTATTGCAGCCGTTTTATTGCAGAGAAATGAAGAAAAGCAGGAACAACCAGTTGCATATTTCAGTAAAGTTCTCCGAGATGCAGAATTGAATTATAACATATTGGAGAAACAGGTGTACGCTCTGGTAAAGGCACTGAAAGCTTTCAGAACTTATGTTCTTCATTCTCAAATTTTAGCGTACGTTCCCAATTTGGCTGTGAAAGACGTGCTAGTACAAAGCAATGTGGAAGGTAAGAGAGGAAAATGGATCACTAAAATTCAAGAGTATGATTTGGATGTGAAACCAACCAAGCTGGTTAAAGGATTGGGATTGGCCAAATTACTGACAGAATCCAACTTCCAAGCGTTGGGAATCAATTTGCTGGCCCCTGTAGAAGAAGCCAATGAAGAAACGCGTGATAATCAGTCAAAGACAGCAGTTAAGTATAAATTTATCTGTTCAGAATGGTATAAGGATATTGTACATTATCTGTGCTTTCTTTCATGTCCCCCTTCCATTAATAGAGCAAAATATAGGGCCCTAAAACTTAAGGCCCAGCCTTATGTTATAATCGAAGCAAAGTTATATTGGAAGGATCCAGCCGATATGTTGTTGTTGTGTCTTACAGAGGAGGAAATTTCAGAAGTGATGAAAGAATATCATGAATGCTTGTGTGGAGGGCATTACAGCTGGAAGGTAACTGCTTACAAAATATTCAAATAGGGCTTCTATTGGCCGACTGTGTTTTCTGATGTTTACAAAACAGTCAAAAGCTGTCAAAAATGTCAATTATTTGCAGAGAAGAAAAAGCTGGCTCTGCTACCTCTTCTCCCTGTTTTCGTTGAAGAACCCTTTAGACAATGGGGATTGGATTTCATCGGAGAAATCAATCCACCATCCAGTGGGCAGTTTAAATGGATTCTTACTGCTACAGATTATTTTACAAAGTGGGTGGAGGCAATTCCCACCAGGAAAGCAAATGATTTGGTAGTAATGAAGTTTTTGGAAGAAAATATTTTTAGCAGGTTTGGATGCCCAGTGAAGATTGTGATAGATAATGCTCAGGTTTTCAGTTCACTCAGGTTTATTAATTTTTGCCAAACTTATAATGTGACATTGTCTCACTCTACAGCTTACCATCCGCAGGGAAATGGATTAGCAGAATCCTGCAACAAAACATTGGTTAGAATTTTGAAGAAAACAATCAATGAGAATCAAAAGAATTGGGACACGAAGCTAGTTTTTGCCTTGTGGGCAACAAGAATGACTACAAGAAGGTCTACTGGCAAGTCACCTTATGAGCTCATGTATGGCACTTCAGCTTTATTCCCTACACAATTGGTAAAACCTATGATTTCTTTTCTCCAAGATGCCCAAGCAGAACCAAATGCCATGATACGAAGAATGAACAATGTGATGGAACTAAGTGAAAATAGAAATCAGGTTCGGGACCGCTTGCTCACTTATCAGCAAAAGATGAAGGCAGTATTTGATAGAAAAGCAAAGGAAGTTTTGTTTCAGGAAGGAGATTTAGTTTTGAGATGGGATACACGAAGGGAAGATAAAGGCAAACACGGTAAATTTGACCCCTTGTGGTGTGGCCCATTCAAAATTAATGAAGTTAGAGGAAATAATACGTTCGTGTTGGAAAATCTGGAAGGAGAAGTGCTGGATATGCCTGTGAATGGGAAATATCTCAAGCATTATTTCCGACATTAAGCAGTTGCTGGTTCATCATTGTATATATCCGGTGTGTTCATTGTACATTTTCATCAAGCAATTTATGACTCCATGCCCGAGGTGAAGGCACTAATCTGCAGGGTCTTAGTGTTTCGTGGTCAAAACACTATCCCCAGGTGGAGCCAGATGTTGTGGATCAGTATCTACATATCCTTTTTATATTTCATTTTTGAAATTTTGAAAAGAAAATTTAAAAAATATATATAAGAATCCGAAAATATGCTATAGTATGAAGTTTTTATACTTTAGCATAAAAAAAAAGGGGAATGCAATATATTTCCATTTATATTTCGATACATGGAGCGGGCTGACCTTAGGTTGATATATTTGTATTAAAGATAAAGCTCGAGCAACTTCCGGAGCGGAAGTCACAATCATGCAAAGAAACATTTGGATATGCAATTGCGGGGGGTCAACTAGCTCGTCGGTTATCAAAACCCGACCGCCCGCAGTTGACTGGTCAGATTTCAAAAATCTGATGATCGACGGCCCTGATTAATTACGGGGGGTATGGGTAGGAATTCTCCGCCGTACTCACAGACCCCCGGCATTACGTCATCCGTCGAGGTGGCAAACAAACTTTCATTCACTGTTCGCTGTCTTTCCACATCACCCTTGCATTTATTATGGTTCCTGTTGTCTATAAATGGGGTTTTTCCGTCCTATTGTGATTTAATTGTGATTGTTTGCCCTGTTTCAAACTGCGTCCCACCACCTTTGCACTATTCATTACTTTGAATTGTTTTCAAAATTCCTGTCAATCATGGGCAAGCGAACATCATTGTCTGATTTGTCAAGTCTGAGTCCCCTCTTAGATAGCGAGAAAGATGTTCATGATACCACATCATCCGTAAATCATCCTCTCTTGCATTATCAAGTAACCTTGAACACTGACAAGTCACCGGTGTTTTCTGCTATGTAAAGTTCGGGAGTGTTGTCCGCCTGTATTCCAAAAACTCATGTCCTTCCCGAATTTATTTCATGGTTAGTTTCGTCTATGTACCCCGGCAAGTGTTTTGTTATGAATTCCCAAGGGGAAAATATTTTGCAGGTTTCAACTCAATTAATGCGTCAGGCATTATGTTTTCCAGAAAATGATTCTCCTTTACAGTTCTCTGAAGATTCGTTGATTCAATATTTCGAGGAGCTTTCAAATGAGGAGTTTAATCGCTGCATGTCTTTTTTGGTATCAAGTCCAGAGAAGACTCAATTTGAATCAGGAAAGTTCAGTCTGGAGGCATTTAATGTTCAATACAGGCCAGTTCTTAGCTGTATTATGGAGATTTTGGGGAGAGATGATGATCGCGAAATTGACAAGGCAGCCCTAGGGATGTTCGCTCTCATGATGAAACCAGGGGTGGTGCTGGATATCCCATCCTTTTGGCAAGAAGTGGTGAATTCTCAATTGATTGCCTTCCCTTTAACAGGTTATTTCAGATTTCCCTCATTGGTAGTCTACTTGTTTTTATATCAGAATGTTGAAGAATTCATGACTGTTGGTTTGAATATAATGGATAGTAATAAAAATAAACAGTCAGTTTTGCTTTGGACCGATATGGTCAGAAGAGAAGAGAACGAAGCCATTTTATTTGAATTTGTGGACCATTTCATGACCACTGCTTATAAAATTCTTAATGGATCTCTGCCTCCATGCTTCCTGCCAAAGGCCCAGGAGTTCTTGCAATTAGGACCTAATTGTAAGTATGGAGACTGGTTTGTTTTTGAAGATTATTCTGAAATAAGGCTATATGGAGTCAGTATTGAGCCTTATAGGCTTCCAACATTTGTTCCCATGAGACTGTTTGCCATGGAATTTATAAGGCAAAGTCTTAATGTGGATCAAGTTCATTTTCTTCCTATGAAGAAAGGATTAATGTACAAGTTGCCTATGAGTGTAGGCCCTTTTGTTGTTAACACAAGGCAAGCTTTTGAGGAGGTATCAAAGATATTGGAAGGAACTACGAAAACAGTTGATAAAGAAGGACGAGGAACTTGATAAGGTAAAGCAGACTGCTATAACCTTACAAAATCAAATCCAGAACCATACTTGTACTTTTGATTTTTCTGCAGGTGGAGCCAACCCACAAGCCCAGGTTGTTCAGCTGAACACAGAATTAAAAATGGCGGAGAGAGATTGCAAACATGCCCAGTCTGAATTGGCCACAGTTCTTAGGTTGATGCAAGGATGGGAAGGAGAGGCAAATGAAAACGAACAGAAGCTACAAAAAGATGAGGAAGAAATCAAAGAACTCAAGGAGAAATTGAAGGGAAATATTTCCCTTATTAAAGCTAAGGATCTCATCTGGAACGAGATCATTTCTGAAATGCAGGAAAAATGGGACTCCATAAATGTAATTTCCAGAGAGAAGAACATTGTTGCAGATCACGAAAAAGAGCTGTTATCGGATAAGCAAGCTGTAGAAATTTGAATAATGGATGAGTTATTCACCGAGATTCTCCTGATCACACACTATTTTAGCTTCATGCATAATACAGAATCTCTTCTACCATTGATCATCACATGTGGAAATAAAATCAATTGCATGCACACATTAAAGCCATAAAAATTCACACATATGAACACAGTATTTCATGGGAAAGCTTAAAGCTGAAAACCCCCAACTATCTGTATATTATACATGTCATGGAGATCATGTAACAATCATAGTAAAAAGCTCTTTGCAAGCTCTCATGCACTACCTCCCTTGCTACACACTATCAAGCTAGATCTAGCAAAACTCATGCTCCAACCTTTAGCCACTTGATAGCCAACCTCAATTTCATGTTTCAATGCTATGGGATGGTCTCTTTATATAGATAAACCACCTGGATTGAACTGTGCAATCCTCATTGATTACTCCACCTATCTGTGTGTTGCAAATAGCAACAGTATAGTCACAACTGATAGTTAACCTGCTCTTTCACCTATTTCTGCACTGGTCTCCACTGAAACTGTCCATGCACTGAAGTTAACTGATCTATTCTTTAGTTGATTTATGAGTTTATAATTAGTGAATTAATTAATAATTAATTCACACCACTCTCACTAATTGTATCTATTAGTTAACTTGGATACAAAAAGCTCAACTATGTTTAGATTAGTTAAACTGAATACAACTCCACTAACTTCCTCAATCAACTCCACCAAACTCTGTCACATGAGTTCTAACTGAAGTCTTCATGCAATAACTTCACTTAAACCCTAGGAAAAGCGTATTTCCTTCTGTCAGCTGCATGTGCCACATCCAGGCATCAAACTGAAGTGCTCCAAGAGAATAAGATAATGTTTAGAGTCCAAATATTATTAAGAGCTAATAATATTCGACTTCCATATTTTTAGGAGAGGCAGTCTAAAAATAGCCTTTGACCTCTTTGACCTAAAAAAATAGAGTCCCATCTATTTTTACCAACATGACACATACTCCAAGAATCTCATACATGCAATCCCTGAACCATGCTCCATATGTCTAAAAATAGACATAGTCTAAAAATAGATTTTTCCGACAAAAATCACGTGTGTGGTCCCCACCTAGTTTAGGTGATCACTTTCCAACTAGGATCAGGAAAGATGTTTCAGGAGGCCTCCTTCACTATTTCTTGTTGCCATTTTCAACATTCCCTCTCAACAAGAAAGGACTGTCTTTGCATGCGACATGCAACTCCATGCATTCGCCCTGCAACCTACACAAGCGCCATGCAACTCCATGCATTTACCATGCACCCTTTGCATGCTCCATGCAAACTCATGCATGCACCATGCAACTCCATGCATATGCCATGCACCCTTTGCATGCACCATGCAAACTCATGCATCTGCTCTGCAACTCCTCTGAAACTGAATAGGCTCCAAACAACTCAATCAGTCTTGATGCATCTAGCATCTATCATCAAAGTCTTCGACTTCTGCTGGTACCAACTGCACATGTCATCAGGAACTACTGCGCTGTTGAAATCTTGCACCCATGTACTCTTGCACTTGCTGTCAACTCTGATCTGCGCTCCAGTATCTGACACTGTCACTTTGATCTGCCTGCATCACTCCAACTGATCTTGCTACTGTTGCGCTGTGGGCACCTCGTAGCCAGGTTCAACTCATGAGATCCACACCATCTCATGAATCCTAACCAGAAATCTCCTCATGGGATTAATCATGCATGTCGCCCCACCTCACACCTGGTGGTATAGCTGCATGCACTCCCTCTGCCCGTCTGGCACGAAATTTCTCTGCATGAGTGGTCTCTTCCACTCCATGATCCTCTTGTGGATGCTCCACATCCCGAGGTTCACTATCACCTGCATGCAAACCCCGCTCCCTCTCAAGCTTCAATTGCATGTCTTTCTTGCAGTTCCCAACAATAGGAAGCTCCATAGAAATCCCATCTACTTCAAATCTATAAAGATCCATCTCCAGTTGTGGCTGCTCCACAACCTTTTGAGACTGCTTCTCACGCTGCATGTTGAGAGGATCCCTCTCAACCACCAAGTCACTAACCTCTGATTTGCACCTCAAAGCTTTGCATGCATCTTGTACCTTAGTGCATGTAGATTCTTGGCTCGCGCACATTGCCATTGTCCCGTCGTCGCAAAATTTTCTAACAAAAGAGCTGATTTTAAATCGATGATATCTCCCTCATCCGAGCTCCGATTCGACCGATTTTTTTTTTCAATTTGGGTATTTTTTCGCAAGGAATCCAAATATGCTATTTGTTTCTGAAAATATTTCACCAAAAAATTTCAGATATTCCCTACAAAATCGCGCACCCAAAAATTCTCGCTCTCATTCCATGTAGAAAATTATATACAATATGCATGTATATTTCCGGCTTTCTCCATCTTTATGTTTCTTGAGTTTAACCCAAAACTCAACCGCTTCAATGTCTTGCAATTGCTCCAATGATCAACATCGCTCTGATACCATGTAGAAATTTGAATAACTGATATGTTATCCACCGAGATTCTCCTAATCACACACCATTTTTTCTTCATGCATAATACAGAATCTCTTCTACCATTGATCATCACATGCGGAAATAAAATCAATTGCATGCACACATTAAAGCCATAAAAATTCACACATATGAACACAATATTTCATGGGAAAGCTTAAAGCTAAAAACCCCCAACTATCCGTATATTATACATGTCATGGAGATCATGTAACAATCATAGTACAAAGCTCTTTGCAAGCTCTCATGCACTACCTCCCTTGCTACACACTATCAAGCTAGATCTAGCAAAACTCATGCTCCAACCTTTAGCCACTTGATAGCCAACCTCAATTGCATGTTTCAATGCTATGGGATGGCCTCTTTATATAGATAAACCACCTGGATTGAACTGCACAATCCTCATTGATTACTCCACCTATCTGTGTGTTGCAAATAGCAATAGTATAGTCACAACGGATAGTTAACCTGCTCTTTCACCTATTTCTGCACTGGTCTCCACTGAAACTATCCATGCACTGAAGTTAACTGATGTATTCTTTAGTTGATTTATAAGTTTATAATTAGTGAATTAATTAATAATTAATTCACACCACTCTCACTAATTGTATCTATTAGTTAACTTGGATACAAAAAGCTCAACTATGTTTAGATTAGTTAAACTGAATACAACTCCACTAACTTCCTCAATCAACTCAACCAAACTCTGTCACATGAGTTCTAACTGAAGTCTTCATGCAATAGCTTCACTTAAACCCTAGGAAAAGCGTATTTCCTTCTGTCAGCTGCATGTGCCACATCCAGGCATCAAACTGAAGTGCTTCAAGAGAATAAGATAATGTTTACAGTCCAAATATTATTAAGAGCTAATAATATTCGACTTCCATATTTTTAGGAGAGGCAGTCTAAAAATAGCCTTTGACCTCTTTGACCTAAAAAATAGAGTCCCATCTATTTTTACCAACATGACACATACTCCAAGAATCTCATACATGCAATCCCCGAACCATGCTCCATATGTCTAAAAATAGACATAGTCTAAAAATATATTTTTCGGACAAAAATCACGTGTGTGGTCCCCACCTAGTTTAGGTGATCACTTTCCAACTAGGATCAGGAAAGATGTTTCAGGAGGCCTCCTTCACTGTTTCTTGTTTCCATTTTCAACACAAGCCGCTATCAAAAGATCAAATTGGGCCAAGAAATTCATGAATTTTATTAATGCCAAGACAGATGAAGAGTTGAAAGATATGGGGATACTGGATAGGTATTTCTATGCTAAAGAGGTAAACAAAATGATCATTAAAAATGACCTTCTGAAGGCATCAGAGAAGCGGCTACAGGTAATTAAAGAGATGGTTAAGAAATTTGATATTTCGTTTGATAAGTTGATAAGAACAGGTTTGCCCTCATGCTGGAGGGAGGGAGGTGAGTTTATGTCCTGGAAATTTTATGAGGATCAATTGGTATTTGCAAAAAGCAGAGCAAATGGACGACATGAGAAGACACAGATACTGAAGGGAGAAACAGTATTCAATTTCTTACAAAGGCATTTCCTTCTGCTGTGGATGGTGAAAACATTGTTCACAAGAAACCTCACTCACAGTCATGTTGTTGCCTTCACACTAGAATATCATCGTTATAAGAATGCTCCAATAACTCAAGATAAGCTCTGGAAGGAATGCAAGAAATTTTCTATTGACATAGAAAAAGGATTTCCAACCAAGAAGCCACAAGTAGCCGTTCAGCCGCAAGTAGTCATTGAGTTAGCCGCTATTCCAGGAACATCAGTTCCTTTAGATTAGGAGTTATCATCTTTTATTTTGTTTTAAGTGAAGTTATGCAAATGTAATGAAATGTTTCCCAGGCATGTACCTCCCTTACAGAGAGTAGTTAAGCAGTTACAGTTAGTTAGAATCAGTTTTATAACTGAAACCATGTTGGTTCAGATTGTATTTAAAGACATCTTAAGGAAGAAGGAAGGTTCCGAGTTTTGAACCTTTGAAGGCTGATTTTGTACTGAGAAATATTGAATGAATGAAAAAGTTTTGCAAGTTTCCAATATTCCATCTGTGTTGAAGAGTTTTCTTGGTTTTCATTTCATTTCCATATCTGTGAATAAAGTAGAGTGATTAGAGCTACAGGTCTCTTGATATTTATATATCTAAGAGTTAAACATCCTTAATGGGCGCTCCTCTCCTTTAGCTTATTTTCTTTTCACTTCTTCAGGATTTTATGATGGCAGTTTATGTTTAAAGCAGCATGACAAGTTAAAATCCTTTTCTTTCTTCGTCTTCCACTCACTCACTTCAATATAAAAGGAATATGGCATTGCAGAGCTAATAAAGATTTGATATTTGGGAAGTATATTACTAATATTTGAAGGGTTAAGAAACAGAGACACATATATACATTTTGTGACATAATCTTTAATGTCTTGAGCACGGATTCTTGTACACAGCCAAGAATTGTTTCTCAAGGAACAACACCGTCCTTGTGCAAAATCAATGTGCCGAATTGGAAACTCAAAATCTCAGTTTATTTTCCATCATCGTGGTGTCATTGAAGCCCTTGACCACTAATCAACCCTCCACCAAATTCTCCATGAAATTATATTATTTTTAATATAAACATCACAAATGCTGCAATGGGTATGTGACCTTGCCTCGATTAAAGGCACTCCCAACTAAGGCCCTAACAACAAACCTCAACGAAATTAAACATTTTTCAATGATGAAAACTTCCTCAACATTTTATCATTAAATCAAATTTTTTAAAATTCTCGCTTTTAATTTTAAATCTATCGCTTTACTTAAATTTACATTAACATTAATCTACTATTAAACATTTATAAAAGTAAAATTCATCTAAATTCCCACATGAATTTATATCTCTATACTATTATTTTTTACCATATATTTTAGTTTAAATAAATAAAGATGTTCAAAATCTGTCTTTCGTTCTCAGTGAAAGAATTTAAATAGATCAAATACAGATCAAATACCAAAGTTCATCGAACCAAAATCTCCCACCATGAGATAATATTTCACTAGCCATGAGATCATTTTTCACTCCCCAAAATTTTGAAACAAATTCCATTTTTTAAAGCCAGTAAACTGGTTTTAGACCCATGTCGATATGATAAAATCTGTTTTTAAATCCCGAATTAAATTCTTTATGCTTTTCCAAAACCAAAATTGTAATATTATGTGTTTTGTTATGATAAAAATTACATTCAAAATCTAGATATCCACATTGTCGTGGAAAATCCATGGTTGAACTGCTAATGAATTTAATGGGTAATGCTTTTTACAAATAACATCATACACTGGAAAGTAGCCACAAAATAATTGGAGGTTAAGCTATTGTATGAGGTGCAAGAAAGTTGAAACTCAAACATTAGAAATATCCAAAAATCTATGGCGCTGAAGATTTCCAAAGCATGTCAAACAACTAGTAAGGGAAAGTATGGATCGTATAATTCTTGGGAATTCATGGTAATATATAGAATTATTCATAACCAAACATTATTACATATTCTAGCATTTACAGATGCGTGGGGTTTTGTCGACAAAAAAGACCTTGTGTTTTAAATATTTATACAATTTTTTTATTGGACAATGTGAATTGTTGCAAATTGAAATAGAGGCCCCCATGTGGGTGCATTTAGCTCTGGAGGGAAGATCCAAAAAAGAAGAAAAGTAAAAATAATTTTCAATTTGATTACAATTATCATCTACCATTTAAATTTTGGTACTCAATGCTCAGGGAGGATAGTTGATTCAACTCAATGTATTCGTAAGACCCTACTCTCTTTAACCTTTAACCTCTACAATATAAAAATTTTAAATCTTGAGGAAATTATAATGGATGTGGATTGTACTATGTAATGGTAATGGTATTCAATGTTTATTTGAGACATTATACTAGCATAATTATGATGATTTAAATTTCTCTCAAGTTTCATCAGCAATCCTTCCGTGACCTAGTATTAGCTTCTCCACTGTTTGTTAAAGTCAAGGGTAGGGTCCCAAAGTCATTTTGTGTTTCTTCAAGCCTTATGAATTCAATCTAAGATCAAGGGGTCATCTCCATGAAAACCATGGCTGCTGAAGGAGAAAATTGGCAGTACTTAATTGAAATTTTCTCAATTTAATAAATAAAGCAACTCCCACACCAGGTGTAGTGTAGTAATATCTCCCAATTAGATAGATTTTCAAGTCATTTTTTATAAAATTGTGTTTATATTAGGTAATTTATTCATTTTTTATTTCATCCATATTACAAGAAATCATGAGAAAAACCATTATTGCTCATTTCAAATTGTAATTCTAACGAGGGTTCGACTACTTCCTTACATAAGCCTGATGATGACAATGAGACACAAGCTATTTTGCACAAATCCAATAATGAGACCATGTCAGAAGATTCTATTACAACATCCATAGGTAGTGGGAAGGAATTGAAGAATCCCACAAATGCACAAGCTACCCCATCTGGAAATGTTCACTATCAATCAACGATGCCTAAAAAATCTAGGTTGTTACACACGCTTATAATGTTTAGTATGAGAAGAAGTGTTGGAACTCATCTAGAGGGTTGAAGTGAAAGATGAGAAACAAAAAAATGATAGGATGGCTTCTTCAAAGAGCATCAACAATAGATTTTCAATTGTGACAAATAGGGAACCATCTAGCATAGGGTCATCTAATAGAAATTCACAAAAAAATATTGAAGACAAAAATTCAAGCTCAAATTAGCACTATTTCCCCTACCGAGAACAATAGGAAAAATTCACGCATTGGTTCATCTAATATTATTGAAGAGAAGATAAGAAAGATATTGAGACTGAAAATGCCACATATAAAGCTGATAGAACTTCAAAAGAAATAATATGTTTTAAAAGAGGTTTTGGAAAATTTATTGTTATTGTTATTATTAATGTTGGGGTATTATTAGTGTTTTTATTTTTATTTTTGTTGTTAGGGGAAATTAGTGAGAAGACTATTATTAATTAAATTATAATTTTTATTAGGGGTATTATTAGTCAAATTATTACTAATGTTAGGACTTTTCGTATTTTTAATGTTATTGTTTGGGATATTATTAGGGAGATAATTATTAATAGGGGATTATTCTTGATTAAATTATAATTATAACTTTTATGAGAATTATAATTCTCAGATCTAACAGAATTATAATGGTTGGGGTTGTTTTAAAAACAAAAATATGGCGGGAGGGGAAAAATGAAATGGGATCAAGAAGATTATCAATCATAAGGTTATCAATGAAAATAAATGGATTGAGGAGGAAATATGCTGGGGATGGAGCAGGGGAAGTCGAATGAGAAGGGGAGTTCGAACCAACACGAGAGGAAGGGGGGTTTTTAAGGAGGGCTTAGGAGGGTAAGGGCTCATTAGGTACAGAATCAAAAGAGGAAGACTGATTGGAGGGGGGTGTCGTTTGCGCAGGCAAGAGGGTTGCGAAGGAGATTGATGGAAGAGGAAGATCCATGGGACAGGTAGGAGGGTTGAGTAGGAGAGAGACTGAAGAGGAAGACTGATGGGAGGGCGTGTCGTTTGCGCAAGCAGGAGGGTTGACTGGGAGAGTGGTTGATGATTGAGAAGGGAGGGATGGATTGACTGCAAGAAAGGCATGTAGAGTTCAGGGAATATCCAAATGATGAGCAATGAACATGCTGAGAAAAAACATCGGAATGGTTATAAAAAAAACCCAAACTTCAGTATTTCAGTATTGATATATTCATAAACTTTTTTGGATGTCATTCTGAAATTTTGATAAATAATAAATCACAACAACTTAAAAATAATTAGAATGAACTATTGTTTTAAATCATAAGATAATTAGAATACGTTATTATTAAGTCAGTCGTTGTAGAAATGGAGGAGAATTAGGGGTTGTTTAAATCTAGACCCCATGGGTTTGGATAGTTGTTTCCATTATAGAAAGCCACGTGGCTGAAAATAAAAAATTTCTCTATCACCTTTAAATGGTGAGCATGCATGAATAGATATTTTTATGATAGAAAATGTGACTGCACAGTGACCGTCGCAGTCTAGAAATTTTAGAAATTGAATTGGTTCTTTATTTATGCCTGAAGTCAATGGAAACAACCCTGGAATAAAATGTATATATAAAAAACCTATAAATTGATCTCAATGTATGGTCTTCACTTATTATCTTCCATGCGTTGTGTGAACATATTGAATTTTTCCAAAAGGTGGTTCTTTAAAACTATATTAAATGCTTCACATGAAATGAAAATTTTAATTTTTCAAATTTTCCAAAGTTTTGTGATGTCTAAACTCTGATTGTTAGGTCATGTAGTGAGAGCGACTGTATATTTTCCAAAGGAAAAATATGTGGTGAAAATGGAAAATATGGGCACAGTACGTTTCAAAAAAATCTCAGGTAGACGATGGGTTACCTTTACCAAGGTTGGAAATTTCGAGTAAGTGGGGCCGTCGAATGTGAAACTCGATTTTTTTTGGAATTTTCCTATATTTCGAGAATTTATTAGAAATTTTTTTCAATCGAGTATTATTTTATGGTGGAAATAGATTTAGTACTATTTATTCTAATTCTCCAAACAAAATTATCAAATTGTATCAAAAATATCTATTATTGACAAAGTTGTAACATGCTTTCTTTAATCAAGTGTAATGTGTCTTATTAAATAAAGTTATCGAAATATGTTAGCATAGGTTTCTTGGCATTGTCAAAAAGATACGAAAAAGAAAAAAAGATGAGTTCATGAAAATAATGCGAGAAGTGTTAAGAAATCTAGGCAAGACAGATCCAAAGTTTTTATGGCGGAACCAAATAGAAAATAATATTAAAACCAATTAATGGTTTGAACATGTAATACAACTCTATGAGAAAGAATGAGAGGCTGAACCTCCCCCAGGATTAACAAAACTACAAATTTCTTCACGTTACAATATCGAAGGGATCGAAGAGCTCTGGCTGCTAACTCAAGACTTGAGAGTTGAAATATGATCTTCTCTGATCCAGCTCTTGTCTCCTGGAATCGAGGATGCTGAGGGAGGAACAATACCTTACAATCGATGAAATTTGAAAGATTTCTTCATACTTGAAATCTCTTGTAAGCGCTGAGCTTTGGTGGCCACACAACCATTGATCATTCTCCAAAGAATTCTAGAGATATTGTTCGATAGATCCAGGTGGAGTGAGAGTATTGATCTTGATAAAAAATCCAAATCTTTCCTCACCCTTCGGATTCCTGTCATTTATGTTGTGAAATTATTGGCCTTTTTTTAAGGAATTCAAGCTTAATCCAAATGTAAAGAGCTATACCCCATGTTTTTCTACACCTATACCCTCAATGAAGATCTGTACAAATCGACATAAACCAACTCAATGCCATCAACTTGGGATTTCAGGCTAGAAGTTTGTGATCGCATGATAAAAATTATTTAGTTTCCAAATGGAAAGGAAGCACCTTTTAGTGTCAATATCTACCAATTTCTGAGTTTATATGATAACTAGAATTTCCCTTTGGAATTTTCCTTCTTTGATGGTACCAACCAACCAGTAATTAATGGGACAATGCAATACTGAAATGTGTTTGATGCAAATCTTGATACTTATATTTTTCCTCTCAAGAAAGAAAACTTCCCTAATATTCCCATTATTGTGGGAGAAATAGGCTGGTCCATTGATGGTGATAAAAGTGTGAATCTCATGTATACACAAAATTTAAATCAAAGCCTTCTAAAACAAGTGGTGAGTGGCAAGGGAACTCTAATGCAGAGTGAAGCTATCAAAGTATATTTTTTTAGCTTTCTTAATGAAGGTGCTAAGATCATAACACTTGGTAACTTGAAAACCATTGGGGCATTTTCACTTGATCTTTCAGGTCTAGGTTAGTAGAATATGGCATTGATTGGTGCAAGTGGTGCAGAATACCTACATGAAAGGTGGTGTGTCCTCAATCCAAAAGCTTCAGACCTAGCTTTGTTGTTTCTCCAATCCATAAGCTCTAGAATTGAAATGAAATATAGAAGTGTACCTTGGTTTTATTGCACCACATGCTGAAAGAAGAGCATAATTTTCAGTGCAAAGCTTCTCCACAGAGAAAAGAGAGTCAACTTCAATATTTATATTCAAAAAAAATTAATAGCTTCCTATGCCATTAGAACAACACATCCTTGGACAACATAAAGTTTATATGTTTCCATATTAGGAACTCCATACATCATCAAATGTCCAATTCAATCAACAAATTCATAAAATTTGAAATATTGCCCAAATTTATTAAGTTGATCAAAAACATCCAAACTAGTCGGCCCACTTCCCACTATAGAAAATTTCTTCCTACACCCAATGACCAATCCATATCAAGTTCTAGTTCACCACATTATAGACAAAAAACAATTTATTTTCAAAATTATAAGCATCATAAGAATGGAATTAATAAATATAAATGAAATACACATACATTGTCCTCTTCTTAGGTGGACGTGGAACCATCCAAAATTATTCAAAAGCTTTATTAATGATGGCACATTTAATATTTTTAATAGATATTAGATTTCAAATGATTCCTAGTACACATGCACCTTCACAAGGGGTAGGGCATACATGTCTAGTGAATTCAGGAAAATTGTTTGTTTCCAACAGGAGGCCAAATGCTTCTCGACAACAACCTTGATGTACTAATTCATTCCACTCAGGTATTTTGTTCCCAAGAGGACATCCATTTTTATACTACATAGAGGAAAAGGTTTCACATGTTCATAATATAGACAAATTTACAATCTAGCAAGATACAAAATAAAATTCAGGTGTCATGTCAAGAAAAAGGACTAGGAAACCACATTTTCACTCCTCTAATGACATGATTATGGATTTCAAACATCAAATTCACAGCCAATGTACATAGCCAGAAAATTGGATATAAATTCAAAGGATGAAATGCCTCATGGGACCAAAATGTCTCGTATATACCCTTTTTCCATCACAAAGCCCTTCGACCAGGAAATTGATGTTCCAAAAGACCCTCCTTTTTAGTATTAATACAAATCAATGTGAAACACTCAAAGCTGAGCACCAGCCCTTTGATTCCTTTCACAAATTCAATAAAAAGGCATTTTAGTGGCTTGTTTGGCATGCTTTTTTCCATTTTTCCTAGGATTACGAATTTCTACAACAAGTTTCCTAGGGGGCACTCTAGTGTAGTTAGAAGAGTCATGGGGCATTGCAAAGAAAGGATATGAGAGCTTTGGGGCATTGATATTGTTTTGATGTTGTTCTAAATTTATTTTCTATTCTAAAAGTGAGAATTGATATCTTCCCTTGATAACAACCTTTGAGAAAAGCCAAGTAATTTGAATTATATTGTTTCATGTATCATTTTATATGTTTTATTGTCAATTTTGTAGTGCTTTAGAAATTATTTGATTCTCATTTTGAATTTTTCACCTAGGCCTTATCACTTTATCTATTTTTTCATTTTTATTAAATTTTTATTTGATGTATCGTACTTCAACTTGTTATATTTCTACAAAACTAAGCTATTTATCTCGGTGGCCTGATGTTTACGTGTGACTGTGACTTTTGTCTCCTTGGTGAGATCCTTCAAGGAAACATTTATACATAGAATTCTCATTAATATGAAATAAAATGTAGGAATATTGTTTACATATTCTATGTTTATTTAATAGCATTAGCTTCTACATTACATGTTTTTGAACTAATGTTTGACTTTTTCTAGGATACAATGATGAAGGTTTTCAATGGATAAGTTGAGATGATCAAGCGTATAAAACATTTTCAATCTATAAAATCCCAATGTTTGTGTTCGTAAGGCTATGGAGGACTGAGGCTCAAATGTTGTTCTCAAATCATCCATAACAACTAAAATGGCAGAGTGTTCAATTATTACTTAAGTGCATGAAGGTGATTGAAAATGATACTTTGTTAAGTGGGTATAATTAGGTAAAAATTTTATGATGAGCGTGGTGTAATGATATTTTCTTGTTAAAATGGAGCCAGTGTATTTCATTGACGTTAATAGCTTAAGTAAAGATTCAAGGACTAGTGTAATCCAAGCCAATTTACTTATTCATTACGATAGTTTATGTTATTTCTTATTAACATAAATACTTGTTGGAGATGAAGTTAAAGTTAAAATGTGAAAGACTATAACTCTCCTTTATTTCCCTTGTGATTAAGGTTAACAAGATGCCCAACTCTCTCTAGTAAGTGGGGATTTTCTCCGCATTTCTTTTGTGAATAGTTTCAATATATAAAATGTCCTGAAAAGTTTTGTTATATAATCATTTCTTCTCTTTTGAAGACTTTAACCTTTTATTGAAATATTTTATTGTTTTCAAATTTTTGTTATGAAAGCTTCTTAATACCTTGAGAGTGATTGATTTTGTCAGGACTGGTTTTGAGGCACATATGAAAGGGTTCAGATTCTTGGAGACATGAAAAGGTTGCATGAGGTTGGAGCCCTTGATGAACATATACAATCTGTTACTAAATAATTTTTAGAAGAGGAAGTAATAATAAATTTAGAAGGGAAACATAGTACCAATGCAAGTATAGTTTTACTCAAGCATCACATTAAGCAATTTTCTAGTTTACTTGCAATGCATTAGACACGTGAAAATTCCATTAGCTTATCATTGTAGATTAATATTAGTGTGAAATGATATTCTTCTTTGAAACTAGTATCATAAGGTAATGAAATTACAATCAAATTGTGATGGCTCCTGTAAAGCTTCACAAGAGTTGAATGAAACTATATATATTCACCCAAATTATCCAAACTAGAAAATTCCAAAACATGATAGTAACCAATGTTTTCATCATCCACATTTTCTTCCTATGAGTCACTTATAACTATTAGTTTAGAATCCTTTTAAAGTTCAAAACAAACATGCTTGGAAGTATTTGTTGAAAGGGAGAATCAAAACCTGACATTTATTTCTTAAAAATTTGAGCTTGATACTTTGATCTTCCACATCTCTATTTGTATCAATCACACTATGGCCGTAAAATGACACAAATTTTAATAAGCTCATGTGCCTTTTCTACTATGCAATGATTCCTCCCTATGGTATCTACCTTATTATTAGAAGCCCTAATGTCTCCATAATGCATATCCTCTCCATGGACCTTATCATCACCATGACTGGAATATTTTTTTTTCATCATTGTATGGGAGTTGACTTCCTATTGGTTTTCCTATCCAACTAGAATGTGATCTTAGAGAAGTGTAAGCTTTTGTGTGTAAACACCAACAAAGTTATTTTTCCAACTACCAACAACTTAGGATCTATAAGAATGAACACCATCTTTGATTCCAATGTCCTGAAGATGGATCCCCGTTGGGATTCGAAACATCGACAAGGGTTTCGTGAGACTGTGGATAATCCGGCAAAATCTCCATTGAACCTAAATAGTCGTATTATCTTTGTGTTTTTCCATAATCACAATGATCAGTAGAAATTTCTCATCGATTATTCCTCTCATTATATCTATTAGTAAAATCCGCAAAATTTATACCTACATTTGGATCTTGGGAAAAAAACATATGATTGTTATCATTTAAATTATCCATATCTCTTGGAGCCCAAAAATCCATTTTCTTTTGATAATATTTATCTATAACCTGAAAAGAAACCCTATTATAACTTGAAGGACCATTATTTCCTCTTGAGTCTTGACAAAGTATGATGGAATGAAACTGGGTGAGGACTAGATCTAGGTTTACCATGTCAGAACCAAGGTTCATTAACATGACAACCTTGGTTTGAAGATATTCACCATATAAACTATGATCACCCATACTTATCGTTTTCATCTCTCTTTCGTCATCAAGACTAACTTACTAAGGACTTGTAACCCATGGAGGCCCATGGTATTCATTACAATGCAATTTATTAGAATACATGCCATGTCCACAAGTTTCTATATTTAATCTCTGCATCCAATGTGGCCATTTGTTATTATGAGATTTACCACATTCAAAAATGGAATTATTCACATAATTTTGAAGTCTACAAAGGTAATCATAATTTTTTTCATAGTTACAACTCCACTCACATTTTTTGGTTCCTGAAGCTCAAGAACTTTCATAACAAAAATAGGCAAATTCAAGAAGCAACAAAAATGGTTCACAAGTCTCTTTTCATATGCTGATATTAGAATGAATTTTTTTTAGAGGCATTGTCTGTTTTTTTATTATTTTGGTTAGAAGAGGGTTTGCGCTTGGTTTTATGTGACTTTGAATTTATCATATGTAGCATGTTGAGAAATGGGAAAGAATAATGTCTGAAATTTATCTTGCAATAACTGATGTTGAATGAAAGGATACCTAGTTTAACCAAGCTATAGTTCGCTTTGGTAAAGGCGGAGAAACATCTTAAAAATTTTCTTAAGAATGCACCATATATAGATTTTGAACATGCGTAATATATGGATTTTTCTTTTGCAGGTATGTTATTTTTTCTACCCAAGATATCACAACAAGGAAAATATTAATATTGTAGAAACTGTTTGAGGACCTCATTGAGGTCGATTTTTCTAATGTCCTACTTGATCGATACCTTCTCATATGCCAGGAAGGATTTAAATATGAGTTAATATGTTCAGAAACAAATAAGATTAAAATTGTATATATTTAAAAGATAGAAACAAATGTCAATGCCTTTTTTAAATTGTTACTTGACTCTGTTGTGGGCAGGTTGCAGGAAATGTGATTGGAAAAAAGATGGAGAGACAATGCAAAGCATATCTTGGATATGATTAACTTGTTGTTAGAGATCCTTGAAGAACTTAAGCCATAAACTTTGGAAAATTTTCTAGTAGGGATTCCTATGGTTTTTAATGTTTTGATTCTTTCACCTCATGGTTATTTTGGGAAATCAAATGTTTTAGAAATGCCAGAAAATACATCGGTGGATAGGTAAAGACATTTTTTATAATTTCAATGTTCATTCCATGATATCCTCTCTTTATTGTTTGCTTGTATTTTGAACGTTTCTTTTGATTTTGTTTTCTCTTTTAACTATAAAATTCAAAATACTTGCTATCATGTCCATTTAAACAACAACAAAATCTTGATGATGAAATTAGTATTACACAATATTGATTGGAATCCTTTTAAGTAATTTGTGTTAAAATATTTTCATTTCTATGAGAAACGTTTTCTTTCATGTTGTTATTTGATTGAAACTATTTATAATATAATTTATGTGATTGAAAATATTTATAGTTGCACTTGATATTGTTTAGTATTGTAATTAACATATGCAACTTTGCGTTTTGATATTAGATGAACATACACATTATATGACATTTTTTAAATTTAGTTGAAAAATCATACTAGTTAATTTATGTTGATTAAGATTGAACACATAAAATCAATGCAAAACTACTAAATTAGTAATTTATATTGATTAATGATGAACATAAATAAAATGAGTATACGACTAAGTAAGGAATTTATAATGATTATTAATGAAAGTAAATGAGATGAATATAAAGTACTAAATTAGTGGTATATATAATGAAAATGAAACTACCAAAAAAATATATATGACTACCGCTAATGATAAATTTGTGATTACAAATGACGACTAAATTTTGCGTATATACGACTATTAGTAGCTAATTTATAGTATCTTATAACACGACCATAATTTAATCATATTTCATTGGTAATTAATTGGTTTCAAACAATGAATAAAATTTGCATATATATGACTATTAGTAGCTAATTTATAGTATCTTATAACACGACCAAAATTTTGGTCATATTTCTTTGGTAATTAATTGGTTTCAAACAATGACTAAAATTTGCATATATATGACTATTAGTAGCTAATTTACAGTATCTTATTTAATGCAAAAAAACATTTAGTCATATTTCTTTGGTCATTAATTGGTTTTTTCAGGTGATCATATAGTAATATATTTTGTTTTATATTTGGTCATTAATTGTGAAAATTGATCACTAAATCAATGAATAAACTAATGACCAAATTTATGACTAAATATACTACTAGAAGATAAAATTGAGACAACCAATTAATGCCTAAGCTAAAAATGACTAAAATTTGGTTGCATTATAAGATACTATAAATTAGCTACTACTGGTCACCGATTGAAAAATGGTCGTTTATATGCAAAAGTTAGTCATTTTTTTAGTAAATAATTAGCCATTTTGTACTATTGATTACCAAACTAAAGGAGAAAGGTGAGATGTTGTAGAAAAAAAGTGATTCTCATGTTTGTACAATATTTGTTTCATCTAATTTAGAAGACCCTACTACCCAATTAACTTAAGTCTCAACTAAGTTTATATTGGCAGAAATTGATTTAAAGAAAGCTCAAAGGGAGTTGGAAGGAGCTTATAAGTGCTCAAAGTTATAGAGAATGAGTTGCATATGTCCAAGGACAATGCAAAAAAATATAGGTAGGATTGTCAGAATGCCTATTAGGAGATCAAAGAGGGAAAGGAGGAAGTGAAGGGAAATGTATCTCGTATTCAAGCTAGGGAGATTATTTGGAATGAGATTATTGATGTTGAGAAGAAAATATGGGTTTTTCTTATCACTATTCAAGAAGAAAAGAGTATTGTGAGGGACCTAGAAAATGTCATTACTTCAAGTAAAGAGAAGTTGCAAAACAGGGCCTCATATTCCAAGAGATTAATTAATTTTATTAATTTTAAAGATATTGAAGAGTTGAAGAATTTCGAGATTGAAGACATGAATCAATGTGTGTTTGAGTTTAACAAGATGACCATCAAGAATTCATACAGGAATAATACAAAAATAAACTGAGGGAAGTCAAAGACGCAGTGTTAAGGTTCAATGTGTTGTTTGATAAAAAAACCAGAGTTGGTTTTCCATCTTGTTGGGACCAGCAACGAAATATTATCCCTTGGGATACATTTGAAACATTGCTAGTTGAGGAAAAGAGTAAAATCGTCAACACAAATGAAAAGATTGCTATTATAAAGGGAGCCCCAATCATGAATTTTCTGCAAAAATACTTTCAGTTATTATGGATCATGAAAACTTTATTTTAAGAGAGGCCCTCATATTCCAGGATCATAGATTTTAGAATGGTGCATGTCAAGCTTGAAAATTGTCTCAGCCTAAATGTAGACCTATGGAGAAAATGCAAAGAATGGATGCCCCCACAAGCAAATGATGTAAACATAGGAACTTGTTACATTCCAGAATCTCAGGCCACTTCCACCTCATGATTGAATGATGTTTCACATTTAGTTTACTTTTTTTACTACAGATGTTTTTATTTTCTACTTTTATTAGGATCACCAATGAAAGCCTCCTCCACCAATTTGGGAATGAAAAACACCACTTGCTCATGAATATTGCAGTGCAGACCCCCCAAATACCTAAGGAGTACATCATGGTTCTTTGGAAAGATACCGAACACTATAGCCATATTCCTGAATACTGTAGTGTACTCCTGCATGCTTTGGCCCAAATTTCACCTAAATTAATGCCACGGGATCCATTGGTTCTCTACGTACCCAATGGGATAAAATTGTGACTTAATGAGGGTTTTTAAATATTTCCACTTACTCATTGAAAGTTTTCCCTCCAACCTCAGGGTTTCTGTGTAGCTCTCCCATCAAGTCAGTGCATGACCATCTAATTTCAGTTGCGCAAATAAGATTTTTTGTCCTTCTTCAATCTGATGGATGCTAAAATAGACTTTTAGCTGCTGCAACCAATTATTCCACTTCAAAGTCTCGATATCGCCATGGTATGGTTTGATATCGACTTTTTCTTCCATTTTATCCATGGAATGTGATTGGTTCATGACACTCGAAATGGTTGATATTGTTTGGGTTATTTCTTCAATTGGTTCTTTGTTTCTTCCCAATTTTCTAATCCCCATTTTGATTTTTCCTATGAATTTGAACCACCATATTCTCTAAGTATCCACATCTTTCTATTCAAGTCTCCCATGAGGAGTTTTACATTACGGTTGATATTTGTGACTTGTTATTCCAGTTGCACAAACCTCACCTCTACAGGATCACGCAGATCATTTACAAATTTGTTGTACATTATTAGGGTTTTACAATTTTCGACTCCACCGATCATGATGTGGGACAATATAAAATTTTAAATGTCATGATGAGGTCCCTGATGTGGAAACCTGCAGAAGATGACATGTACTATGTGGAGGATGATGTGGATAGAAACCATGTGGTAGAATCCATGTTGGCAAGGGCAAGAGGCATGCAAATAACTGAAGAATAAATGACATAGATTAAGTCATTTTCATGAGATGGAAAACTTTGATATCCAATTATGTTGTAAAAAAAAACATTCATTGGTTGTTTGTGAAAAGTGCCCACTATCGCTTTGGGAAAAAGTGTCTATCCATGCTTTGGAAATAAAATGCATGATATGTGTGTGTGTGTGTGATATTGAAATATTAATTTTAATTTTTTTCTATATAGATGTATGTGAAGTTCATATTGAAATAAATTGGTCAATTATAGAATTGAGGCTTTATTCATCCTTTAGGGACATGAACCAGTGGAATAACATTTGTATGTATGAAGGATCTTGCAAAGTGCATGTTTTAGCATCGTGAAGAACATACATGATCAACAATTGTTGGTATAAAATGGTTAGTTTCAGTGTGGTTAACATGGGTATTTAAATATTTTACTTAACTTCTTTATTAAAATAATTTAAGAAATATAAAAATTATATATCTTTTTTATTTTCAAAAGAAAAATAATAATTTTTTTTTTACTTTTTAATTATTTAATTTCTCTCTAAATTTAATATAAAATAATGTTACCTTGAAATATTTTATTTATGACTAACACTGAAGTGAAATATTTTTACCATATCTAGATACTAAATTGTAATATAAACAACTAATTGTGTGAGCATGTGAAATTGTTAATATTTAACAATAATTTAAATTATATATATATATATATATATATATATATATATATATATATATATATAATAGTTTACATTATTTCTTTTTATTTATATAATTAAAAAATAAATAAAAAAACAAAACAAACAAAACAAACAACCTAAATCAATTTAAAATTTAATATAGAAAAAATTACACATTCCCTCATATACTTTTGCACCAAATAAAAATTAAATTTTTAAATATTATATTTGAATATTTTATTCTTATTAATTGAAAATGCAAATATACATCTTAAAAAACAAAAACAAATAATTGGGTGAATTTTACGGAGTCGTCTAACGAGCCGGAGGAATTGCCCGGACGGTCAAAATTGGCCGGAATCCGCGCTAAAAAAATTTAAAAAATCTTGCAGAAACAGTGTTTGAATCCCGATTTTGACATTGGAAATGGATTCAGCACCATCAAAAACCTGTAGGACACCCAAAATATTAAACTTTGATAGTTTTAACATGGATTTAGAAAAATTCCTGCCGGATTTTCTGAAAATCTTATCGGAATTTTCATGATTTTCAAGGCGATTCCTCTGGCTAATTAGACTACTGTATTTGTAATATAATAATTAAAATTAGAATGTTATAATAATTAAAATAAAAAGGTTATAAAGAAGGAATTGATTCGTCTAGAAATTTATATTATCCGTGATGCAAAAATGTAATTAGATAAGAGATAGTTGACCAAGTTTAGTATGAAACGTCAAGCGCAGATTGAAAAAAAATAAAAAGAAATGGTTGCCAAATTATAGTAGGAAACCTCCACTCGATATTGGGCATATGAATAGAAGCAATGACATTATACACCGCTATTATTTTACGTATATTTTTGTTCCCTTCGAGTGGGCAACCCCATCCGATTTGATCCACGTAAGTGGGGGTCCTCTCATAGTTGTCAATTACATATCAATAACCACATAACGTGCATACTCACCGATAATTTTTTTAACCAAATGACAAAATAGTAAGTGACTGCAATCTTTATTATTTTTTAAATTTGATTTTGTTATATATTTTTATAATTTTGTTATAAAATATAATCGTTTAAAATAGAAACAGGTGTATAATATTTGAATTTATTAATTATCGTTGATTTGAAATTTATTTATATTAACAAATTAAAAATATTCACTTTTTATATATATATATATATATATATATATATATCTTTCTGTGTGGGTATACATATATGTATGTTATTATTATTTTTTTAAATGTGTAAAAAAAAATTTCGGTGAAAATCACATATAGGGAATTTTTTAAAATGTTATATGTCAATTTCATATAGATATAAAGAATGTCTTATTGAATATATGTTTTCTATTTTTCAATATGAAGAGTCATGTATTAATATTTAATGTGTAGAATTATGAATAAAATATTTTGATAACTATTTATAAAAATAAAAATGAAAACATTAGAATTCAAATATTTTATTATTAAGTTGCTCAAAATTAAGAATACAAAAATTCTAGTTACAAACATTTCTTATGTTTTGTGCTAAAATTTAAATTTACATCTTGAGAGCTTTGATCCCTTTTGGCACTTAGTAGATCCTAAATTAAAATAAATCTATAATTTAAAAAAAAAAAATATTTAAAAAAAAATTATTAAATTTCAAATATTTTATAAAAAAACAAATTATCAAATATTTGAAAATTTTAAATTATTAGAATTCTATTTTTTCATCAATTATAAATAATTAAAAATAATATTTCAAAGTAAAAAAATTTGTTTTACCAATCATAAATTATAAGTAATTAAAAATAATATTTCGAAGTAAAAAAAAATAATTTTACCAATCATTAATTTTCTATTTAATTTTCAATTTGATAATTATTAAAATTATTAAAAAAATTCTATAATAATCCCCAACTCTAAACTTTTAATCCACACAAAGTCTGAATACTAAATCCTAATTATTAGACAATTATGACTAGCCCTCTCTTAGCCAAGTTATATGATATTATTTTGGAAAAGAAGATGAGCATATGGCTTGAAAGTGAACGTAAGCGAGCTAATGACCAAGCAGATTTTAGAAGGCAGAACTCAACAACAGACCATTGATAAATCTAATCTCTTTTTTTTCTTTGTCAACTTTAGAAAGGATTTTGATACGGTACCTAGAAATAACCTATGGAATAGATTAAAAGAGCTAAAGGTTCCTTTCGAGTTGAGAGCTACTGCTATAAGGTTATACAAGAATGTAATTTCCAAGTCTGAGAGCAATGAGCAGTGGTCAAAATATATTAAGTGTAATATCAAAGTTAAACAAGGTTTCCGCCTCTCCCCTACCCTATTTGGCATTTACATCGACAAGCTAGAAGCTTGTTTAGAGGAAGCAGGTTGTGCTGGCACGTTCTTAGCTGGAATAGTCATCATCCTTCTCCTCTATGCTGACGATATTGTTCTTCTAGAAAGGTACACATCTGATCTTGATAAGAAACTAAGAGTTCTCAAGGATTTCTGCTCTACCATGGGTATGACTGTTAATACTGACAAAACCAAAGTTATGATTATGAAATCCAAGAAGGACACTTACGCTAATTTTTTGTACAGAAATAACAACCTGGAGGAATTATCTTCTTACAAGTACCTAGGAATTTATATCCATCACAAGCCCAACTAGAACTATAGCATTGAGAAAAGGATTAATGGAGGATGGAGCACTTATTTTGGTCTTGAAAATAATTGTAAAGTAGCAAATCCTCTGATGTGGGATAAAAGGAAGCTCATATTTGAAACTTTAGTCACTCCTGTTATCTTGTATGGATGTGAGGTTTGGGGTTGCAGATCTCTAGAGAACCCTGGAGAAATATTGATCAAATTCATAAGCATTTTATAACGTATAACCTCAAAATTATAATCAATACACCTTATCCTATTTTCCTTATAGAAGTAGGTCTTGGGCCCTATCGGGAGCCTAACTATGACTAGGCTCCTATTGTACAAGCACAAAATTAGTAACATGCGAGACAATATACTTCCTAAGCTAGCTTTAAATTCTAGCCAAAACATCTTAAGGCTCAAGCAAGGTTGGTATAAAGATACCAGGGCTTGGTTAAACCATTGGGAGATCGAAGAAAATATTGCATTGCAAAATATTAATAACATTAAAAATATTGTCACTTCTAAGTTTAAAGAGAAAATGTGGTGTGAGAAATATTTAGAGGCGAAAGGAAAATTAAGATATTACAAGGAGGTCATCAACCCTACTCTAGAAGATCAAAAGTATCTCTCTGTTTTAACTATCTCAAAGAAAAATATTAATATATCCAACATAAGAACGAACTCTCTTGAGCTCCATAGTGAAAGAGGTCGTTGGGCAGTTCTGTAATATATCCAATTTGTCAATTTTTTTTTTAAATATAGTGCTAAAACTAATTTAATTTCCATGATCCTACATGTATCCACTTATACTTTTATCCAAATTCTTTCTTTCAAACCTATTCCTTTAGTATTTTGAACTTCTACTTACTTTATAATAACTTAGTGATGTAGTACTATTAGGATGCATTCCTAACCCACTATCACCTATAATTAAGTGTCACCATAACATATTTGCATTAGTTATATGGACTAATTACAATTTCTAACTTTATTAAAAATAATCCATAATTACCTCTTTACTCACCATATATATTTTTCGGCTTTAGTTTTATGAATTACCATATATGCCTTGGAATTAAATCAAAACCAATTTGAATTAATTATCCTCAAGGCTCTTAATGACATATGCATAAATTCAATTTGTCTATATATTCTTTACTACCATACCCGCTTTTCATTACTTTTCCCAATAGACAAGGTATGAGTATCATTTAAAAGGTTTACCTTTCACGTTGGCTTAAGGTTTAACCTTATATGTGTATATGGACCACGTTATACTTAAGTTCTTCAACTTCAAATTATATATGATAAGACATGCATCTATACCCCACTGTATAAAATTCCATAACTCTTCGTTATTTTTCAACCATTCCCCAACTTGAAATATATATATATATATATATATATATATATATATATATATATATTACCAGGTCGAAAACATAAGTAAATGGGACTACAACTAAATTCTTATGAATCTAATGTATTACATTAAATTTTCATTGGTCACCAACTATATCCTTACGCTCGTTTCCTATGAACAATAATTGGGATTACGTATTGCCAGGTTGTCATTATACGTATTTGCATTCAATTCGAACACTTACGAATCATTTAGTATCATAAGGTTTTCACTGTCCATGAATCATATTTATATAATCTTAATTTATACGTTATAGGAATTTACGTACACATGCACCATTACCCACCACATGTATTAATTCTGCCGATATATATGATATGAAGTTAATCATTGTGAGAGTTTATAGTTTATTCATTTATTAATTGTTGAAACAACTATGCCATATGGCAGTACGCCAACCCTATATTTTGAATCTCAAGGAATCCTATTTGCATCAATATGTATGTACCATTTCACATGGATTCCTGCGTCCCATTTTCGATGTATCAATCCAAGGGAAGACTCCAGATATATGGACACATGGATGTACTTGATCGACTTACCATTTAGGGTTTAATCGGTATAAATCATATTGTTGGCTTGAAGCATTTCCTTGTTACTTTCACCGTTAGCCGAGATTACAATGATCTCTAGAGCGTTCAGTTCCTCCGAATGATATTCTAATGTCGAGAGACTAAAGGCGAAATGGCTTTGTGCTGGCAGAACTTTTTCCACAATTCTTGCAGGTGACCCATTCCTAAGTCTGCGTAACTTTCTATTATAAATTTTGTGAAATTTTTTGGCTCTTGCCCTCTATTTTACATTGTCATGTTAAATACTCATTGATCCGGATTTATGCAGGAATGCAACAGAATAAACATATAAACATAAATATAGAGATGCAGCGGAAATAACACTTCATTTCATTAATATCAAAGAACTGAAATTTGCTTACAGACAGAATGGAAATAAAACTGGCTAGGGCGCTGGTAGCTATCTCTGAGAAGAGATGTGGTGGCTACAGGCCTCTCAACTGAGTTACAATGAGGCTCGAGGGCCTAGTTATCATTTAGAAACAATGGGAAATCCTAAACAGCCAAAACCCTAACCCTAGGAGATGAAGCACTAAAACTATGGGCCCCGTTTGGGTAAATTGGTGTTTCAACTTCCTGTGGCGAACTTTGGCATACATACGATCTCCGTTTGACGCGTACCATACCCTCACAGAAAGATCTATCCGAGGACTACAAATTTGGAACGAGCAACATCGGTCCATGGGGACACAAGTTGCTCTCCGTTTTCCCGTCAAACGTCGTTAGGGTTCTCAAAATGAAATTTAAGTTTAGGACCCGAAAAATCGCTAAAAATAGTAAACCGTGTCGAAACCGAAAACTGAAATAGACAAATATGAAGCCCTGGCGGGAATAGGCGGGTGGCCACCAATATCCACCTGGATCATTCCTGCCCCCTTAGGAAGCAATGGTCCCCATTGCGTTGAGTTCCTCCATGAGATGAGGAAACTTCTGCTGAACTTGGTCCCTGGTGAACCACTTGCCTTGGTGCAAGAGTTGGCCAGCTTTGAAAACCCAATATAGTTGGATATTCTGCTGGCGAGTGTTCTTGATTTGCATGTCCATGATGCAATCTGTGGTGGCATGTTCCATGCAGTCTGGATTTAACTCAGTTGGTGTGAGTTGTTCTGCAATTTCCGAGGTGTCCAGTAGAGGTGGGAAGTAAGGACGAAGGCGATCCACGTTGAAGACTGGGTGCAGACCAAGGAAAAGTGGAATACTGAGCTCGAATGCATTGTTCCCTACAGCCTTGGTGATGGTGTATGGCCCATATCGGAGTGGGCGAAGCTTGCGGTGGGGTCCAGTGAGGTGCTCCTTCTGCAAATGTAGCCATACTTTGTCACCAAAATGAAATTGTGTGGCACCCGGTGTTGATCATGGCGTTGCTTATACTTGGAATTGGCTCTGTCCAATATATCATGAACCTGTTGGCGGATGTGTTGAATGCGCTTGATGAAGCTACTGGCTTTGTCAACTTCAGACTGGACATGAGCTGAATTGGCCTGAGTAGCTGCAAATGGCATGGCTACGTCAATGGGACATAGTGGCTGGAATCCCAAGCCCACCTGAAAGGGGCTATGGCTGATTGAACTGTGGAGAGCCTGGTTATAACTATGTTGTACATAGGGGAGGCTCTCGTCCCATGTGCGTGGATGCTTTGAATTGTACATGCGCAGAATGTGTACAATCATTCTGTTGACGACCTCTGTCTGGCCATCTGTTTGGGGATGGAAATTTGTGGACTTGGTGAGCTTTGTGTCCAACATTGACCAGAGGCTGGACCAAAATGTGCTGAGGAACCTGCTATCTCGATCTGATATGATAGACTGTGGGATCCCAAAGTGCACCCACACTCGTTCAAAGAAGATTTTAGTAGTGGCTTCTGCTGTGATATTCTTCTTACAGGCCGCCATAATGGCCATCTTCGAGAATCTGTCAACGACCACGAAAACACAGTCATTTCCATTCTTAGTAGAAGGCAGGCCCGACATGTAATCCATGGAGATGGATTCCCACGGTCGACTAGGGGTAGGTAGTGGGGTATATAGGCCTTGCTTCTTGATGGTCGGTTTGGCAATGGCACAAGCAGTGCAGGATCTGATGTGCTTCTCGACATCCTTTCGAAGGTTCGGCCAATAGAAATACTTCTGTAGTATTGCTACTATTTTCTCGACCCCGAAATGCCCAGCGACTCGACTGTAGTTTGCTTCCCATATCATCTTGGCACGCTCGCTTGAAGGAACACAAAGGTGTCCCATGTGACATAAAAGTGCATCTTGGAGGTGAAAATTTGGAACTTGCGTACCCCCCAAGAGTGCCTTGTAAGTTTGGCCGAATTCTGGGTCACTCTCATAGAGAAGCGGCCAATCAGAAGCCTCGTGCCCACAAGAGTTGAGCACAGTGGTGAGCACCACGATCGGTGGTCGGCTGAGGCAGTCTGCAACATGATTGGTGCTACCCTTCTTATACTTGATGTTCAAATGAAATTGTTGCAGATATGTAGACCACTTCTAATGGCGATCATTCTGCAACTTCCCTTGTGTCTGTATGAACTGCAGGGGCCTGTGGTCTGTGTGGATGATTGTTTCCTTCGCCAAAATGTAATGCTTCCATTGTCGACAAGCTTGCACAATGGAGTACATTTCTTTGTCATATGTGGGGTACTTGCGAACTGTGTCAGACAATGTCTCATTGTGAAATGCCACTGGATGTCCCTGTTGAGTAAGAACTGCCCCAATAGCATAGTCAGAGGCATCTGTCTCGATCTCAAATGGCTGTTGCAAGTCTGGTAAAGTGAGCACTGGGGCAGAACAGAGGCGATTTTTCAATTCTGTGAACGCCTTCTGTTGAGGTTCCGACCAAATTTTTTTTGCTCTCGCTCCTCCCTTGGTGACTTGACTCAAGGGCCAAGTGATATGAGAGAATCCCAACACGAACCTCCGGTAGAAATTAGCAAGACCCAGAAAGCTGCGAAGCTTTGTTATAGTGGTTGGGGCTGGCCAATCCCGAATGACTTGGATCTTGGCTGGATCCACATGCACCCCCCTTTCATCAATAATGTATTCCAGATATTGAACCTGGGTCATGCCAAAAGTGCACTTCTCCAAATTGGCACACAACTTGTGTTGCCGCAGTGTTTGGAGGACTTGTCGGATGTGGTGAAGGTGCTCTTCCCAAGTCTGGTTGAAGATCAGAATGTCATCCAAGTACACCACTATAAATGAGTTGGTGAATGGCCGCAAGATGTCGTCCATCATCCTCATGAAGGTTGCGGGAGCATTCGTCAACCCGAAAGGCATGACCAGCCATTTGAAAAGGCCTTCCTTGGCTTTGAAGGCAGTCTTCCACACATCGGAGGGTTCAATTGGTACCTGGTGATACCCAGACTTCAGGTCGATCTTGCTGAAATATTTTGCACCTTTGAGTTGGTCCCGAAGGTCATCAATCCGTGGGATTGGGTACCTATTCCGGACAGTGATCTTGTTCAGCGCCCGATAGTCAATACAGAGTCTCCACGTCCCATCCTTCTTTTGTACCAACACGATCGGGCTCCCACGGGGCGATGAACTTGGTCTGATGTGACCTTTCTGCAACAGCTCCTGAATCTGCCTCTTGATTTCATCATTTTCCAGAACAGAGCGTCGATAGATCGGTCCATTGGGTAGTGGCGCACCTGGGGTCAGATCAATCGGGTGCTTGACCTGGCAGTGCAGAGGAACCCCTGTGGGTGAGGTGAAGATGTCCTCGTACTCCTCCACGACTTTATCCATTTGTTGTTGTCGTGCAGAGGGGCCCTGTCTGGAGGTCGTGGCCATAGTCTTCTTCTTGCCCTGGGGGCGGATCATCAGGAAAACGAATTTCCTGGTTTGGGAAATGAGCTTACTACATTGTTTTGCAGTAACCAAAGAGATAGTCGTGGGAGGTGGTACCTCTGGTATCCTGTACAACTTATTTCCCAAAGTAATAATAACAGCACGAGGTCGAGACTCATACACAGCATGACGCTTCCACAAGTATGGTTGTCCTAATAATACATCAGAAACATCAATAGGAGCAACATCACATAATACCTCATCAGTGAAGGGCTTGATGCTATAGGGAAGGCGACACTGCTGGCTGACGCGGAGATCTCGTCCTTGGTGAAGCCACCCGATGGTGTATGGATGTGGGTGAGCTGTGGTCGGCAAGCCCAACCGCTTCACGGCATCTGCCGAAATGAGGTTCTTTTGGCTCCCATTGTCGACAATGAACTGTACCGGGGAGCCCTTTACCCACATCTGGGAGTGGAAGAGACGTTCCTCCTCCTCTGGATCTTCCGGTTCCTCCTTTTGGATCTTTGCAGTGGCAACAGTGGCGTTGGGCTCCGCATCAATAATCTGTTTCCATTTTTCATTCGCCTTTTCAGGTCCTGATTTGGAGTCAGAGCATGCATCTGACTCAGAAGCCCTCATCTCGGCCACTAGCGACTGCTTGGCCCGACACTCACTTGTGTTGTGAGTGGAGCTCTTGTGGAACTCACACCACTTTCCCGTGTCCTTCTTTGGCTTTGCGGTGCTGTTCTTTTCTTGTGGCTTCGATGAGTTGTCTTTAGCCACCATGCCTTGGCTTGGTCCTTTGTTCTGCGGTTTGGAAGCACCTTTCCCTTGCTTTTGATTCGCAGATCCAAAGTCTCGCTTCTTCTGCTTGAATTTCTGCTCAATCTTGGCGGCATACCGGTATGCCGTACCAAGCGAGGAGATGTCAAGGAACTCCATTTCCTCCTGAATGTATTTGTGCAGACAGCTGCGATACTTTAGCACCAGATGTTTCTTTGAATCTTTGATACCCAACTTTGTGCGCAGGGTATGGAATAGATTCGTCGGCTCATGCACATCTTGATCCCTTTGTTGTCGCAGCGTGGTCCATTGTATGTACTTGTCCTCATAGCTCCCCACGGGATAGTATTGTTCCTTGACGGCGTCTCGGAAAGAATTCCAAGTTGGTACAGCCGAGAATAGAGAGGGTTCTGTCTGGTCCTTGTTCTCACAATAGGTTTCCCACCAGTCCTTAACATGGGGGGTAGCTTTGAGGAGTGCAAAAATAATCTTCTCTCGGTCTGAAAAGTCATGAACCGAGAAATATCCTTCTAACAGATTCAACCATCTATCTACAACATCTGCGTCTATTTGACCCTCAAATATGGGAATGTCAAAATTTACTTGTACCTTAAAAGGAGTCGCGCCTCCAGAGTGGCTGCTGGATGCAGATGCGCCGCTAGTGGGTAGCCGTTGAAGGATCTGAGCAAGGTTATCCATCATCACGTTCCTTTGTCTTTCGAGGGCCTCCTAGAGCAATATTTTGATAGTATCTCCTGGTCCCTCATCTTTCTTTTTGTCCCCCATGGGCGTCCTTCGAGGTTTGCGAGGCTGATCTTGCAAAGGTTCCACCAGATCGAGCCCTAGCTCCTTATACCCTGACCTCGTTGGGGACATGCAAATAAGGATCGAGAAAAAGCAGACCGCTCTGATACCACTGATCCGAATTTATGCAAGAACGCAACAGAATAAACATATAAACATAAATACAGAGATGCAGCGGAAATAACACTTCATTTCATTAATATCAAAGAACTGAAATTTGCTTACAGACAGAATGGAAATAAAACTAGCTAGGGCACTGGTAGCTATCTCTGAGAAGAGATGTGGCGGCTACAGGCCTCTGAACCGAGTTACAATGAGCCTCGAGGGCCTAGTTATCATTTAGAAACAATGGGAAATCCTAAACAGCCAAAACCCTAACCCTAGGAGATGAAGCGCCAAAACTATGGGCCCCGTTTGGGTAAATTGGTGTTTCAACTTCCCAGGGGCGTAACTTTGGCATACGATCTCCGTTTGATGCATACCATACCTCGTTAGAAAGATCTATCCGAGGACTACAAATTTGGAATGAGAAACATCAATCCATGGACCCATGTTGCTCTCCGTTTTCCCAAAAAACTTTGTTTAGGGCCTCAAAACGGCTCCGAAAGTTTAGGACCCGAAAAACTGCTAAAAATAGTAAACCGTGCCGAAACTGAAAAACTGAAATAGACAATGGTGGAGCCCCAAGTGGAATAGGCGGGTGACCACCAATATCCACCTAGATCACTCATGAACCTTTACTATTTATGACCATAATGGGATGGATGACTATGTTCTTTTCCTGGAGCAGAGTTTTGGTAAGTAATAAATTTTCCTTAGTGAAAATCGTATACTATTTCTTAACATTTTGCCTTATCTTGGCTTCTTCAAGTATTCCTTTCGGTAAACCAAAGAGACTCTAGGCTTATGAAGATTTTACTACTGTTAGTAGCGAGGTATGAACTATATGGTATTGTACAGTCATCCTGCAAGTTTCGCTTCCAATATAACAGTGCGTATTGGATATTCAATCTTCTAGGTATTTTATTTCTAGTTTAGATTCCCAATACTAAGGAAATTTGCAGAGTTAAGTGAGTTTATGTGAGACAGAGGCAGATATTGCTCTTCCTCTTATTTCTCTAGAATGGAAATATCTCTCAAGTTACACTTTCATAACTCGGTACATTTTTTTTCTTAACTGTGTTGAGTCTTAGATAGGGAACGACTTTGCATCAATTATATGCTGACAACGATTTGTTTGTAATTGCAGGTGAATGGTGAAGGAGCATCTTACTCCTTTGGCCATTTCGTTTGCCCGTCATCTGCAAGATTAGTAAGTTTTATTCCTTTACCATAGGGATTTCAATTTTTCCCTTTCTTTGTGCATGTATATATTTAATTCCAACTAAATGGAATGCCATTTAAATCTATACGTTTTTATTAGGTTTCTAAAATTCATGAATATGGGAAAATCAGTTTCATTCCTTGTTGCAAAATACCATATTAATATTTTTCTACGATCTTCATGCTTAATGGTTTCTATGTTTTCATCTCATCGAGATTCAATTTTCCAGTTTCTTCTGGTTAATTAGAGGTTAAGTTTTATTCTCTGTTTGAATAGTTGAAGAGTTAGGAAGTTCTAAAAATTATAAATAACCAGAACTCTGGCCTACTATATATGTGAAATTAGTAAGTCTTCACATTTTTCAACTCAGTCATCTTAACCTTAAAATTCGTTATTTTCACTTTTATATACAGTATGAATGTTAACTTCATATTTCTTTCTTTTTTTGAATGCAAACATAATGCAGAACTATAATTCCTCCAAGTATGTAATATATGGCTTTTGCAATGGAATTTTACTTTCCTTCTATATGTAAAAGTTGTTTCATTTATTAATTCTCTGAATCTAATTTCTGATTTCATCATTTGCTGGTATGGGAATATGTCTCCTGCTTTTTTGGACTTGGTATACTTTTACTATTTGTGATTACTGGTTTGTAACACATGTACTCTTGTTATCCAAGTTGGTCCATATGCATCCCTTGCATAAGTTTGTACTTATGGTTATTCTCATATGCAGCCAATGCATAAGATTTTCAGATATCCTTTACTATTTTCCATAAGGAGACATATAGTCCTCTATATAGACTATTTTTAAGACTAGTTCTAGTTTAAACTGCAAAATTTTACAGATTGACACATTTATAAGGGTGTAATAAATGGACTGGCCTCTTAGAATTGTTTGGATACTTCCTGTAAAATTTCCTTCCTTTCAAATGAAATATTATTTTCATGTCAGCCATATATCATTTCTAGATTTCATGTAAAGTTATATTTAAACTAGAACTCATTTCCTTCCTATTTAACACTCAATAGAAAATCATCAGAATAGTACTACAGTATGTAGATTTTCCTTGACTATTCTTTACATTCATGTATAGTGGGTTTTGTTGTATAATCTATATACTCTTTCATTTAAATCGAAAGGTTATTGGAAATCCACCTAATGTGTTCTTTCGAGATAGGATTTAATTTTAAGTTCTAGTATAATAATACAATCAAAATATATGCATGTATTTATTTTTCTATTTAGTGAGCTCTATTTCATACTTTGTCTTTCTCAATTTACCATGTAGTACAGAACTTCTTTAACTATAAAGTATAGAAATCTTATTCATTATACTATTCATTCCTATGTCCTTCATGTATATTTATTTCTGCTTAGAAATTGGTTCATCATATAATGTACAGTTTGGTCTCACAATACTAGAACAGATTGGTTAATGAAATGCAAATCTATTTGTAATTTACCTAACCTCAGATCTAGGCCTCATTCTGGGTTTATACATTCTGATATTTGGTTCTCTACAGAAAATTTTTCTATACAACAAAACATGACAGACTATTTTATTATAGTCACTTTTGTTCAATGTACAAACTTTCCAAATTTCTATTACTACCATTGCATATACACATATACATATTGCGAATTTAATACAGATCTATACTATTTTACTTTCTCAATAATTCATAACATAACTAAGTTATAATTTAAAACAAATCAAATTAATTGTACATACCACTTGAGGTAGAATAGGTTCCTCCCAACCTTAGAGCTCTTTCTCCACAACTCACTCCTGAGCAGAGATCCTTTTCTCCAGCAATAAACAACCCTTTGTCTATCCTGAATCAAATTATTTAAGCTTGCTTTCCCCAACATGTTTCCCTTAACTACGTCCAGTTAAATCAGAATGATGTTTTCCTATGTGCCTAGGCTTTCCCTTTGTTTCTTCCACAAAGGTACTTTATAGCTAGCTTTTCCCCTTTCTAACTTTATTCCACCTCTTCTAAGTAATTTCCTCTTTACTAGGGTAGCTTTTTAGATTTTTATCTCCAATCTAAATTGATATATTTAATTTATTTCCTCCAAGGATTTTTGGAGAATTGGGAAAGTATTATGATCCTTATCTTTCCTCAAGAATTTGGATCTTTGATCTCTAATCTTTGTCTAGTCTTTGTACCATTTTTTTCTTTTTTTCATTTTATTAATTTAATTTAATAAAATATATCCACAATAATTATTTCCCTTGGTCCACTTGACCCTTATAGTCTTTGATTGCCCATTTTTTAAAAGAAGAAAATTAGGGGCATTACATATGCCCCCTCTAAAAGTGAACATTGTTCTCGGTGCTACCACTTACGATGTTGATTTCTCAACTTGGAATGAATATTCCTCCTTCATCTTTTCCTTTGGTTCCCAACAGTTTCTTCAGAGTACAAGTACCTTCTTCTGCCTTTACTCTACATATTCCTATATTCTGGAGGTTGATTTCTTCTTGCTTCAGTATAAGAAGTGTATCTGGAAGAATATTTTATTCTTGTTTTCGCCTGTCCATAGTTCATATCAATTCATATGAGTAGTATCATATATATATTGATGATAAATAAATCATGATAATATTTTGAGCTTTAGTATTTAACAATAAATTCAATTATTAGAAAATATCCTTCACGATTTACTGTAGTATAGTGCAATTTTAGCACAACTACTTCACATTTCATGTATTTTCGGCAAGATTTCCTCCTCCCATGCACATGGTTTCAATTGAATTTCTTGGTGATTTCTTTGCACGTCTTCTCACCTTGACTCCTTTTTTTGGAGTTGTACAATTTCTGTTACACTTTGCTTCAAAAAAAAAAAACCTTTTCATTAGAAGTTCATGAATTTAGAAAAACAAATTTGTCATATGTAGAGTTTCTGCTTAATGTTATATCCCCTTTTTCCAGTTCATACATCCACTTCATGTACTTAATACTTGATTGATTTTCTTAATCGATTTAGATGGTGATAACCGTGCTCAATTTCAACTTATTATTGGTTTTTATATAACACAGTTTCTAATTCCCACTTGAAATTTACCTCATCAAGTGTATCAGTTATTAATTTACATCTCGAAACTTCGTATCAGTTTACAGTTTCGGTCTTGGACACACTGACTACCTTTTATTAATGTTGGTTTCTAATTCAACCCATTTCTATGCCAACCAATTTCAATTTCTTTATTCAACCAACTTCCTATTTCCATTCTGAAATAGGAATAGGATCCAGATTTTGTCTGATACTTAGGTTTCATTTTTCTAATTTACATCTTGAAATTAATTTGAGTCACCAGTATGCCCTATATAAGAACATCTATGATATTTTTCTAAAATTTATGTTGTACTATGGTCACATTATTAATGTACCCTTTGTTTTTGAAATTATCAGTTCCTCTTGATTTGAAATATCTATTAATATTTCAGTATATTGTGGTTTTACTCGGAGGTATTTCTTGTAACGTTCCAAAATTTTAGCCTCACAGCTAAAGGGAACATTAGAACTAGTAGCAGCTCTAACCAGTGAATAAATGGGTAGAAAATCCCATAAGTCTCCTAAGGAGGAATAAAAACACTCCAAGTGTGAAAGGGGGCACTCTTTCTAGCCTAATAAAACACCTCCAAGTGTGAACAGGAATAAAATCAAGCTGTTTTGACTATGTCAACAATGCAGTTGTGGAGGAGGAGGAATCCAAGGTGGAATAACACAGTTTTGGAGGAAGATGTATATTTTTATAGAGATGACCTAATTGAGTGGGGCCAAGGGAAAGAAAACCCATATTCTATATAAGGAAGAGGATGGCAGCATTATTCTTCATGTCTTAGATTATTATTCATGTCTGCTCAGACTTTTGCTTCCTCTTACTGTTTAGCAGAGTAGCAGTATTGTTTAGCATAGGGTGTTCTCGAGCGGGAATCACACCTCTTTCCTTGCAGAGCCTCTTGGGAGAGTTTGTATTCATCAATACACATCAAGTTTTTAGGCCAAGCTTCAATCAACTTCATCAGTGCATTTTTTGCCAGATATTGTGCAATGTTGCTAGGTGCAGCAGTGGAAGGGATTGGAATCCAGGTTTCTGACTAGTTTCTCATTGGAGGAAGGTTTACTTCACTTGAGGGACCTGTTTGGAGAGCTCTAGAGTTTATTTCAGATCTGTGGTATCAGAACATATATTTCCCATACATTCCCAGTGATGTTCCAGCTAGGGAATGCATTATTCTGGAGGCAATATTCAGTGCATGTTTTGATGGCTCCATTGGAGTGGTTACTTGTGATTGAGAGGTTCATCCTTTTGATGGGAGGAGGCCCTTGAGGGATCTACATCATAAAAGACATCTTTCCAGCCTTCTACAGTCATGTACTTTAGTTTTGCAGTGGTGATTCAGTGAATTACTGAATATCCCATCTTGTATGCAGAGTGTTTGACAAGAAACCCTTGCCGGGTTATCTTGCATTTTGTATAAGGAGACTAGATCTCAGTTCTTAAAGAATATTTGATTAATATATGAGAAGATCTATTATTCTCCTATTTTCTAAGTGTAAACCCTCTCTTAGAATGCGCAGTCCCTTTTGCAGCCACTTCGGTATTTTGCAGTCTTGGGGTTTTAACACATTTTGGTAATCCTAGGTGTGGGAGATCTGTTTAACCCACCCAGTTTGATTTTTTGCAGCTATATTCTTGGATTTATATTGTATATTGATTAATTTATGAGATCCAAAGGTCCATTTCAGTATTTTATTGCATATGTTGCTGGGAATGCGTTTTTAATGCATGATTCATGAGCTGTTCCTAATTTGGAATATTAAAGTGGTATCAGAGCATGATATATGGCACAACCTGTGAGATCCAGCTATCAGAGGAAGGAGAGATGGACAGAAGCCAGAAATCTTCAGTATGTGAAGGGAGAAATGAAGAGAAGCTTACAAATCTTCCTCCAAAATATATGCAGAGGTTTCAAGGAGAGCTGAAGAAAATGAGATTGGATATGGGATCTCCAAAGGAGGTTGAATATACAGCTAAATCTAGATTTTCATATGGTGAGGGTGAGAATGCAGCTACACACCATGATGCACAGTGCATTCAAGTGCCCAGATCTGTCTTGAGATGGATAGGAGGAGGAAGAATGCATAAGAGAAGAACTCTTAGTGATTTGTTGCAGGAGTATGAATCTCAAACTGAGAGGTTTAGGGATCATACTGATTTCCAAAAGTTTTGTAAGATCCAGGTGGAAAAGAGCAAGTAGCAGGATACAAATAGATTTCTTCTATCTACTTTTTCCTGATCACCTACCTATTCAACGGGAGCGTGGGTGAAGTAACTAGATTCCTATTTGCAATTGCACCATGTTTCCGAAGATGAAGCCATTAGAGTTGCACTGCTGCATTTCAAAGGTGAGGCTCATGCATGGTGGATTTTTGAATCTTATTCTTTAAGAAATGCAAATACTTTCTCTCATGCAAGATTCATAAAAAAATTGATGGAAAGGTTTGGTGAAAAACTTCCTAAGACACATGAGCAAGGAAAACTTGAGAGAAAAAAACCCTTGCATGTGGTGGAGGAAACTCCATTTCAGAAAACCATAGGAGGAGCTGACATCTTTCATTACACATTGCCGGAAGCAATATTTCTAGTTCATATTCTTGAACAAGAAGGCATGGTGATCTCCTTTTCACAAGAGGATCCAACTGTTGAGATGTTTCCCATACACATTGAGGAAGATGAGGGCAACAACGCTGACACATCTAGAACACATCCAGTGCCTTATGCAGAGGGAGGAGGAGCACATGATCCCATAGGAGGGATTCTTGTATCCTTACAAGAAGTTCCCCAATATCTTATACATGGAGGTCCAAGCACAATTAGTGAGTAGCATGATTGTACACCATTGCAACTAGAAGGAGGAGGTAGGGAGGAAGAGCAACATCACTTGATGAGAGGCACACACCCTTCTCTATTTCAGAAAGCCAATGTAAGAAGGAGGAAGACTGATTTGCGCAGTAAGAGCAGGGGCAAGATTACCCAATCATATGTACAGTCTACTCTTGACATTGATGTCTCACTACACAGAGGCATTCCACCACAAAGGCCACCAGATCTACATTTGAGGAGAGATATCTTTTCTTTAGGTTCACCACTCTTGGATTTTGGTGAAGTGAAGAGTTTGGAGGAGAAATTTGGCATGAGTGATGTCAGAGTAGCAGGAAACAACATGAGGAGGGCTTCATATGCCATATCACCAGTGTTGTCTCTTAGAAGGATTGATCCTTATTGGAGATATCAGCTTTTGGTAGAGTACTCCAAGGATATTGGTGCATTCATGATCCTTGACGACACAGATGGAGATGATAGATACATGTTGGATAATATGGTCATCTATTCCTATGGCAGTATCTTCTTGACTAGATCTTCTAGTCTCAAGGAAAAGTTGCTACATGCAGCACATGAGGACTTCTCTTCTATGAACTTTGATGCATATGTCCATTTGATGGAGGAGTTAACTTGGAGGGAATTCTACATGACATATTTTAGCATATGGAGAGATGCATAGCCCAGATGGTGATAGAGGGGATGTCACAGCCCCCTTCCTACTCATTGGGAGTGAGGGAGAATTTCTAGTTGAGCCATTTCAGCTCAAGATCTCGAGTACATGATGGAGGAGGTATAATTTCATATTTTGTATTGTACTTCTTTTCCTTATTTGAGTAGCATGATGTAGCAAGAAGAATAAACTCTTCTTTCATATTGTATGATGATGTACTTGCAGCTACTTGTAGCATTGATTTTGGCTATCCTTTTGATGGTCTGTGGGGGAAGCCACATGATTCTTGGTGTGCACCATTGACACCACATTGTAACTTCATTTTTTCATCTTATGAGATGACTGTGGCAGCAAAAAAGTGGCTGGTAAATCACTTGTTACTTCTTATGTTGATGCAGGCAAAGGATGCACTGCGCTGGTTCCATGAATGGAACTATGATTCACTCTCCGGTTGTCATTTGGAAACTTATTTTTATTGTACCTTTCTTTCATGTATTGCTGATGTGTTTTTGCTCAAGGAAAGATTTGTATGGAGAGAGAAACCAATTGGATGACATGGCACCCATATGATAGAGTAGCAGAAGACTTGTTTGTATGGGGCATCATATAAGTTGACCATCATGATCTTACTTCATGGCTTGTATGAGGGAGAGATGAGGCAACAACAAAATTTGTTGTTGCTATGGTTGCACTTGGGAGAGTATAGGAAAAATTCTTCCCATAATTTTCATGAAATTTCTATAAATAAGGAAGGCACAGTCATGGTGCAAGGAGGCTACCCTTCAGCATTAGAGGATCATGAGAGGCTTCCATATAGGAAGAAGATCTTCTCACATAGTAGCATGATGGTGGATGAATTTGGCATATGGAATGTCAAAGAGAGGAGTCATGGAGCCTTATTACAAAGGCATACAACACTTTCACATAGGAGTATGTTCTTATGGATGAAATATTCCAAGGAGAGGATGTATCCCTTCTTCTTGTAGATTTTTATGAGGAGATTCTCATGGGAGGACTTATTGATGGACCTCACTTTCATCCAACTTACTATGTATGGTAGGAAATTCATTTTTTTACTTGTTGATTACTCCATTGAGTATTTGTACTTTCTCACTATGTCTGAATAGTGCATTGCTCCTTAAGAGAGCAAGAGTATTTTTGGGTTTCATGGCCACTTTAGGGCCAATGTTTATGATGATAATAGCCCATCTATACATGAATTTGGGAAAGTGTATTTTTATTTTATCTATGTACAGCTGATAGACATTTATGCTTACTTCCCCATGTTGGAAGAACAAACATACACAACTTATGACTTGTTGCAGGACCACTTGCCACATGACATTCTCAAGCAGTAGTTGGAAGACTGTGTAATATCCACTTGGAGAACCTTTGGTACCATCCAAAATTACACATAATTTCAGCATTTTTCTGATTTGGATGCCAAATAGTGATGATGTGACATTCATCGTGAACGGAATGGTTGGGGTTGGCATGAATCATGACTTTGGAGGAAGGGTCCTTGGAGACTCAATCTTCTTCTTGCCATTGGAGGGAAATCATGTTGCAGCTCGAGATCATCATACCCACTACACTTATCATCAGTGGAGAGGAGGAAAACGTGGGATAGCCCCTCTTTCCTATCATGTTCATTTATTTAGATTGCCTACATTTCAGGAGCACAAGGTGGAAGAGACTTTTCATGAGTTTCCATGTTGGAGGGTGAATCACTTCATTTGGATGATAGCATGGGTGAGGGAGGCACTCATTCACCATGATGATCATCACTCCTACTTTGTGGAGGCCATGAGACAATAAGCAAGTTTCCATTCACACTTTCCACCTTTGATTGATGTAGACCATTTGGTTTTTCACACTTGGGAGGAAACATTGGATTACATTTCATTTGCAGATTCTCTTGATGCAGTGATGGAGGCTATTTATGGGAGGCCACATGAGAGGGAGGGGAGAAATTTTTCTCTTCCTATACATTTTCTTGAGGACAAGAAAATATTTTGGAAGGGAGGACTGTAATGTTCCAAAATTTTAGCTTCACAGCTAAATGGAACATTAGAGTTAGCAGCAGCTCTAATCAGTCAATAAATGGGTAGAAAAGCCCATATGTCTCATAAGGAGGAATAAAAACACTCCAAGTGTGAAAGGGGACACTCTTTCTAGCCTAATAAAAAACCTCCAAGTGTGAACAGGGATAAAATCAAGCTACTTTGACTAAGTCAATAGAACAGTTGTGGAGGAGGAATCCAAGGTGGAATAACGCAGTTTTGGAGGGAGATGTATATTTGGATAGAGATGACCTAATTGAGTGGGGCCAAGGGCAAGAAAAATCATATTCTATATAAGGAAGAGGATGGAAGCATTATTCTTCATGTACTATATTATTATTCATGTTTTCTCATACTTTTACTTCCTCTTGCTATTTAGTAGAGTAGCAGTGTTGTTTAGCACAGGGTGTTCCCGAGTGGGAATCCCACCTCTTTCCTTGAGGAGTGTCTTGGGAGAGTTTGTATTCATCATTCCACATCAGGTTTTTAGGCCAAGATTTAGCCAACCTCATCGGCACAATTTTTGTCGGAGATTGTGTAGTGTTGCTGGGTGCAGCAGTGGAAGGGATTGGAATCCCGGTTTCTGAGCTGGTTTCTCATTGGAGGAAGGTTTCCTTCACTTGAGGGACCTGTTTGGAGAGATCTAGAGCTTATTTAAGATCTGTGGTATCAGACCAAACATTTCCCATACATTCCCATAACTGTTCCAGCTAGGGAATACGTTATTCTGGAGGTAGTATTCAGTGCATGGTTTGGTGGCTCCATTGCAGTGGTTCTTAGTGATTGAGAGGTTCATCCTTTCATGGGAGGAGGCCCTTGAGGGATATACATCAGATCAGACATCTTTCCAGACTTCTACACTCATTTGATTCAGTGTTGTAGTGATGATTCAATGAATTACTAAATATCCCATCTTGTATGCAGAGTGTTTGACAAGAAACCCTTGCCGGGTTATCTTGCATTTTGTATAAGGAGACTAGATCTCAGTTCTTAAAGTATATTTGATTAATATATGAGTATATCTATTGTTTTCCTATTTTCTGAGTGTAAACCCTCTCTTAGAATGTGCATTCCCTTATGCAGCAACTTTGGTATTTTGCAGTCTTGGGGTTTTAACACATTTTGGTAATCCTAGGTGTGGAAGATCTGTTTAACCCACCTAGCTTGATTTTTTTTAGCTCTATTCTTGGATTTAGATTTTATATTGATTAATTTATGGAATCCAAGTGTCCATTTAAGTATTTTATTGCATATGTTGCTGGGAATGCATTTTTAATGCATGATTCATGAGCTATTCGTAATTTGGAATATTACATTTCCATGCTTTACTACTGCGCGCATTCTACTTGCCTCACCTATTCCTAGTCAAAACTTTCATTACTCGAATATTCTTCAAAATTTTAGGGACCTTCCTCTTGAAGAGATCTAAAATCTCTTGTTCTTTTCCTTTATTAGTGTTGAGGTTTAAATCAAACTCATTAAGGAAAAAGAAACACCTAATTTGATTAACATTTTCTTTTTTCAAATTGTTGAAGAATTTCTAATTCAGCATTAGGTTTTCTTTACCTATAACTTCTTTACTACCTGTAGGATACATTTCCGCAAAATCATATGCTATAATATTACCTCTAATGCTTTTATCCAAGCCTTAGTATCACTTACCATTTTTTCGTATTTGGTTAACATCTTGAAAAAAGAGTATTTATTAGTTATGTCTTTTAACTGTTCAAGCTATTTTGACCTTCTCTGGTTTATTCGCTTTTTTTTCGCCTTGTTTCTATAGAGAGATTTGTCTATAAGTTAAGATTAAATTTTTTTACCCATCTCTTCTATTATTTTTTTATATCCATGGTTGATTTTATGGTAGAAATACTAGGACTGAAATCAGTTCATGCTCACTTGAGCCTTTCCTCAGTCCACTACTCATCCTTCATCTGAATTTACATGACTTAACCATTGAGATTTTTATAAAATTACCTTTTGTTAAGTTTATTATGTCATTTATGTCCTCTATATTTTTCATAATTGTAAGACAATTTTGAACTATTATTTATATTATGTTTTACTTGACACCTCAAGAAGCAAAACATTATCCATCCCATCCCTTGGAACTTCTTGTTCATACTTTCTGTATATTGTTATTTAGAGAGTTATTCTTTAATTATCATTTTATGATAGTTTATTGACCATCTATCCTAAGAATATTCATTCTTGAACATTGGTTTATTTATTTTTTAGTAGTATATACTTACTCTGAAGGTTCCAACTTTTGTTTTGACCAACAATACCAATGTTCTCAATAGGGATATACTTGGTCTTACATAGTTTCTATTCAACAAATTTTTATCGTTGCAGTTTTAACTCTCACTAATTTGGTTTATTCATCCTGTATACTCTAGAGACTGATGTATCACATGATTTTAACTTTATTTAACAATCAGCTTCCCTTTTAGGGGAAAATATGAGGAATTTCATCTAGCACTATCCTTATTCTCTCTACTTGACTGATAAGTTTTCTATAATTTTCTTTTTCAGTTTGTTGTCTTAATTTAACAACATACATTTTTCAAACTTTTCTTGTTGGCCTTTTTCATATTACTAGTTTTCCATCACCACAGATACCCTGTAGGGTGTTTCTATACAATTTGGTAGGTCCTTATTGTTGTTCTACTCAGTTTATTCCTATTAACACCGCATAGGAATCGATAATTGAAACATTTATTTCAAACTCATGTTCTCTATATTTATTTACCTTTCATCAACCTTGGGTAACTTATATGTCACTTCATTACACAATTCCAGCTTGCTGGAATTTTTTTCTCTAGTTTCTTTTGACTTACAATAGATTTTATACTTCTACTGGTAGAATGTCTACCATTTTCAGTTATATATAACTTCCTTGATCAAATCCTATTTTTAAAATTATTTGATTCATGATAAGTGGTTCATTATTCCTACCCTTTGGAATTTGAGGGGGGTTTCCTTATCAAATTTTGGTCCTTCTGCTCCACGTATTTCATTATTCTCTTTTCTTTCTAATCACAATTAACTTTATCATGCAATTAGTAATTTTTAGCATTATTTTTTTACGAAATTCAGGAGATAGAAAATCTCATCAATATCCTTATAGGTAGTAGGTAGGAAGTTTTTAACATCATCCTACCTTTGCTTTTTCTTCCGGTATAACAAGAAAATAGCATAGTTGGTTGGCAAGGTAGATGACTTTTCATCACACTTCCACACATTTTCGTCACCAACAATACCTTGCTATACAATTACCTCCTTTCATTTATCTATTTAACGCTTGTACTGATATTCGATTTGACTATATCATTGCTATTTCATTTATGAAACCCTCCCTTTACAAAATCTCCACAAAACACACATAAGTGAGATTCTAAGGTTGAGGAGTTATTTCTTTCTTATTCTCCATGGCAATTTTGTATTTTAATAGTTGGATTCTTTCACTAACTATTAATAACACTTCCCAAACTTCACATCCACTTTAATTACAATCAATAATATTTTATAATACCTACCTTTATATTTCATTAACCAAATTAATATGAATATAAGATACGAATCAAACCTTTTATACAACTTATTCAATGTCTCATGGAGGTAAAGACATCTTGGTATTCTATATTGTATTTAACACATTGTTTATCTCTCAATTTACCATGAAAACTAAACCTTTGTAACATTTCCACATCTCTCCTTATAATTAATCTACCAAGTTAGAGGCATACATGAACCATTGTTACTCGTTTTCATTCTTTCATATTTTACTTTACCATTTAATATTTTCTACTTTCTTTAGAAGCCAAACTTTTGTATAATCCTCCCTCTCTCATCATAGGAGGAAAGCTTAATTTTTTTTCGGAATTCACCCTATAATTACCTATTCCTCCTAGACTGCAGACTAGAGGCTCCATCTTCCTCAGACTCTTCTGAGTGATTTACAGTTTCCTTTCACTTTTTTCCCAGATCTTCACCTTCATGACTGTCCCAGGAGGTCAATTCTCTAATTAAACTTTCTTGCTCTTCCTTGGCTAAAGATAGCCTTTCATTATTGATTTTCAATTTCATCAATACTCTTTTCATTCGATGCAACCATCAATGTAACATTTGGATCTGATGGATTTTTCTTCGCCATCCAAATCCACATACAACTCATCCCCATCACTCGGGTTTTTAGTTGTATGTTTCTGTAATATTTGATTGTACATAAAGGTACACATTAGTGAAAAATAAATTTAATAAAAATTTACAGCAACATAAATTCTCTGGTGTGAGCACACATTATTGCCCAGTGTTTTAACATGGGCTCTGATACCATTTGTAATATCTCCATTTTGTCAATTTTTTTTTAATTTTAATTTTTTAAATATAGTGCTAACACTAATTTAATTTCCATGATCCTACATGTATCCACTTATAATTTTATCCAACTTCCTTCTTTCAAACCTATTCCTCTAGTATTTTTAACTTCTACTTACCTTATAGTAACTTAGTGAGGCAGTACTATTAGGATGCATTCCTAACCCACTATCACCCATAATTAAGTGTCACCATACAATAGTTGCACTAGTCATATAGACTAATTACAATTTCTCACTTTATTAAAAATAATCCATAATTACCTCTTTACTCAACATGTCTAGTTTTCGGCTTTATTTTTAAGAATTGCCATATATGCTTTGGAATTAAATCAAAAACAATTTGAATTAATTATCCTCAAGGCTCTTAACTACATATGCACAAATTCAATGTCTATATATTCTTTACTACCATACCTTCCTTTCATTACTTTTCCCAATAGACAGGGTATGCGTATCATTTAAAAGGTTTATCATTCACGTTGGCTTAAGGTTTAACCTTATATGTATATATGGACCACGTTATACTTAAGTTCTTCAACTTCCAATTATATATAATAAGACATGAATCTATACTCCATTGTATAAAATTCCAAAACTCTTCGTTATTTTTCAACCATTCCCTAACTTGATATATATATATATATATATTACCAGGTCGAAAACATAAGTAAATGGGACTACAACTAGATTCTTATGAATCTAACGTATTACATTAAATTTTCATTGGTCACCAACTGTATCCTTATAATCGTTTCCTATGAACTATAATTGGGATTACGTATTGCCAGGTTGTCATTATACATATTTGAATTCAATTCAGACCCTTATGAATCATTTAGTATCATAAGGTTTCCACTGTCTATGAATCATATTTATACAATCTTAATTTATACGTTATAGTACTTTACGTACACATACATCATTACTCACCACATGTATTAATTCTGCTAACAGATATGATACGAATTTAATCGTTGTGAGAGTTTACAATTATTCATTTATTAATTATTGAAATGACTATGTCGTATGGCAGTATGCCAGCCCTAGATTTTGAATCTCGCAGAATCCTATTTGCATGAATCTGTATGTACCATTTCACATGGCTTCCTTCATCCCGCTTTCAATTTACTAATCCGATGGAAGACTCCAGATCTACCGACTGTGGACGTACTTGATCAACTTATCATTTAGGGTTTAATCGGTATAAAAAATATTGTTTTTGGGTTGAAGCATTTACTTGTTACTTTCACCGCTAGCCGATATTACAGTGATCTATGGAGTGTTCGTTTCCTCCGAACGATATTTTGATGCCGAGAGATTGAAGGCAAATTGCTTTGTGTTGGCACAATTTCTTCTGCAATTCTTGTAGGTGATCCATTCCTAAGCCTACGTAACTTTCTACTATAAATTTCATGAACTTTTTTGGCAGTTGGCCTCTATTTTACAATGTCATGTTAAATACTCATGAACCTTTACTATTTATGACCAGAATGGGATGGATGAATTCATTTCTTTCCTGGAGAAGAGTTTTGGTAAGTAATAATTCTGCCTTAGTGAAAATCATATTCTATTTCTTAACATCGTTAGTTTATCTCGGCTTCTTCAAGTAGTCCTTTCGGTAAACCGGAAAGACTCTAGGCTTATAAAGATTTTACTATTGTTAGTAGCGAGGTATGGGCTGTATGGTATTGTGCAGTCATCCTGAAAGTTTCATTTTCAATGTAACAGTGTGTATTGGGTATTCAATCTTCTAGTTATTTTATTTCTATTTTAGATTCCCAATACTGAGTAAATTTGCAGAGTTAAGTGAGTGTATGTGAGACAGAGGCAGACATTGCTCTTCTTCTTAACTGTGTTGAGTCTTAGATAGGAGACGACTTTGCATCAATTATACGCTGACACTAATTTGTTTGTAATTTTAGGCGAATGGTGAAGCAATGTCTTACTCCTTCGGTCATTTTATTTACCCGTCATTTGCAAGATTAGTAAGTTTTATTCCTTTACCACAGGGATTTCGATTTTTCCCTTTCTTTGTGCGTGTATATATTTAATTCCAACTGAATGGAATGCCATTTCAATCTATACATTTTTATTAGGTTTGTAAGCTTCATGAATATGGTAAAATCGATTTCATTCCTCATTGCAAAATTCCATATTAATATTGTTCTACAATTTTCGTTCTTAATGGTTTCTGCGTTTTCATCTCATCGAGATTCAATTTTCCAGTTTCGTCTATTTAATTAGAGGTAAAGTTTTATTCTTTGTTTGACTAGCTGAAGAGTTAGGATGTTCTACAAATTATAAATAACCAGAACTCTAGCCTACTCTATATGTGAAATTAATAAATCTTCACATTTTTCAACTCGGTCATATTTACCTTAAAATTCGTTATTTTCACTTTTATATATAGTATGAATATTAACTTCATCTTTCTTTCTTTTTCTGAATGCAGACATAACATGAAACTTTAATTCCTCCAGGTATGTAATATATAGCTCTTGCAATTGAATTTTACTTTCCTTATATATGTAAAAGTTGTTTCAGTTCTTAATTCTCTAAATCTAATTTCTGATTTCGAGCATTGCAAGTATGGCAATATGTCTCCTGCCTTTTTGGACTTGGTATACTTTACTGTCCATGATTACTGGTTTGTAACACTTGTACCCTTGCTATCCAGGTTGGTCCATATGCAACCCCTACATAAGTTTGAAATTATGGTTATTCTCGTATGCAACGAATGCGTAAGATTTTCAGATATCCTTTACTATTTTCCACAAGGAAACAAAGATTCCTCTATATAGACTGCTTTTAGGACTAGTTCTGGTTTAAAATGAAAATTTTACATATTTACACATTTATAAGGGTGTAATAAATGGACTGGTCTCTTAGAATTGTTTGAATACTTCCTATACGATTTCTTTCCTTTCAAATTAAATATTATTTTCATGTCAGCCTCATATCATTTCCATATTTCATGTAAATTTATATTTAAACTAGAACTCATTTCCTTCCTATTTATGATTCAATAGAAAATCTTCATAATAGTACTATAGTATGTAGATTTTCCTTGACTATTCTGTACATTCATGTATAGTTGGTTTTTTTGTATACTCTATATACTCTTTCATTTAAATCAAAAGGTGATTGGAAATCCACCTAATGTTTTCTTTCTAGATAGGATTTCAATTTCAGTTCTAGTGTAATAATACAATAGTAATATATGCATGTATTTATTTTTCTGTTTAGTGAGCTCTATTTCGTACTTTGTCTTTCTCAATTTACCATGTAGTATAAAAATTCTTTAACTATACAGTATAGAAATTTTATTCACTATATTGTTCACTCCTATGTCCTTCATGTATATTTATTTCTGCTTAGAAATTGGTTCATCATATAATGTACATTTTGGTCACACAATACTAGAATAGATTGGTTAATGAAAAATGAATCTGTCTGTAGTTTACCTAACCTCAGATATAAGCCTGATTCTGGGTTTAGAATTTCTGAGAGTTAGTTCTCTAGAGAAATTTTGTCTGTACAACAAAACATGATAGGCTATTTTAAAATTCTGTTCAATGTACAAAATTTCCAAATTTCTATTACTACCACAACATAGAAACATATACATCTTCTAAATTTAATACAGATATATATTATTTTACTTTCTCGCTAATTCATAATAGAACTAAAGTATAATTTAAAACAAATCAAATTAACTGTGCATACCACTTAAGGTAGACTAGGTTCCACCCAACCTTAGATCACTTTCTCTACAACTCATCCTCGAGTAGAGATCCTTTTCTCCAGAAATAGAAAACCCTTTGTCTATCCTGAATCGACTTATTTAAGCTTTCTTTCCCCAGCCTGTTTCCCTTAACTGCGTGTAGTTAAATCAGGATGTTGCTTTCCTGTGTGCCTAGGCTTTCCCTTTGTTTCTTTCACAAAGGTGCTTTAAAGCTAGCTTGTCGTCTTTCTAGTTTTATTCCACCTCTTCCCAATGATTTCCTCTTTACAGGGGTAGTTTTTTAGATTATTATCTCCAATAAAAATTGCTATATTTAATTTATTTCCTCCAAGGTTTTTTGGAGAACTGGGAAAGTCTTATGATCCTTATCCTTCCTCAAGGATTTAGATCTCTAATCTCTAATCTTTATCTATTATTTGCATCATTTCATTATTTTTTTCATTTTATTAATTTAATTTAATAAAATATATCCACAATAATTATTTCCCTAAGTCCACTTGATCCTTATATTCTTTGAATGCCTATTTTTTAAAAGCCCAAAATTAGGGGCATTACAAATTCCTAAAACACCATGGCTGGAATGGATCTGTCATCTCTGTGAGAATATGAGCATTGAGGAAGAAAATCACTTCCTCTTAGAAAACCCTGCATACACCACATTAGATCTCAGTTTCATAATATTTGTTGAAATATCGACCTTCCTAGCCTTTTAACATGTCAAAATTATAGTGATCTCGTGACGCTTCTCTCCAAGCTCTTTGCTTCTTTAGGTCCGATAGACCAAATTTTGGTCTCAGTGGATGTTAACCATCACCATCCTCACTTTAAGTATTTAACCAAGAATATAAATATCTTTTCAAACATAATAATAATAATAATAATAATAATAATAATAAATTAAATTTTAAAAAATATGAGTATTTATGTGGCAATAATGATTTTTTTATTTATATTTAACTAGAAGAATTAGCAACTAGGTCAGTATCATACTCACCTGACTTTCTCTCGAATTAATTCCAGGTAATAAATAATGAATCTCTTAATTTACACAATACTCAAATCACTTCCATAACCAATTAAACTATACCCTTAAAACACCAATAATTTCTAATATTAATAAAAAATATTAATCTTTAATATTAATAAAAAAATATTATAATAAAAAGATAAAAGGAAAATCAATTATTTTAACCTTTAGAAATTTCATTGGCATATCAACCTGAGTTGATAATATTTGAAAAAAAAAAAAACAACTTGAGTAGTGTTAATTTTTTCCTATATGTATGTATTAAGTAAGAGTGATCTAATTTTTCGAGCATCTCTAAAATTATTGAAAGAAAAAATTTCAACCTCCTTTTTTGAGTTTGGATAAAATATCCTATTTCGAACTGATGGCTTCCCATGTGTTAAAATTAAACATGTACAATTATTACATATTTTTACATGAGGAACAGGCTGGGTGACCCTCAGATGACCTAGTTGGGTAACCCTAGGAGGGCATCAATGCCACAAACATAGTTTCTCCAGAAAATTTCCCATATAAGAAATTTTCTCTAGTGTTAGAGAAAATATTTCCAACAAATTATTTCAATGATGAATTCATTACATTATACATATTACTTCCTTGGATAGGAAAATTAATGTGGGATGGAGAGCCCAAGACTCTATCAGCACAAGAAACTATCTCTTTAGTCCTTCCCTGGCTCCTTCTGTGGGATGGTAGGAAAGTTCTTGTATCTTAGTTTCAAGTAAAAGGAGATGTGATTCTCCATTGAAAATTCTGATAGATGGCCCAAAATAATATTATCAGATGCTAAAATGATTTAGGTTTGGGTTAGAGGTGAAAGGAGGAAGAGACACATTTTTTTCTTTCAGTTAAATTTCGCTAACCAAAATTTTTCATTCTGAAACACACTCGAACAGGAGAAGAAAAAAATAAAATGTTAAAACCCAGATGGGTACTTCAGGGTGACATTCCCCTTGCAATATAATTACAGAGAAATCGATATTAAAATGAAAAATCTGTGCCAAAATCATCGCGTGTAGTTTACTTATCGGATGTTTGTGACCTTGTCCAAAATTTAGTGGAGACTTTTTAGAATGGTAACTCTGAGCTCTATAGATTTCACAATCCAAGTGTCCTTGGGTTTTTAAGATTTTGAATCCATTTGTACATTCAAAAACACATTTTAAACAATATATATCCAATATCTTGTGAAAAAATTATCACCCAATTCTGGCCAAAAAGACAAAGATGACTAATGTTTAGACTGCTCCAAATCATAATTCTACATAAGGTATTTTTTATTGGTTGTACTTCTACACAAGTTTCTTTTCTATTGGATGTGGCGGTGATTTATGATAGTAGAATCTTTTAAATCTCACATTTGTGAGAAAAAACAAAATATTGAACACAATTTGCATATCATTTTAAATAGGCAAATAACAATAAATAATACCCAAATTGGAGGTTCATAGAAAACACACCAATGCATTGTCAAGGTAGTGTGGAAAGGAACCAAAACATCTGGATTGGAACATACATGGCATCCTTGTTCTTCGTTTTATGTTCCCATCCTTGGGAGCTGCTGCTGGTATGCTCCTAGATTCTACATTAGATGAAATGAAATTTATGTAATAGCCCAAATGTATAATCCAAATTTTGATCGGCCCACATGAATAACATGGATATAGTGAAATTTCCACATTATACTATATCGAAAGTCGTCCCTCAGCTCAGATGAATGACATAGATCTCAATGAAAGTCCTGCAATAGTTCAAATAATAGCAGAGGTTTACTGGAATATAAAAATGAAATCTGCCCTGTTTAGAAAATATTCATATACAGAAGAACTCAGATCAATAATATACAATCTACCCAAAGAGATTGTTATGCAAATTTTCTTCTCCATCGGTATAATAATAAAAACAATGATTACCAAGCATTTAACTCAAAATTCATAGGAACAAAAAAATAATTTATATCCATAACTTACTTGTACATATTGATAGAATTTTTGGACAAATTCAAACCGAGGTGTAATGTGGAGAAAAAATCATGCAAATATTTTGTAACTTTGACTGGGATTTGCCTAGAATTTTCTCATATTCCAACAATGCAACACAGAGATTAGGATGGTGTGATATTAAATATATGTCAAATGGTTTGGGTTCAAGGGAGGAAATGAGAGAAAAGATGCATTCTGAGACAGGAAGATGGGATAAGAGGACAATATATTATGTAATGATGTAAGAGGATTTGTGAGGAACTGATAAGACATGCAAGCCTATATTTGTGGGGCAAAAATAGGTTGATTAATGAATGCCATGGCACATGGTCGGCGAAGTTGGGCTTTGGATACTTGGGAGTTGGAAATTCACATGGAGTCATCAAGTCTCTGCCCGCATGTGGTGGCTCATAAGGGAGAGTGAGCTTAATATGTCCCCTTGTGAACATGGCCATTGATAGAATGATTGAAGGAAACCCTATTGGTACAATTGAAAATTGGCAGTGGTATGGACGAAAAAAAAGGGTGTTCTTAGCATGTATTTGAAATGTGGGTTGGTGGCGGAACACATGGAATTTTTCAAGATTAATCCAAATTTTGTATTGAGCGCATTTGGTTAGGTTGGTTGGTGGTTGAGTGGTGGGAACTTGCGAATTTTATTTTCAAAGTGTTATGTTTTATAGTTTCACATGTCTTGTTTTTTTAATAATAGGTTGTACATTTTAAAAGTTTATATTATTTATTTATTTTATATTTATTTTGATTTTAATTTATTTAGTTTAATATGAGTAAACGCTGTAGTGAAGAATGAAGTGTAAAATTAAAAATAATAAAACTAGCAATTGCACCACATGTTGCAAAGGAAATTTCATAAGGTGGGAGGGTAGGGAAGAGTAGCATAGAAGATAGAAGAAACAATAAGTTCATGCTCTCTTTCATGTGGTATCCCATAGGGTACATATTGAAATACATCTATAAAAAAATCAATTTTTGCAGCGCTCTTTGTCTCTTGGTTCAACATACTAGACTTATAATGCAAGCCTTATATAAAATATAACTTAGTTATTTCTTAGTCAAGGATTTACTCATTTTACGGGAAAATATAATCTGTTGGTACCTAAATGCATTCCATCCACTAATGCCCAACTCCAAATTTCAGTTGCATATTACAAATATTTGTGATATAAACTCTCAAAGTCTTCAACCATTGAGCACAGACAACCACATAAAATTTAGAAGTCACCTCATGGTTGTCCAAAGTTACTTTAGACCCTTAATCCTTCCTTTGCACACCATGGTAGACTCGCTCGCAACAAAAAATGGAACATGTCAAAGGGAATATTTCTTAGATGTTCTTCATACCATCTTCCCATAAGGTTTCCACACTTCGGGGGAATATTATACATCCTTCCTTAGATTTTCCTCTTCCAGTGCCAGTGCCAGTGCCAAGCCCTACCAGAGAAACAATGTAAGAATCTCCTACTAGTTTGTTCTCTAGTATCCCTATTCACATTTTTCTTGCCAAACTAGAAGCTAAGAAAGCCCTAAAAAGGCACCAAAACTCTAATAAACAATAGCAGCAAAAAGTAGTAGCACATGATATTAATCCAAATTCATCAATTTCATTCAGACCTATATAGTTGCTTATGTTGTTTTGAATTAAATTATGAAGTTTTCATCTTTTCTTCATAAATTAGTATAATTTATATAAATTCAAGATTATGTTTTTTTGTTATAAAAGCTCAATCTATTTTGAATATGAAATCAGGAGACAAGCATCTACTTTTCATGCTACCTTCAATGGACGTGCACAAACCATGAAAGATGAATAAATTTATAACTTCCCAATTGGGTGTTCTTGTCTTTATGATGCAAGAAAAGGATTTCATGCATCAATCCAGAAACCAAAAAAAGTCAACAACGCTGCAATTTCTCGTGCCCAAATAGGAGGCTTCTATACAAATTCTGTTTACCCTTTTCCCCCATTTCTCTCCTCTAATTTCAAGGGTGTCGTCGAACTAAACAGGTTACCCAATTTAAGTCATGTTAAGAGAAACCATTATTTATTTATTTATAACATCAAACGTATAACCTTCCAATGATAAATTCCTTTGACTAATTAATGTCCAGGAATGAAACAAGATAAGGATTTTCGGTTCAATGGGCCACCAGTAATAAGCTCCAATAGAACCACACCAAAATGATAAACATCACTCGTTTTTGTAACCTTCAAGGAGTATGTTTATTCTAAAAACCATATAAACATGGTGCCATTGAGGCTTACAAAAATGATCAACATAATGCATTCTAATGAATTTGAAGATCAAGGATTGTAAAACCTGTTAAAAATCCTGTTAAAAAAACACAAGTTGAGAGAAAGAATTTTTGTGTGTAAACATCAAGAAGTTGGTCCTCCCCATTTTTGTGATATTTTTTTACAGTGTATTCCAAATTTTCTATGTTTTAGTATTTTCTTTTTTGGATATATTTTTGGACGGTTTTTTTTTATATCTCATCAAAATTTGTTGGAATAACTTATTTCAGTTATTAAATATGTATAACTGAATGTTCAAGGGGTTTTTCTACTTTTCAGCCTTGACATTGTACTTCTACAACTTATTGAGACAAATTTGATTTCATGGGTGAAAATGGTTACAAGCACAACCCCATGGTGGTATCTAAGCCCAGCTAGACTTTCACTGCAATCTTCACCTTCACCATCTCCTAGACTAAAAGGACACACTCATAAATCTTTGATAGAAAACTATTTCATGGTTGGAGCAGGACTTTACCTGAGATGATGGACATTAAAAATCCTAACGGGGAGTAACCTAGTATCATAACAATTGGTTTAAACTTTTATTTTTCCCGCAAAATTTTGTCAACATTTGAAATAAATAAGAGTCTTCCAAAGGTCATTCAATTCAATTCATGTGATTTTATGTGCACATCTATTATGGAGGAATTCCAAAGGATACCAAGACAGAATAGGGTTATTCACAAAATTCCATTATATTTCAAAAGATGAGCCTTACGTTTCCTCTGCAACAAGTGGTGCAATTTGTAGTTAAATAAAATGATTAAAATAAAAAAATAAGAATCGAATCAATTTGAAATTTAATATAGAAATAATTACACAATCCCTCATACACTTTTACTCACAATAAAAATGAACTTTTTAAATATTTAATTTGACTATTTTATTCTTAGTAATTGAAAATGCAGATATACACCTCTTAAAAATAAACAAATCATTGAGTGAATTTTACTTGCAATATCTTTAGCTATATCTATAATATAATAATTAGAATAAGAATGCTAGCAATTTCACCAAAAGGTGCAAACGGAATCCGAAGGAGGAGTGGAGATTTAAAAATCATTATAGGTTTATAGTGATGATCTATTAAGCATTGAAAAGAATCAAAGCTTTTTAGATGAGATTTTTTCTTTAAATTGTACACTCAAAAAGAAGTTTAAATCTTAAAAAATTTGATCCCTCTTGATCCCTCCCTCCAATTAGGAAACTAAAACTTAAAATGGATCTATCCTTATTTATATTTAAAAAAACAAAAAGATATATATTTTTTCTTAAAGTTTTGAAAATATATATTTTAAAATGTAAATAAATTAAAATTATTATAATTTAAAATAATATATATATAGTTTAAAAAATACTAAATAAGTTTTTCATGTTTCTCTTTTAGTTGATAGGTATGTTTATTTGGAAATAGTAATTTAACTTCTTTTTTTTTTATTGAATAGGAAAAATTAGATGGGTAAATCACATTTAATAAAAATATTATATAATTTTCATAATTTTGATATACAAAATAATTATATTAGACTTTAAATCTAATTTTGATATATATATATATATATATATATATATATATATATATATATATATATATATATATATATATATATATATATATATATCAACATTTTCATATATAAAATATTTTTCATAATTTTGATAAATAAAATAATTAGAGTAAACTTTAAATATTATTTTGGTATTCTCTCGTACAATTTTACACACAATAAAAATTAACTTTTTAAATATTTAATTTCACTATTTTATTCTTACTCATTGAAAATTCAAATATACACGTCTTAAAAAACAAATCATTTAGTGAATTTTACTTGCAATGTCTTTAGCTATATATAAAATATAATAATTAAAATAAAAATGTTATAATAATCAAAATAAAAATGTTATAAAGAAGGAATTGATTGGTCGGATTTGATCCACGTAAGTGGGGTCCTCTCATAGTTGTCAAATACATATCAAAAACCACATAACGTGCATACTCACCGATCATTTTTTAAACCAAATGGAAAAATAGCGGGGGTAAGTGATTGCATTCTTTATTATTTTTAAATTTTGATTTTGTTATATAGTTTTTTATAAATTTTTTCTAAAATATTATTTTTTAAATAAAGACATGTTATAATATTTAAATTTTTTAATTTAATATGATGTTTATTGTTGCGTCGAGAAGTGTCTTTCAGTGAAGTGTTTTAATGAAAGAGATATTATCACATAAAATTATATTAAAGTAATATTTATATTAACCAATTAAAATAGTAGTTAAAAAATTAAAATAAGCAATAATAAAATATTTTAATTCTTATTTTAATTTTACAGCAAATTTATATAGAAATAAAGGAATTGAGAGTAAAAAGCAAATATACTTTTTATATTAAGGAAATATATAATATCTTCACTCTTTCATATGAAGATACAGATAACATATAAAACTAATATTATTATATTTGCAATGTATAACATATCCAATTTTGTGTGGCTTAATTGTGTTTGACCGGAAAAAAATTGTACCTTTATAATTTAACATTACTAATTAAATTTTATTATTTTTTCATAATGGTTAAATTTATTTATCTAAATTTAATTGGTTCAATTCTTATAATTCGTATTTTGTAAATATTATTTGTGTACAAATATAATTAATAAATAAAATAAAAAACATTACACAACCTAATTTCTCTGTAATAAAAAAATAGGTAGCACATTTCAACAATGTATGTTTGGTGTAATTTAACACATCCATTGAATTATGAATATCAAAATCAAGCAAGTAGAGTCAACATACTTTTTTCTTTGAAGGCAACATTCTTGAAGAAGTAAATGTGTACAAGTACCTAGGGATTGATTTGAAGAACAAGCTTAATTAGGAGGACTGCAGAAAGAAGATAATCTTAGGAGGGTGGAAATCATTATATGCTCTTCAAAAAAAATGTAGAGAGCCAGAGTTGTGATATTGGAAAACTGTTCAATTGCTTTTTGGACTCTTAGTTTGTCTATATGTGTGTGAATTGTGGGAGAGAAATACCCCGTCTCAAAATGAAAATAAATTGAGAAAATCCAAAAACTCTTGATCATGAGAAAGCTCAAAATAAAAATTTTGGTACCTTATGAGATAATGTTGAGATAAAGCTCAAAGCAATTTCTATGCTTTGACTCATAAGATTTCTAAAAATAATTAAGAAAATGGGAGTAGGTAGATTTCCTAATGTTATCTTCAAAGAAGTCATGAGTGAAAGAAAGAAAACATGGATGAGAAAAAACTACACAGGGATGCAAAAATATAATATCTACCTCAATTCTTGTCCCACACACATGGATATAAAAATCTAATATCTACCTCAATGCTTGTCCCACAAATAGCAAAGAGCTAAAAAATTTTGTATCTAAAAATAATTGACAAAATGGGAGTAGGTAGATGACCTAATCTTGTCTTCAAGGAAGACATGAGTGAAAGAAGGAAAACATGCATAAGACAAAATTACACATGGATGCAAAAATGGAATATATACCTCAATGCTTGTCCCACAAATAGCAATGAGCTAAACATTTTTTTTATCGAAAACTTAAAATGGATACGAGAAAAGAGTTGGGTAGAAAGAAGAAGTACTACATTGAAGAATTCAACCCTACTTGTAATCACCAAAAAAATAGTAAATTCGAGCTAACAACTCCTTGGAAGGCAGAGGTTGTTATTGCTCAATTAAGAAGCAACTAGCATCAACTTTGGTGTGAAATAAGACTTTGGAAAAGGCCTAAAGAAGATTGGGATGATAGCGTGTGTACATTTTGCATGTCTCATGTAGTGGAATCAGAAAATCATTTCATTTTGGAATGTGATGCTTGGGATGACAGGGTGTGTACATTTTGCACATCTGGGGCATGGAATCAGAAAATCATTTCATTTTGGTACATTTTGCACGTCTAGGGCAGTGGAATCAGAAAATCATTTGATTTTGGAATGTGATGTTTGGGATGATAGAGTGTGTACATTTTGCATGTCTGAGGCAGTGGAATCAGAAAATCATTTCATTTTGGAATGTGATGCATTCAAATACATTGAGAAAGTTATGAGAATATGTTAGCATCAATTTATTGTCATTATCTTTGAACAAGGAAATTGTTGAAAGATTGGAACAACTAATCATCAATTTGAATAAAAAAAACTAAATTGCAAAAAATAAAAAACAAAAAATTAATAGTCACATAAACAATTTTTAGTATAGTAAAACTTAAAATATCATTTCATTTCCCATCTTCCATAAAACCTGGCAACTTGATAGTGCTCTCAAATATCTATGTTATTATTTCTTGCCTATTAGTGGGCGCTGCGGAGAGAGAATTTCAAATTGCAATAAGACTAATTTTACAGTGAAAAGGTACAAATAATTCACTTCATATTTATTAAATTATACTTTATTACATAATTTTAAACTTTGGTGATATAGACTTTGTGATTCAATTATTTATTATTGCACAGTTATGACCTAATTTAAAAATTAAATGGAGATATTGAAGTTGATCCAATGAGATATTATTACACAATTTTTTTTTATATTTTGAATATACAAGTTAATGTAATCTCTTTTTTATCTTTATCATAAGACTATTCCCATTTGTAAAAGCTAAAATGCTCAACATATCAATCAAACACATATATTTGGTGAATCAATTATTAAATGAAAGTTAAAATTACGTGAAATATTTATTTACATATGCCAGAACTGAAACAAAATCCAAGAGTGTTGGAAATTTGAATTGAATATAAGACAAGAGCCTCTCTCGATCTGTTCAAAGAATTAGTATACATTCTCCACCATTAGAAACAAAGAAATCTAAACAATTAGAAAGATAGAAATATAATTTCATTTAGAATTTTGCTTTTAATTTTATGTTCATAATTTTTATTATAAAACTATTTTTCAAAATTAATAATTTAAATTATTATTTTTAAATTTAATAATTTTAATCCATTTAAATTAAATTAAATTAAATGTAAAATAATCATAGTTTAAATGTATATTAATAATATAATATATTTATAAAAAAAATAATCATTTAGATTAACTTAATCAATGTCCATAAATTCATTATTTATCTTTCAAACTACAACCTTATTATATTTAAACTAAACTAAGTGACATACACTAGATATTATATAACACTTGATATTACATTATGGATAATTCATTGTAATATTTAAAACCAAAACATATTAATAATAAAAAATATTTTACTCTTAGCTATAAATAAAATATTTGAATGTATATATTAAATAATATAATTTTATATCAATCTTATAAAAATAAATAAATAATTTTAACTAAAACTTTTTTAATACATCTTTCTATTTTAAAGTATAAGAGAGATGTGTGATTCCTTCAATGTTTGATATGAAGTTGACTTGTAATATTTTAAAAAATATTAATAACAAAATACAATTAATCTCTCACACACATAAAAAGGAAAAATAAATAAGTATGCTATATATATATATAGAATTGATATATAACATTTTAAAAAAATTAATATTATTTATGCTTATCTATCTTTCCATGTGGGTATATATGTATGTTATTAATATTTATATATCAATTCCATATATATATATTGGTGTGCCTATATATATATATGTATGTTATTAATATTTTTTTAAATGTTATATTCCAACTCCATATAGATATAAAAAATGTATTATGGATATATGTTTTCTACATTTCAATATGAAAAGTCATGTATTAATATTTTAATGTGTATAATCATAAATAAAATATTTTGATAACTATTTATAAAAATAAAAATAAGAATATTACAATTAAAACATTTTATTTTTAAGTTGTTCAAAATTAGCATAAACATACTAAGGGCCAATAGAAATACAAAAATCTTAGGTACAAACATTTCTTAAGTTTTGTGCTAACAAAAAAATTTACAACTTGAGAGATTTGATCTCTCTTAACAATTAGTAAATCCTAAATTAAAATAAATCTATAATTTTAATTTTTTTTATTTAAATAGAATTTATTAAATTTCAAATAAATTGTGAAAAGAAAAATTATCAAAAAATTTTAAATTTTAAATTATTAGAAATCTATTTTTTTATTAAAAAAAATAGTTTACCAATCATTAAATTTCTATTCGATAATTATTAAACTTATTAAAAAAAACTATAATAATCCCAACTCAAAACTTTTAATCAACTCAAAGCCTAATACTAAATCCTAATTATACTTTAACTATCTAATCAAAAATATATATATCTTTCCAAACATAATAATAATAAATTAAATTAAAAAAATTAAATTAAAAAGAATATACATATTTATATAGTAATACTAATAATATTATTATTATTATTGTAAATTAGAAGAATTAGAAACTCTGTAAATATTGTACTGAGTCTAATCTTCTATAAATTATTTCCAAACAATAAATCTTGAATCTCTTCATTTATACAATACTCAAATCACTTCCCTAACAAATTATACTACAACACTAAAACAATAATACTCCCTCATATTAATAAAAATATTAATCTTTAATATTAGGAAACAATATTATAATAATAATAATAATAATAACAAATTGATTATTTTAACTTATAGAGAATTCATTGGCATATTAACATATCAGTAGATAGTATTTGAAGAAAAACAGCAACATGAGTAGTGCTTAATTTTTTCCTAAATGTATGCATTATGTAATCTAATTTTTTGCGCATCTCTAAAATTAATGAAAGAAGAACGTTCAGCTTCCTTTTTTGAGTTTGGGTAAAATATCCGATTCCCATGTGATGAAATTAAATAGGTATAATCATTACAAATTTTGCCGCGGTGCATGTTTCATGGAATTATTAGAATTAGTTAGGATTATGCTTACTTTATTATATTTTGGATTGGGTTTGTTGATGAAGTTGAGAGATTCTCTCAACTTCTCTCTCTAAGATTAGAATTAGTTTAACTATATATTTGATGTATCTTTGATTATTATAATATAGAAAATAATTATATTGTGTGTGTATCTCTGCTCTCTCCAATTGTTAATATGGTATCAGAGGCTGTTCTGGCTTGATTCCCTCACGGGAAGGCCAGGAAAATGTGAGAGCAATGATAGTCAAACTTCTGCCATAGAATAGTAGATAGTCTAGTTAATTTATTTTCTGAGTGAAAGTGTTTATTGTGTTTCGTGTGTTTGGTGGAGTTCTCATTATCGAAAGTGTTATTGCTATAAGAGGAGTTGTTCAGAAAATAAGTCAGCGCAGAGTGTGTCTAAAGTTCAGATTCGAAAGAATGATTTCAGTTACAGAAGGGCGGAAAATGATTCAATTTACTTTCACTGCAGAATCCAAATTATTGCCCTCGTTCTTGTTCTTGCTACCAGTATTAGCATTAGCTCAGTTGAATATCCTTAATGAATTGCAGGGATCCAGTTGCTCTGGCAAAGTTATTATGCATGGCTTTGCACTGAAAGGGAACTTGAAGGTGGTTCTCTGAAAAATAGGGTAATCATTAAATACCGTGTCAAAAACAGTAGAGTGGATGCCTCTCTGTTCAAGCGTGAGGGCATAGATAAGACTAGACATTCCACCTCCGATAACTGCCATGTGTGGGTCATCCCTCACGACAGTCGTGAACTTAACCTACTCTTGAAGAGATGCTTTGTTAAGTCTGGTCCTCCTGGAAGAACCACGGGATTTAACACCTGGTCTGCCTTGCTTTCGATTCCCTGTGCTTCCGTTGGGTTTGTCTTCATTTTCCTCTATGGGCGCCGAGTCGTTCTCCGGTTTGAGTTTGTGCATGTGGAGAATTTATTTCGGTGGGAGAATACGACGAAGTCGGAAATTTCATTGACAGTGGCATGAAAAGATTGCATAGTCCAGTATAGGGGATTCGGCCAAGTCGCCAAAGTTCTGGACATAGCTTCGTTTCAGCCTCAAGGCAAAGCTGAATTTCTTTTGTGGTCTCAACCGACGCCCAAAAACTGGAGAAGCTGCAGCCGTACATAGAGAGTGGGCAGCTGAACCTTGTGCTGGATCCGAAGGGCCCGTATTCATTTTCTGCTTTCAAACATCAGGAAAGCGGATGGTTAAACAATAGTGTAAAGGTTAATGTGTATTTGTGATCTAGATGATAGGATTTTAAATAGGAGCCTGATTCTAATGTAAATGTATTTTTGAGTAAAAGATTATCTCGTGGAGTGGAGTTTTGGATTAGGGAATTTTATCTGTGGGTGTGAGATTTGTGTATTAGAGAACCAATTATTGAAAAAATTAGAATTATTTAAATTAGTCGTTCTCTACGTTCTACAGGGACGAGAAAACAATTGGCTAATTGGATTGTGTGAATTTGTTATATGCTGATCTTGTTGTGCTACGGGCCAAGGAGCATCAGTTACAGGTTACAAGCAGGTCAAGTTGTTAGATTAGCTCTTGAACACATTCAGTATTCAGACCATTTTCCTAGCCACTGATGGATAGCCGAAAGTGAAATATCCGACAGATGGTGATTGGTCCATAGGATGGTTCATCACTTGTCAGCTCTATCGCGGAAGCCCCGACGAGCCGGGTTGTCAATACTGTTGATCTTGCAAAGTTCATTATTGCTAGTCAGAAACAAATGTATTTTAAATGGGTTGAATGGTAGCTCGAAAAAGGTGGAGAAAAGAGTGTTTCCTATGAGATCTCAGAGTGGGTACAAATTTTAATGAAGACCAGATCAGACAAAGAGACAAAAGTTCGAAGTGTTGTAATTGTGATTAATTATTATATGTTTTGTAAAGTAAGCATTAAGGGAGGGTATTAGAATTAGTTAGGATTATGCTTACTTTAGTATATCTTGGATTGGGTTTGTTGAGGAAGTTGAGAGATTCTCTCAACTTCTCTCTCTAAGATTAGAATTAGTTTAACTATATATTTGATGTATCTCTGATTATTATAATATAGAAAATAATTATTTTGTGTGTGTATCTCTGCTCTCTCCAATTTTTAATAGGAATGTGGGTTGGATTTTATTTATATCAAAATTGGAAACACGGAATAAAACTATCGGATGAGAAAATATTTTTTTAAAAGGAAGAAAACATCGAAACCAATTTTTTTTTGGGAAGAAAAATCAAAAGTTCTCTAAATCAGCTCAAGCGTCCATTTTAAACAATATTTTTTAAAGGGAATTAGTATATTTACACTTCTTCATTTAATTTTAATTTAATAATGAGCGTGGTTATTAAGAATTTTTTAATAGCTGTAATGGTTCTTAAGAATATTTTAATAAGGATAGTGTTTTTTTATAATATAGTGAGAAAAATAATCATAATTTAGCTGTCAAATTAGTGGTGAAGATAATTATTACTTATTGTTTTCTCCAAATGCAGTATGACTCATCACTATTATTTAATTAAAACCACCCTATTTGGATTTGCATTTATTGTCTTTACAATATGAAGTCACTTAGACTAGACGTTTTTGAACACATGACAAATTTTTTAGTCATTTATTGATCCATAAACTATCCTCAATATTTCATAGCAATATATTTAATAAAATTATACTTAAAATTTCAAGTCTATACTATGAGAGTTAATTTCCTTAGACTTATAGATTTACTAAGTTACTGCTTTCATGCATGCAATATATAAAATGTGGAAAATAGAGAATAGACTAAAATACAATCACTCACCACCATAATAACACAAGATATGACTTGGAAACCCTTTTGAGAGAAAACCAAGCTAGAAGGTGAGGTTTCTTTACTGTCTCTTCCTCTGAATGAAAATGGATGCAAGTGTTGAAAAAATTTAGCAAGAAAAGCTTAATTTAACTTTAGCCTTAGTCAAATTGAGTAAATCGAATTTGTACATCAACAAGATAACTTGGATGCAACTAGTGCGACATGGATATTTTCACTCAGTTAGCTCAATAAATTCGAGTTAGTGGGGTTGGAGTTCAATCATGCATGTTTAATTGCCAAATTTTAGCAATCTAGTTCAATTATTTTGAGTTTTATTCAGTTAATTGACCTCTAAATATCGATAGAGTCAGTTGAAGGTCAATTGTGCATTGGGACAAAAATCTAACTCAGAGATATATCAATTAACTAATCAATAAGCCCAAAATAGCTAATGCATGCATGGAATTTGAATTTCTCATCTGAAATGGAGATGACAAGGCAATGTAACATGAGTTATATACTAGTTTGAGTCTACAATTGTTGCATGAAGTCAGGAGATCAATCCTTGAGAATTGCGCAATAAAATAGGAGAAAATTTGTATCTTTTAGGTGTTAATTTCCTGGAGGGTTTCACAAGGAAATATGAGGCTAGATGAGTAGATAATTTGCTATGTGTTTTCCATAGTTTCTCATTTAGTAGAGAGAACAATTATTATTTTGTAGGTTGTGCTCAGAGCTAGAGAAAGAAATTGTAATAGTTTCTCTATTGAACTGATTAATGCAAAGAGGCTTGAGACGTTTTTATTAGCTGGGTTCCCATAGAAATCATTGTGTACTTGTGGTTCCACTTCTTGTATGTCTATGCATGTTATTCTAAATTGTGATCTGTCAGTAGAGTAGAATTGTGTCTCTTGTTTTTCAGTTTGAATTCTTGAGAATTTACAATTTTCATCAAATTTTTACACTGTATCAGAGCCCTGAAATCACATTAGAACTAGTATTTCAATTTTTTCGCTTGGGAATTTCGAATTTGTAGCTTCAGTGCAACAACTTTTCTTCAAATTTGAGAGGATGTATTTCAACTAACTAAGATTGGAGCATGCCCTGAAGGGTAGCTCGAATTTCATAGCCTAGAAGGATCAAATGGAAGCAATGCTTAATGATAATGGTGTGTTAGGATATGTTAAAATTGACATTGCAAAACCCCAACAGTCTAATGCATAACAGTTACCCCGATGGAGGAAGGATGTCGCAAATGCAAGGATAATTCTTCTGAAAGGTGTGAGATACCATGTGGTCTCAAATCTCCATGGAAAAGTGACGCCATTTTCTATGTGGAAGACACTAACTAAGCTATTCAAAAATAGTGCCCATAGAAAATTGACCCTGAAAGACAAACTTAAAGACATTATAATGCAGAGTAATGATACTATTCCACAATATCTCTCCATCTTTACAAAATTTTGAGATGAGCTTCGAGGGGTTGGGGTGAATGTTGTAGAAGATGAACTGGTGAGCTTAACTCTTCTAGTCCTTCGAAAATACTGACACATCTACAAGGAATCTGTGAATGGAAAGGAAATATTATTGAATGGGGAAAGGTTATGGTATGATTTGGTTGAAGAATAGTTCAAGAGAAATACCAGAGATGGAAATTCACCCAGAGAAGAGGATTGATGCAGGGGCATTACTCTTAAGAAAATCCTTTGTATTTTAATAGACATAGGGGTCTTGTGTTTTCAAGAGAATATTGGTTTATTTTGTAATTATTAATGTTTTGAGTGATTTTAATGAGATATATTAATTATTGAGAGGAATTTGTAAATGTTCCTGAATGATTGGAGAACATGAGGAGAATTAGCATAGTTTGGATTCCATAGGGAATGAGAGATTTGAAATTTGATTGTAAATATTAAGTTATAATCAGTTTCATGATTTTATTGGATTAAAGAGGATCCTTAGGGATAAAGGATAGATTTTAGGACTTTGAGGAAATTGTTGAGATGATGGAGGATCTGAACCTAAATTAGTTTAGATTATTTTGTATAAAAATAATAAGCCTCAAAGGCAAAAGAAGATAGTAGTAGAGATTAGTAGAGATTTAAGTTTTCGACAAACAGAGGTTTTGTTGCAAGCCTTCGGGAAAGTTTGACAGAAAGGCCATTTATCAGAAAATCTGGCCTAAGGGAAGAGGAAACCTATGTAAATACTTGTTTATATATAAAGAGATTGTTTTTGAGTTATTGATTGTGTGCGATAAATGCTCAGAGTTTATGAACATGTGTGATTTAACTCTATAATATGTATAAATTTGTTGAATAATGATTAATTATCCACCGAGACTATCCTGATCACATACAATTCGAATTTATATGAAACACATAATCTCTTCCACTCAGATCATCACACATGCGGAAATAAAACAAGTGATAGCACATCAAATCATCATACACATTAACACAGTATGTATGGGGAAAGCTTATAGCTGAAAACCCCGCAGCTATTGTGTATATTATAATGGAGAAATCAAGTAACAAACTCAGTACAATACTCCTCACAAGTACTTAGTACTATCTCATACAGTTACCCACAATCTAGCTCAGTTTTGAACAGGTTACTGGTTCAAAACTCACCGTCAATTGCCTTGCCTCTATTGCGTGTTTCAATGCTATGGGATGGCCTCTTTATATAGATAAACCACCAGCCTGAACTGCGCAATCCTCATGGGCTTACTCCACCTATCTGTGTGTTGCAAATAGCAACAGTATAGTCACAACCGATAGCTAACTCCACCCTTTCATCTACCTCTTTCACTGGTCTCCACTGAACTGTCCATGCACTGTAGTGAACTGATGTGTTCTTGAGTTGAATAATGAGTTACTAATTAATGAATTAAATAATATTTAATTCACTCCACTCATAACTAATTGATTAGCTAGTTAAACTAATCTCAACTAGTTCAACTAAAATAAACAGAACACAACTCCACTTTCTGTCTCATTAACTCCTCCAAACTTCTGCCACTGAAGTCCAACTGAAGTCAACCATGCATGATGCCATCAAACCCTTGGGAACCACGTGATTCCTCTGTCAGATGCATGAGCCACTTCTGTAGCTCGAACTGAAGTGCTCCAAGAGAGTAAACCGCTGTTTATAGTCTAAATATTATTAAGGGTAAATAATATTTGACTTCCCTGTTTTAAGGAGAGGCAGTCTAAAAATAGAATTCGACCTCTTTGACCTCAAAAATAGAGTCTCATCTATTTTTACCAACATGACCAATGCTCCAAGAATCTCAAACTGGAATCCCCGAACCATGCTCCATATGTCTAAAAATAGATATAGTCTAAAAATAGATTTTGCGCCAGAATTTGCCTGCGGGCCCACTTAGTGAAGGCGACTTCATTTCACTAAGCTCCATCATCTTGCTGCATTTTCAACACTCCCTCTCAGCAAGATATGGATTATCAGCAACCCCTATCCTGCCTCTGTGGAATTCGAACTTGCTCCTGGTGAGCGCCTTCGTCAAGATGTCAGCATCCTGATCCTCCGTGGGAACATATGAAAGCATCATGATTCTCCGCTGAACACAATCTCTGATATGATGGTACCTGATGTCGATGTGTTTGGACCTATCATGAAATACTAGATTAGCTGAGAGTTTAATGCAACTCTGGTTATCACAGTAGATCACTGTAGGCTCCAAATGCAACCTGAACAATCCTGCAAGGATCTTCCTCATCCAAATAGCCTCGCATGCAGCCAAGCTAGCTGCCATGTACTCGGCCTCTGCTGAACTGAGTGCCATGGATCTATGCTTCCTACTGTACCAGGAATCTTTTGTCGACCAAATGCTGAAAAATCCTCCAGAAGTGCTCTTCCGATCCGTTGGGCTCCCTGCCCAATCTGCATCAGTGAAGCTAGAAAGCTTCGCTCCATCCTCCTATCTCTACCATAGACCATATCCCGATGTGCCTCTGATATAGCGCAATACATGCTTGCCTGCCTTCCAAAAGAGCTTGGTAGGCTTAACCATAGCTTGCGAAAGCTGGTTAACTGCATAGCACATATCGGGTCGTGTATTGACCAGATACATAAGCGACCCCACCAACTGTCGATAGACAGTGGCATCCACTACCTCCGCTGAAGTAGCATCCTCCTTCCTCCAACCACCAGGAAGAGGAGTGTCAACAGGCTTGCAACCTTGCATGTTGAACCTCTCCAAAATCTCCCGGGCATACTTGCCCTGAGAAACAAACAGTCCTCCGCTGCGCTGCCAAATCTCCAATCTCAGGAAATAATGAAGGATGCCCAAGTCCTTCATCTCAAACTCTCGTGCAAGATCCTCCTTGCATGAAAGTATCAACTGCTCATCGCCAGTCAAAATCAGATCATCTACATACAGTACGATGATCAACAGCTTCCCCTCCACCACAATCTGGTACAGGTTTGGATCCGCCTCACTCTGGGAGAATCCAAGCCCGGTGAAGTAGCTGTCTATCCGAGTGTACCAAGCACGAGGTGCTTGCTTCAGCCCGTACAGTGCTCTCTTGAGTCGGTACACATGCGACTCACTGCTGAAGATCTCAAAACCTTCAGGCTGCTCTATGTACACCTCTTCCTCAATAACTCCATTGAGGAACGCAGTCTTCACATCCATCCGATGAATGTGCCACCCCATCTGCGCTGAGAGAGCAAGGATCGTCCGTATGGAAGAGTACCTTGCGACAGGTGCAAAAGTCTCCTCATAGTCAATCCCCTCGATCTGTGAAAAGCCACGGGTGACAAATCTCGCCTTGTACTTCTCCACACTCCCGTCAGCTGCCTGCTTCACTTTGTAGATCCATCGCGAACCCACCACTGATTTCCCCACCGGTCTTGGGACAATATCCCATGCACTGTTCCTGACGATCGAATCATATTCTTCGATCATGGCATCAACCCATGCGGGTTCCTCCACAGCTTCCTCAAAAGAGGATGGCTCTGTCACAACACATTGACTCATAAGAGCCATGTATCCAGTGTACCGATCCGGTGACTGTCTCTGTCTGCGCTGTGCTGTAGGTGGTCCTAGAACCTTCTCTGCATCCCGAGCCAGTCGCTCAGCTTCTGTAGTGCGCATGCGCCCTCTGATGGTTGGCGCTGCCTGGGTGGTTTCTTCCACCTCCTGAACCTCCTCTTGTGGCTGATCCACATCCGGAAGCTCCTCCTTAGGAACTAACAGCTCCTCATCCGCATGCAAGTGTAGCTCCCTCTCAAGCGAACACTGCATGGCTTTCTCCTCCTGAAACTTGATATCCCGTCGCACAACAGTCTTGCGACTGTCTGACAAATACACCCGATAGTTGTGAGGTGTATTAGTGTACCCCACAAATATTCCAACCTCAGCAGTTGGATCCAGCTTCCTTCTCGCATCCTTCATCACATGCATGTAGACAGGAGAACCAAAAATCCGCAAATGGGAAATATCAGGCTTCTTGCCAGAATGAGCCTCCTCTGGTGTACTCATGCCAAGAACCTTGTGAGGACAACGGTTCTGCACATACACTGCTGTATTGCATGCCTCAGCCCACAAGTGAAGGGGTAGGCCTTGATCATGCAACATCGCCCGTGCAGCACCCACGATCGTTCTATTCTTCTGCTCAGCCACCCCGTTCTGCTGTGGCTTATGGGGTGCGATGAGCTCTCTCCGAATCCCTTCTACGCTGCAGAACTCCTTGAATTCAGCCGAGATGAATTCACCAGCGTTATCACTCCTTAGAGAAATCACCTTCTTCCCCGACTCCTTCTCGACCAATGCTTTAAACTCATAGAACTTTGTGAATGTATCGCTCTTCTTCTGCATGAAGAAGATCCAGCACTTTCGAGAGAAATCATCAACAAAGATCACATAATACTTGTGCTTTGTTGTCGAAGCAACTGAGAAACGACCACACACGTCTATGTGAACTCTCTCAAGGATCGTCGTGGTGTGACTATCCTTCTCGTGAAAGGTGGATTTCACATACTTGCCTAAAGTACACCCCTTTCACTGATCTGACTACGCAAGAGTTCCCTTAGGAAGCCCAATAGAAATCTGCTGCAGGATCTTCAAATCTCCATGGTGAAGGTGGCCCAATCTCCTGTGCCACAATTCGCCCTCATCATCCCGGCTCACCACTTATCCCGCTTTGCATGCCATAGCTGCACAGCCATCTACCTGCAGCTGATAAAGGTTCTTGGTTCGAACCCCTATCTTCCGAGTCTCTCCAGTAGTCTTACTGTGCAGAAAGGCTTTTCCTTCGTTGAAGACCACATCATGCCCCTTATCCTCCAACATCGCCACAGAGATCAAGTTCTTCTTCAATCCAGGTACATGCATGACATCCTTCAATACAAAGGGTTTACCAGACTCCCTCTGAAAGGATATGGTACCGATACTAGTCGCACTGTATCTACCATCATCGCCCATCTCGATGTGCACACCCAAATATTTTTCCTCCAGATCTGAGAACAAATCCCGATCTCCCGTCATATGAAATGACGCACCACTGTCCAAGAACCACATCGATCCCAACGCACTTGAAACCAAGCATGAGATCAGTGAAAATTCAAGCTCGAACTGTGAAGCCAAAGCTTCTCCATCTGCAGATCTTTCCGCTTGCTTGTTCTTCTTCTTCTTTGGACAATTGGTAGCATAATGTCCGTGATCATGGTAGTGAAAACACTTCACTTTCACCATATCCTGATTCTTTCCTTTTGCACCAGAACGAGAGGTTTTCTTACCCTTCCCCTTCTTTGATTTGGCAACCAAAGCACAGTTTTCTTCATCAGCTCCCTTTGATGAAGATCCATCTCGAGTAGTCCTTATCTCCTCCTGCATGAGATCTGCCCAAAGGCGCTCCCATCCCGACAGCTTCTCCCGACCATTAAAACTATCTTGATATGAGTGCCAAGCCTTCAGAAGACCAAGGAGAGCCAGTTCGACCATGTCCTCGTCTTCGACAGTCACCCCCACACTTCCCAACTCATCTCTGCACTGAGTGAACTTCGTGAGGTATTTGGTGATACTGTCGCCTTTCTCCATCTTGATGTTCCTGAGCTTATCTTTGAGCGCCAACTTCCTTTGGTCGCTCTCACTCTAGAATAGATCCGTCAAAGCTTTCCACATTAAATATGGAGTAGCCTTTCCATGCAGGCTGGATACAATATGATCCTTGACGCCCTCCAACAGGATCCTTCGACATTTCGCCATCTTCTTTTGCCATGCATCGACTTCAGCTGCATCAGTGGGCTTTTGGACATCCGTATCTACGAACTCCTTCAGACCATTATCTTCTAATATTGCTTCCATGCGATCCTTCCATGCAACATAATTCGAACTGCCTTCAAGAGCATATTCGAGTCGCAAACCGTTGAAAGACATTTTCAACACTGGCACCAAGAAAACAAAACTGCTGCAAAATTTCGAATTCCACCTTAAAGCTCAGCCGCTCTAGATCTGTGAGAACAAATTATTTCTAGCACAGAGATTGACTGCAAGGGGCATTTACCAGACCTTTCACTTTCCGAAGAAATATGAATCCGGAGGCTACCTGGCCCGCATGCAGACTCTGTCTACCGAAATAAGTTTGTAATCACTGTGATGATCAATCTCTGCTTCAATAGCTCCGATACCATGTAGAAATTTTCTAAATAATGATTAATTATCCACTGAGACTATCCTGATCACATACAATTCTAATTTATATGCAACACATAATCTCTTCCACTCAGATCATCACACATGCGGAAATAAAACAAGCGATAGCACATCAAATCATCATACACATTAACACAGTATGTATGGGGAAATCTTATAGCTGAAAACCTCGCAAATATTGTTTATATTATAATGGAGAAATCATGTAACAAACTCAGTACAATACTCCTCACAAGTACTCAGTACTTTCTCATGAAGTTACACACAAACTAGCTCAGTTTTGAACAGGTTACTGGTTCAAAACTCACCACCAATTTCCTTGCCTCTATTGTGCAATCCAGGCCTGTCTATATAGATATCCAAGGTTCAAATATCCTTGGCTTGACAGCGCAATCATCATGGGAAATTCCTCCAAGTGTGGTGCAAATCTCATGCACAACTGATGTCGCCACTGATAGCTAACTCCACCCTTTCATCTACCTCTTTCACTGGTCTCCACTGAACTGTCCATGCACTGTAGTGAACTGATGTGTTTTTGAGTTGAATAATGAGTTACTAATTAATGAATTAAATAATATTTAATTCACTCCACTCATAACTAGTTGATTAGCTAGTTAAACTAATCTCAACCAGTTCAACTAAAATAAACAGAACACAACTCCACTTGCTGTCTCATTAACTCCACCAAACTTCTGCCACTGAAGTCCTAACTGAAGTCAACCATGTATGATGCCATCAAACCCTTGGGAATAGTGTAATTCCTCTGTTAGATGCATGAGCCACTTCCAAGGCTCGAACTGAAGTGCTCCAAGAGAGTAAACTGTTGTTTATAGTCCAAGTATTATTAAGGGTAAATAATATTTGACTTCCCTATTTTTAGGATAGGCAGTCTAAAAATAGACATCGACCTATCGACCTATAGGTAAAAAAATAGAGTCCCATCTATTTTTACCAACATGACCAATACTCCAAGAATAACATACTGCAACCCCTGGACCATGCTCCATATGTCTAAAAATAGACATAGTCTAAAAATAGAATTTGCGCCAAAATTCCCCTGCGGGCCCACTTAGTGAAGGTGACTTCATTTCACTAAGCTCCATCATCTTGCTGCATTTTCAACATAATAGTGGTTTGAAATGGTGTTCTGCATACCATTGTAAATTTTAATGGAAATACCGAGATAGGGTATTATCAAGAATTGAATCGAAGAGCAATAAGGGTTTTCATATACATTTGAGAAGACTAATTGAGCTTGAATTTGTTAAATTCAATCATAAATCACTAAAAGGATCGATGACACAGAGTAGAAGCTAATTTTTCAATTTAGTACTTTGGATACATTGACCATATGTATCAGTAGCACATCCAATCAAACAGTGATTCAGATGAGGACTGGAACAAGGGTTAATTGCAATTGATATTTAATATAATAGTGGAGGAATGTATGATTGTTTACATCAAACTGAAATATTGTTTGAACCCCCGTATTCTGGCATGAACTGGAGTGAAGGAACAGTAGAAGCAAAGATCAGAATCTAACGAAACTGTGAAGAGGGTTTCACATAGAAGAGAAATAGAGGAATGGTTTTAAAAACCTCCAAAGGGGTTTCTGCACAACATTTAAATGATAAATGGTGAAACATGTGGTTTCGAACTGTGCACAAGTGGAACTGTGAGTCAACAGAGTATGGAACCACGAGCAAATGGCAAGACAGAATAGTGAGGCAGTTTTGAAAAACCAAATAATGGTTTTCACGTAGCTTCAGGACAGTAAGTGGTAATTTTTTGAACGAACGCGATAGCATTCAGGAAGTGACACGTATCATGGTGGAATTTGAAAACCAACTATTTCGCATGCATAATAACCGTTAAAAGGTGTGAAATTTTGTTATGCGATGATCGTTGGATCATTGAGCTGGAGCGCGATAAAGCGTCAACTGTTGGATGTATGAGCGTTGAACGTGAATGGAATAATCTGACATGTTTGATCATCAGTTAAAGGTATGTGTGGGCCATATATGTTTTAAAATAGAGCCTCGACATATGCGTAGTTTGTTGACTGGTGAAAAGGGGTAAGTTATAAAGTATTGTGTTAACTTTATAACATAAAGTTAAGCTTTGAAATATTATGGATAGGCATGGTGAAATATATTTGTGGGCCCGTAAGTAATATTTATATGGTTTAATTGGGTTAAACCATAGAATCGGAAATCATGAATGGATATGCATTAATAAACTGAAGAATATTATTGAGATACGTGGGTAGTAAAGATTAACCAAAGTTTCTGATAAGGTGAGATGGTAAAGGTTGAAGTATATGTGGGTGAAATCATATAAGGCTTTTATCCAAAGTCTATTCCATAGAATTGAAAATGATAAAGCATATATGGTTCATAAAGGTATAATATAATTTCTATTATATTTTTGTTATAATATAAATGAATGGAGAAAGGGTCAAGCACAAGTGTAACTAAAATTTGGATAAGGTAAGACATGCGGGAACATGTGTTGGGTTAATATGTAGGTGGATATTGCATGAATTCGAAGAAAATACATTGTGGGTTTTAAACCATAGTGTATGAGCAAGGATATTAATTCTGAATTAATAATTCTTTTAATTGGGTTTTAAGCAAAGTTCAAGGAAATATCAAAAGCGATTTTGGTATATGATTTTAACCATCAATGGAAAAGTGGGTATTTTAATTATGGTCAGTAACCATAATTATCAACATTTGAAATAGCTTCCGCATTAGAGTTAGCCCCAATTTAAGGATTATTTTGGGAGAAAAAAAATGTGACATGAATTTTTACATGGAGAATGTGGGCTTTGCTGCTTAGGGGGCATCATTTGTGGTATCAGAGCAGGAAAAATCTTTGTTCGAAAGTTCAAGTTTGTTTTAATTGGAATTATGATGAATGTATGTGTGATGGAGAAAATAAAAAGAGATCAAATTTTGAAACTGACAGATTGCAGCACATAGAGATATAGTGCAGATAAAAGGTGAAACAAGATCACACAGAGATCTTGAAGGTGAGTTGACAAGTATTATTTTAACTATAGCTTGAAGATTATGTTTGCAGAATTCAGATTGCAGGTAGTTGAAGGAAATCTCAGCCAAAGAAGATCACAGCTTTAAGAGTAGTGATGAAGGAATCCAGCAAAGGATTCTAAGTGGAAGAAGAATGTGGCAGAACCTTGAAGAATTCCAAGAGAGGTTGGATAAAAAGGACAATTGTGTTCCTAAAAGTTGCAGATGGGTTGAAGCCTAGAAGGAGTAGAGAGGAATGCTCAAGAGGTTCCAGAAGATAGAGGACCAGTGTTTTCCAAAAGACCAAATCCAGAGAAAAGGATTGGTGAGGTAAGTTGCAACAAAGAGGACTTGTTATTGCAGAGGCCTTAGTACAGCTCATGGTGAATGAGTGAGGAACTCATGAAGATATAAATGGAGAACAAGATGACTGTTGATAGTCATAGAAGAGATAGCAGAGGTTCTGAGAGAGACCACAACAGAAGAAATGAGAAATAATATGCCAAGGAAAATGGCATAAGGAAGCAGTTGACTGATGAAGAATACGATAAAGAGTTGGCTGAGATAAGAGAAAAATTTAATAAATTGAAAATGATGATAGAAGAAAACCAGAGAATTGGTTGGCTCATGAAGAAGAAAGTGAAGTGGCAGAGGCTACAACAAAAGAGAGAACATCAAGTGAATATACAGTTAGCAGAAGAGCTAAGAAATCTTGAGCAGAGGATGAATGTGCAATTGGGATGTGAAGAACTCAGAGAAGTTGAGTTTAAAATGGAAGTTTCCATTTGTGAAGCAGAACATAGTGAATTTATGGGCATAGATGAAGACTAGAGAAGAACAGAGTGAAAGATCTTATGAATCATGGTGAAGATTTAAGACAGTAAGAAGTTTACCTTGCTGAAGAGGGAATTATTGATGATTTCCTGAACTATTGGGCAAGTTCAGATAAACAGGAGGATGAAAAGCCTTGTATTTTTTAATCTAATAATTGTGATGTGATTGCAGGTTTTACAGAAGAAGATTAGCAATCTTCTGAAGCTGTCAAAAGTATGGAAGAGTATCTTTCAGAAGATAAATAATCTGAAGCAGAAAGTAATGAGGAAGAATGTCTCTTGAATGAGAAAAGCAATGATGCATTTATGTTTGAAGCTGTTAAAACACAGGAGAAAATTCTTGTGAAAGAGGGAGAAGAGATTCAGTCTGAAGAACTGATGCGTGAAGCAACAGTTGAGACTATTGAACCTTGTGATTTACAAACCGAAAATTTGTGTATAAATGCAGGAATTGTCAGTGATGATGAATTACTTAAGGAATGCCAAAAATAAATTGCATTGCTGGAATATTTGATGGAAAACTCAGAGTGTGATAGAGATATTGCAAGAGACAAAGTTCACTACAGTGACCAAGAACAAAAAGACATCATGGAAGCAGATGATGTGGAAGAGATACTTATTGATAGTCTGAGAGTTCTTTAGAGAATTCTTTAACAAAAATGAATCAACATACTGATGTGTTTATAAAGGAGGAAATTTAAGAGCAGCATACTGAAATGTTTCTAGATGAAAGAAAGGCATTGAGGCCTTATGGTTTTTATTTTGATAATTGTTTTGTGAATGCAGGTTTTGTTGCAGATGCTGGAGAAAATTTGACACAGTTGGACAGTCAAATAAAAGAGAAGGAAGAAAATTCTATGGAAAGACTTAATCCATGGAATAAAGAAATTAAATTGCTGGAAATTATGCTAAAGAATCAGGATTCAATACAGGAAGAGAAATCTCAATTTCAATGTTGGGAAATGCAGAATGTAGAGATGCAAAAGTCAGAGGACAACAACAACAAATTAAAGAAAAGAAATGAAGATAACAGTAAATGGCAGACAATGTATCAGTCCAATGAATTGTTGAAGAGAGAAGACAAAGAAATTGTCATAAGTGACAATCTGGAAGAAGTTAATAATTGCAGAAAACAAAAGGGTAAGGATGAGAGGGTGGCAGTAAGAATAAAAGATCAACAATCAAGAGATGAAAGAAATCAGCAATCATAAGATTTATTGGACAGAGAAATTGACCTCATAAGAAGGATAATGATGAAAGTGTCTCAAAAGAAGAGATCAGCAAGAAAGAAAAGAAGCAGCAGCAGCAAAAGGAAGATAGTAACAGACTATGAAAGTGCAGCCAGTGGAGCAAAGCAACATAAATTATGAAGACTTGGAGAAAAGCAACAAACAACAACAGAAATAGATGATAAATTACAGAACAAATATGGGATCCAGGAAGACAAAGATTAAAAGCACATGATTAGTAGATCATGATTATTTTTAACCTTGGAAGTCTGATGCAGGGGCATTAGGCTCAAGAAAATCCTTTGTATTTTAGTAGACATAGGGTTCTTGTGTTTTCTAGAGAATATTGGTTTCTTATGTAATTATTAATGTTTTTGAGTGATTTTAATGAGAGATATTAATTATTGAGAGGAATTTGTAAATGTTCCCAAATGATTGGAGAACATGAGGAGAATTAGGATAGTTTAGATTCCATAGGGAATGAGAGATTTGAAATTTTATTGTAAATATTATTAAGTTAGAATCAGTTTCATGATTTTATGGGATTAAAGAGGATCCTTAGGGATAAAGGATAGATTTTAGGACTTTGAGGATTTTGAGAAAATTGTTGAGATGATGGAGGATCTGAACCTACATTAGCTTAGATTATTCTGTATAAAAACAATAAGGCTCAAAGGAAAAACTGAACAATAGTAGAGATTAGTAGAGATTTAGGTTTTGGAAAAATAGAGGTTTTGTTGTAGGCCTTCAGGCAAATTTTGAAAGAAAGGCCATTTATCAGAAAATCGGGCCTGAGGGAAGAAGAAACCTGTGTAAATACTTGTTTATATATAAAGAGATTGTTTCTGAGTTATTGATTGTGTGTGAGAAATGCTCAGAGTTTATGAATAGGTGTGATTAAACTCTATAACAGGGGTTTGAAATGGTGTTCTGCATACCATTGTAAAGTTTAATGGAAATACCGAGATAGGGTATTATCAGGAATTGAATCGAAGAGAAATAAGGGTTTGCATATATATATATATATATATATATATATATATATATATATATATATATATATATAGTTGAGAAGACTGATTGAGTTTGAATTTGTTAAATTCATTCATAGATCATTGAAAGGATTGATGACATAGAACAAAAGCCGAGTTTTCAATTCGGTACTTTGGATACATTGACCATATGTATCAGTAGCACATCTGATCAAACAATGATGCAAATCAGGACTAGAACAAGGGTTAATTGCAATTGATATTGAATATAATAGTGGAGGAATGTCTGATTGTTTACATCACATTGACATATTGTTTAAACCCCTGTATTATGGCATGAACTGGAGTAGGAACAGTAGAAGCAAAGATCAGAAGCTAATGAAATAGTGAAGAGGGTTTCACATAGAAGAGAAACAGAGGAATGGTTTTAAAAACCTCCAAAGGGGTTTCTGCACAACATTTAATGATGAATGATGAAACATGTGGTTTGGAACCATGCACAAGTGTGGGGGTTTTGAAAAACCAACTAATGGTTTTCACACAGCTTCAGGACGGTAAGTTGTAATTTGTTGAACGAACGCGATAACATTCAGGCAGCGACACATAGCATGGTGGAATTTGAAAACCAGTTATTTTGCGTGCATAAGAACCATTAAAATGTGTGAAATTTTGTTATTCGATGATCGTTTGATCATTGAGCTGGAGCGCGATAAAGCGTCAGAAGTTGGATGTATGAGGGTTGAACGCGAATGGAATAATATGACGTGTTTGATCGTAAGTTAAAGGTACATGTGGTCCATATATGTTTTAAAATAGAGCCTCGACATATGCGCAGTTTATTAACCAGTGGAAAGGGGTAAGTTATAAAGTATTTTGTTAACTTTATAACATAAATTTAAGCTTTGAAATATTATGGATAGGCAGAGGGAAATAGAGTTGTGGGCCCATAAGTAATATTTATATGGCTTAATTGGGTTAAACCATAGAATTGGAAATCATGAATGGATATGCATTAACAAACTGAACAATATTATTGAGATACGTGGGTAGTAAATATTAACCAAAGTTTCTAATAAGGTGAGCTGGTAAAGGTTGAAATATATGTGGGCGAAATCATATAAGGTTTTTATCCAAAGTCTATTCCATAGAATTGAAAATGATAAAGTGGATATGGTTCATAAAGGTATAATATAATTTCTATTATATTTATGTTATAGTAGAAATGAATGGAGAAAGGGTCATGCACAAGTGTAATTAAAATTTGGATATGGTGAGACATGCAGGAACATGTGTTGGGTTAATATGCAGGTGGATATCGCATGAATTCGAAGAAAATATATTGTGGGTTTTAAACCATAGTGCATGAGAAAGGATATTAATTTTGAATTAATAATTCTTTTAATTGGGTTTTAAACTAAATTTCAAGGAAATATCAAAAGGGATTTTGGTATATGATTTCAACCATCAATGGAAAAGTGGGTATTTTAATTATGGTTAGTAACCATAATTATCAAAATTTGAAATAGCTTCCGCATTAGAGTTAGTTCCACTTAAAGGATTATTTTGGGATAAAAAAATGTGACATGAATTTTTACATGGAGAATGTGGGTTTTGTTGCTTAGTTAGCATCAAGGATGAAGATAATTTTTGCTTAGTTGGAAAGGGGAAGAAAGGAAAAGGATGGAAGACCTAAAGAAAACTTGAATCCAGCCAAAATAATGGAAATAACTGTTGAAGATTGCAACAAGAAACAGTGAAGGAGGCATCTTGAAACATCATCCTTGATCCTAGTTGGAAAATAATCACCTAAACTAGGTGGAGCCCACATAGGTGATTTTTGGCGCAAAGTCTACTTTTAGACTATGTCTATTTTTAGACATGTCGATCATATTCTATGAGTTGTAGGATACTATTTGTGGATGGTTTGTCAAGTTGGAAAAATATGTGGACTTATATTTTTAGACATATTGGGTGGAATATATTTTTAGATTTCCAGTCTATAAATAGATATGTCGAATATTATTAGCTCTTAATAATATTTGGACTCTAAACATTATCTTATTCTCTTGGAGCACTTTAGTTAAGTGCACAGATGTGGCACAACAGCTAACAGAAGGAATTACGCTATTCCTGAGGATTTACTGGAGTTATTGCATGGAGGACTTTAGTTAGAACTCATGTGACAGAGTTTGGTGGAGTTGGAGAAGTAGTTGGTGGAGTTGTATTTAGTTTAACTCAATTACACTGAGTTGAGCTAGTTGCATCTAATCTAACTGATTGATACACTAGTGAGAGTGGTGTGAATTAATTATTTAATTAATTCACTAAATAATAAATCATTAATCAACTGAAGAATACATCATTTAACTACAGTGCATGGCAGTTTCAGTGAAGACAAGTACAGAGATAGGTGAAAGAGCAAGTGTGACTATCAGTTGTGACTATAGTGTTTCATTGTTTGCACCACAAATTTATTGCAGATGCCAAGGAGGATTGTGTGAGCAAGGCTGGAGAAATTTGAGTTCATTCAGATCCATTCTTCAGCAGGGATTGTGCAATAGAGGCAGGCTAGCAGGTGGCAAATATCGGTGCATGGATTTTCTAGATCGGGCCTGATTAGTGTGTAGCGATTGTATTGCACTGAGATCTTGATATGACCAGCTTTGTATGAGGATTGTTACATGATCTCTATGACATATATTATATACAGATATTTGGGGTTTTTAGCTTCAGGCTTTCCCGTTAAACAACTGTGTTAATGTATGTGAATTTTTATGGTTTCATGTGTGCATTGCAGTTGATTTAATTTTTGCATGTGATGATCAATAATGGAATAGATTATCTATTGTGCATGAAGTTAAAATAGTGTGTGATCAGGAGAATATTGGATATATAACACATAATTTTTATAATTTCTACATGGTATCAGAGTAGTATTGATCATAGGAGATTGCAATTATTGAAGCGGTTGAGTTTTGTGCTGGTGGAATTCAAATTTTCTGCAGTGTTTTCTTAGTGTCAAAGTTGAGCATTCACTGAAATTTGTTTCAACAGATTGCGATTGGAGTATGCCCTTGATGGGAGCTTGAATTATATTCCATCGAAAGACAGGATGGAGGCAGTGCTGGATGACAATGGGCTGAAAGAGTTCATCGATAGCGATGTTCCTAAGCTGGGTTCTAGCGATGCAACCGCACTTGACACGTGGAAAAATAAGGTAGCAAAGTGTTGAAGGATTTTGTTGGAAGCTGTGAAGGACCACGTTGTGTCCAACCTTCATGGTAAAGCCAATCCATTCTTAATGTGGAAGGCTTTGACATTCTTTTTCCAAAGCAGAAGTGACCAGAGGAAGTTGGCACTTAAAGACAAGCTCAGAAAAATAAAAATGGAGAAAGGTGACAGTATACCGAAATACCTCATGAAGTTCGTCCACTACAAGGATGAGCTAGGAAGTGTGGGGGTTACTATAGTTGAAAAGGACTTGGTGTTCTTGGCTCTCCTTGGGATTATGAAGAGTTGGCATAGCTACAAAGACTCTGTCAATGGATGGGAGAAACTGTTAGGATGGGAGCGACTTTGGTCGAATCTTGTGCAAGAGGAGATAAGGCAGGATACCAGGGATGGATATTCATCAAAGAATGAAGATGAAGAAGATTGCGCTTTGGATTCCAAAGCAAGGGAAATGAAAGGGAAGAAAAATCCTTCTCAATCTAGTGCGGATGGCAAAGAGCGTGACATGTCCAAAGTGAAGTGTTTTCACTGTCACGAACATGGGCATTTTTCCACAAATTGTCCACAGAAGAAGAAAAAAAAGCAGGCTGCTAGAGCTGCTACTAGTGAGGCTCTTGCCCCACAATTTGAGCTTGACTTCTCATTGATCGCATGCATGGTTTCTACTGCATTGGGATCGGGGTGGTACTTTGATACAGGTGCTTCCTTTCACATGACGGGAGATGTGAATCTTTTCACTAACTTGGTGGAGAAAGATCTCCAGTTGCATGTTGAATTGGGCGACAATGGATGATACAATGTGACCGGCATTGGTACCATTACCTTTCAGAGGGTTTCAGGTAAACTCATTCTTTTACAAGATGTAGTGCATGTTCTAGGTTTAAAGAAGAATTTAATCTCAGTCGCAATGTTAGAGGATAAAGGCTATGATGTTGTCTTTAGTGAAGGAAAAATTTTCCTTCAGTACAAAGCAACCGGACAAGTCAAGAAGGTTTGTATTCTAGTGAAGAATCTCTATATACTTGAAGTAGATGGGATTTCTACGGAGCTTCCTACTATTGGGAAGTGCAAGAAAGACATGCAATTAAAGCTTGAGAGGGAGCTGGTTTTGCATGAAGGTAAGAGTGAACCTCCAGATTTGGAGCAGCCACAAGATGAGGATCATGGAGTGGGTGCAACCACTCATGCAGACAAATTTCCTTCCAGATGGGCAGAGGGAGTGCATGCAGCTATACCACCAAGTGAGAGGTGGGGCAACATGCATGAGTAATCCCAACAGGATATTTCTGGGAAGGATTCATGGAGATGGTGTGGATCTCGTGAATTGAACCTGACTACAAGGTGCCCACAGAGTAGTAGTAGCATGATCAGTTGGATTTATGCAAGCAGATCAAAGTGACAGTGCCGGATACTGGAGCGCGGTTCAGAGTTGACAGCAAGTGTAGAGTGCATGGGTGCAGAGTTCAACAACGCAGTGGTTCCTGAAGACATGTGCAATTGGTACCAGCAGAAGTCAAATACTTTGATGATAGATGAATTAATACTGTTTGAGTTGTTTGGATCCTTTTAGTTTCAGCAAAGTTGCAGAGCAGATGCATGGAGTTGTAGGGCGCTTGCAAAGGTTGCAAGGCAAATGCATGGAGTTGCATGTCGCATGCAAAGACAGTACTTTCTTGTTGATAGGGAGTGTTGAATATTGCAACAAGAAACAGTGAAGGACACATCCTGAAACATCATCCTTGATCCTAGCTGGAAAATAATCACCTAAACTAGGTGGGGCCCACACAGGTGATTTTTGGCACAAAGTCTATTTTTAGACTATGTCTATTTTTAGACATGTCGATCATATTCTATGAGTTGCAGGATGCTATTTGTGGATGGTTGGTCAAGTTGGAAAATATATGGACATCTATTTTTAGACATATTAGGTGGAGTCTATTTTTAGATTTCCAGTCTAAAAATAGATATGTTGAATATTATTAGCTCTTAATAATATTTGGACTCTAAACATTATCTTATTCTCTTGGAGCACTTCAGTTAAGTGCAAAGATGTGGCACAGTAGCTAACAGAAGGAATTACGCTATTACTGAGGGTTTACTGGAGCTATTGCATGGAGGAATTCAGCTAGAACTCATGTGACAGAGTTTGGTGGAGTTGGAGAAGTAGTTGGTGGAGTTGTATTTAGTTTAACTCAGTTAGACTTAGTTGAGCTAGTTGTATCTAGTCTAACAGATTGATACACTAGTGAGAGTGGTGTGAATTAATTAGTTAATTAATTCACTAAATAATAACTCATTAATCAAATTAAGAATACATCAGTTAACTACAGTGCATGGCAATATCAGTGGAGACTAGTGGAGAGATAGGTGAAAGAGCAAGTGTGACTATCAGTTGTGACTATAGTGTTGCATTGTTTGCACCACGCAATTATTGGAGATTCCAATAAGGATTTTGTGAGAAAGGCTAGAGAAATTTGAGTTCATTCAGAGCCATTCTTCAGTAGGGATTGCGCAGTAGAGGCAGGCTAGCGGATGGCAAAGATCGGTGCATGGATTTGCTATATCGGGCCTGATTAGTGTGTAGCGATTGTATTTTACTGAGAGCTTGATATGATCATCTTTGTATGAGGATTTTTACATGATCTATATGACAGATATTATATACAGATAGTTGGGGTTTTTAGCTTCAGGCTTTCCCATTAAAAAACTTTGTTAATGTGTATGAATTTTTATGGTTTCATGTGTGTGTTGCAATTGACTTAATTTTCGCATCTGATGATCAATAGCGAATTAGATTCTGTATTGTTCATGAAGTTAAAATAGTGTGTGATTAAGATAATCTTGGATATATAACACATAAGTTATGTAATTTCTACAATAAGAAAGACTTTAGCAAGAAAAAATGTTTCCACTACCATGAATATAGGGACTATTCAACAAAATGTCTACAAAAGAAGTCTAATGAGAAGCCTTCAGGAGGAGGAGAAGGTGAAGCATTGACTTCACAATTCGAATTAGATTTCACCCTCATAACATGCCTGGACTAGTACCTCAATTATAGTGCCTCGTTCCATATGACAGTGTGCAAGGATTTTTTATTTAGATTGGAGGAGTGGGATCTCTAGATGCATATCTAAATGGGAGATTATGAGAGGTAAAGAGCTACAAGAATTGGTATTTTCACCTTTGAGAGGGATACATCCTCTCCTTTTCACCTAAAAGATGTTATTTTTGTACCTGGGTTGAAGAAGAACCCAATATTTATAGAAGTATTGGAGGATAGAAGCTATGATGTTATCTTTTGTAAAGGGAAAGTATTTTTCAAACACATATCTATTGGGAAAGTGAAGAAGATAAGGGTTTGAATGAAGAACATATACAAACTTGAGGTGGGAGATTTCATTGCATTGAGTAGTAAGGCTGAAAAAGTGTAGACTCGAGATGTTGGACAATTCTGGCACAGAATATTAGGTCAACTACACCATGGTGCCTTAAAAATCATGCCACAAATTACCACCGGTCTCCCTAAATAGTCCCTTGACTAGCAGGATGTCTGCAAGGTTGCACATTGGGGAAATATGTCAAATCCAATTTCGATGACTAAGATAGCAGAGAAAATCCAATGTTAGAGCGAGTCTAATATAATGTTTATGGATCCTTTTCTACAACCTCCACATAAAATAAAAATAAGTGTTATGCTATTTTTATTGATGATTTCTCTAGAAAATGTTGGATTCTTTTCATGTAAAAGAATGATGATTTTTATCAAAATTTTTTGAATTAAAGGGATTGATTAAGAAGGAGAATAGGATGAAGGTGAAGGCTCTTAGGAGCTACAATGGAGGTGAATTTTTTTCACATGCCTTCAAGTATTTATGTGCAAAAGAAGATATTCGAAGAGAAACGATAGAACCCCATAACCCACAACAGAATGGGGTAGGTAAAAGGAAGAATAAAAGCATAGTGGGGGGAGAAAGGGCCATGTTGCTTTATCAAGCATTGCCATTACATCTATGGGTGAAAGCATGTGACATCGCTATCTACTTGAAGAACCAGAGTCCTCAAAGAATACTTGGTATGATCACATCGGAGGAAGCTTTATCTAGGAGAAATTATTATGTGTCTCATTTCAGAATTTTTGGAGCTTCAATTTATTGTCATGTATCCAAGTATTCGAGGAAGAAAATTGAACCTACATAAGATTTGGAAGTTTTTGTATGATACACCAAAACTACACACAATTATCAGGAGTATTTTCCTTCACTAAGGATGACAAATGGGAGGATAGATGTTAAGCTTGATGAGGAGAATGTTATTATATGCTCTCTAGAATGAGAGCCGAGTATCCCACAAGAGGAGGACATTCTAGCTGTAAAGGAGGAGCCTTTGGATGAGCCTTAGGAGGTTGTCGAGCAGCCACATGCATCGGAGTAGACAAGAGGCAAAGTGGAGGCACCCACTCAACCAAAATATTCCAGAGAGGGGAGAAAGAGAATCATAAAAGCTAATAGATTGTTGCAGGAGGATAGGAAGAATCTGGGAGCCCCTACATCAGTACACAGGCACAGGGGGTTACCTAAGAGGTACATTGGTTACAAGAATCTCATGACAGAGCTTATTGAGACAGATGATTCTTCATTTGAGGAAGCAGTGTCTCAACCTATCTGGGTTGATACCATGGTGGAAGAATATTAATCCATCACAAATAGTAGTGTATGAGAGGTGGTGTTGAGACCAGAAGGGAAATGAGTGGTTTTTTCTAGATGTATCTACAAAGTGAAGCATGCAACAAATGGGAGCAACTAGAAGTACAAGGCCATATTTTTTGGCCAAAGTATTCTCTCATATATAGGGAGTGGACTATGAGGAAAAATTCGCACCAATTGCCTGATATTCCTCAATCAAATCCATTCTAGCATTATTTGCTTAGATGCGGTGGAAAATACACCAGATTCATGTGAAGACAACCTTTCTCAATGGTTTTGTTGAGGAGGAAATTTACATAGAACAACCAAAAGGATTTGAGACATATGATTGGGAGTCACATGTGTGCATACTTAGGAGAGAATTATATGGTCTCAAATAAACGCCCCAATCATGGTACACTTAGATCGACAATTATCTCAGTGGATTTGGATTCACTAAAAGTGAATTAGATGTGAACCTCTATCACATTGTGGTAGATGGTAAGTTTATTATTCTTTTTTTTTATGTTGATGATTTAATATTGATAGGTGATGAGAAATTAATCCAATCTTGCAAAGGGGATGTCGCAAGGGAATTTTAGATGAAATACATGGGCTTAATGTATTACTTCCTCAGACTAGAAATATGGCAAGGCGATGGTGAATTGTTTATGTCTCAGGGGAAGAATGCCTCTGAAATACTTTAGACATTTCACATGGATAATTGTAAGTCTATGGAAACACCTCTAGCTACAAAATAAAGGAAGGGGAATGCCACTTTAGGTGAAGAGGTTGGTGTTACCATTTACAGACAACATGTGGGGTATTTGATGTATCTTTCAAACACAATACCTTATGTGTGCTATGTAGTAAACAATTATATTCAAGCTATGGTGAGGCCTACCAATATATATTGGAAGGCATCAAAGAAAATGTTACGTTACGTCAAAGGCACTATCGAGTGTGGATTATGGTACAAGAGGATAGAGGGAGTGAAGCTTCAAGGCTTCACTAATGCATGTTGGGCAGGGAGTTCATCAGAAATGAAAATTAGTTTGGGTGTTATATTTAGTGCTGGTTATACATCTATTTATTGGTACAAAAAGAGCAAAGGTCCATGGCACTCATACAAACAAAGGCTCAATACATGGCTACAAGTTAAGGAGCATGTGAGGCCATATGGATGAGGAAATTACTTTGGGATCTTTTAAGCTAGTAGATGAATCCGATAACGATATATTCTAATAATCAGAGTTTCATCAAGATCTCTGAGAATCTGGTATTTCATGATAGGTCCAAGCACATTGATATCTGGTATTATCATTTCTGGGACTATGTTCAGAGGAAAATTATGTTTCTACAGTACATTCCAACAAAGGATCAAGATGTTGACATCTTCACAATGACATTATCAAGAGGTAAATTCAAATTCCACTGGTGCAAGATAGGGTTGGTGAAAAATACCTCTCTTACTAAGAGGGAGTGTTGAAAAACTGTAGCAAGAAAGGTTCAATTTGACTTTAGCCTTGTTAAAATTTATTAAATCAAATTTTCATGTCAGCAAGACAACTTGGACGAAGCTAACTAGTGCGACAAGGATCTTGTCACACAATTATCTCACTAACTTCGAGTTAGTGGGCTTGGAGTTTATTCATGCATGTGTGATTGCTATATGTTAGCAATCTAGTTCAGTTATTTTCAATTGTATTCAGTTAAATGGCCTCTAACTATTGATAGATTTAGTTGAAGGTTGGTTCTGCAATGGGAAAAATAGTCTAACTCAAAGATCTATCAATTAGCTTATCAATCAGCCCAATATAGCTAATGCATGCATGGAATTTGAATTTCTCAACTAAGGTGGAGATGTCAAGGCAGTGTAACATGAGTTCTATACTAGTTTGAGTGTACATTTGTTGCATGAAGTCAAGATATCAATCATTGATAATTACAAAATAAAATAGGAGGAAATTAATATCTTTTAGGAGTTAATTTCCTCAATGATTGCACAAGGAAATAAGAGGATAGATAAGAATATAATTGGATAAGTGTTGACTAGAGTTTCTCATTCAGCAAAGAGAATAATTATTATTTTTCAGGTTGTGTGCAAAGTTGGAGCAAACAATTATAATAGTTTATCTATTCAACGGATTAATGCAAAGAGGCTTGAGGGGTTTTTCCCAGATGGGTTCCCCCAGAAATTATTGTGTACTTGTGGTTTTTCTTGTTGCATTTCTATGCATGTTTTTCTAATGATATGAGTGAAAAGTGGCATCCACCCATGGTATTCATCCACCCATGGTATTTATCCACCCATGGAATTTACCCATGGAATTTCAAGTTGCATCGACCCATGGTACTCATTCACCCACTGTATTTAGCCACACATAGAATTTACTTGTGGTATTGTTATAATACCATAGGTAAACTCCATGTGTAGGTAAATACCATGGGTCGATGCCACTCACAATACCATGGGTAAATTCCATGGGTGCATAAATACCATGGGTGGATGAATACCATGGGTGGATTACACTTTCCATTCATATCATCTGAACTGTGATTTCCATTTTGCAAATTAGTAGAGTAGAATCATGTCTCTTATTTTTCACTTTGAAATCTTGAGCAGTTACAATTTCTATCCAATTTTCATACCAAGTACAAAGGAGTGAGACTTGTGGCCAGTGGGCTACTACAAACCACAAACCATCTCTATTTTGTTTTTCTTTATCTCTCTATCAACTCTTAGCCACTATGTTCATCTATTGAACATAATTCACTCGAATATAATGTAACTCATTTTCCTCTTAGTAGTCTAGTTATAACACAACATATAGGTAACCAAAGATTAAATTTCACCCATTCAACTCTCAATATGAATTAAATTTTAACATTATAGAGTATTATTCACAATTCCCATGTGGCTAGCCCTTTTTCTATGAGTAACATGGTCTGACGTGGCATCCTCTCAAATTATCATGGTCAATATCGATAGGTCAAGTTCTAGGGGGCATAACTTTCTCATACGAGCTTCGATTAAGGTGATCCTTATGCTATTGGAAAGGCATCAATGCTTAAATTATGTAATATAGGCTGATCATAAGTTTGAAATCACAAAAATTGGTCATTTAAAGCCTCAAAATGGCTCTTGAAGTTTTTCAATTGAAAATTTCCAAGCTAGGACCATAGGTAAAAATAACCACGCAAGCTAAATTTGCCAAATTATTTACTCTAAAAACATTGAAATAGATGAAAAATAATATATTGATCCAATATAGATCATCCATAAATAATCATTTTAATATATAGTGAATCATTTCTTAAAACAAAGATAAATTTACATTATTTTTGAAAAACTAAAGTCATAAATGGAGTGATTGCTTAGAAAATAGGATAGAATGATATGGATTTTTAGAAAATAGATATGAATTTGAATATATATATATATATATATATATATATATATATATATATATATATATATATATATATATATATATATATATATATATATATATATATATATATATATATATATATATATATATATATATATATATATATATATATATATATATATTCAGATTTTTTATATAATATAATATAATTTACATATACAATAAGTGAGAATATGTATATACAAAAAATTTAATATAACCGTTAATTTGGATATATAAATGTATTTCAGTCCTTTGAAATATGTTTTCTTAATGTTTAAGGGGTTATTGTGTAACTCATCTTTATTATCTCTTTGTCATTGTACTTATAAAAAAGACTGTAAATAAAGAGATCGAAGATGAAGGCTAACGTCGAAAGTGGAACATCATCAATATCTCCATTATCAAGAAATAAAACATAAAATATAAGTTACATGCCAACGTCCTCATTACAAATGAATATGATTCTAGCTTGGAATTAAAAAAAAATTATTCAAAAAGACATTATAAAGACCAACAACTATAATAAATTGGTAAAGTTGCAACAACAACTTGTGATATCAAAGGTAGGACAACTATGTGATAATAAGCTATCGAATATTAAGACAAAAAATAATTACATTAGAATGAATGACTAATCATTAGTGATAACAAGAGAGAATAAATCATATTACTTAGTTTCATTACATTCAAAATGTTTAAGTACAAAATTTTGAGAAAAAAACATACAAATATATATATGACAAAGTTAAATATTGTTAGGTCCCTATAATACTAGTGTAGCCCCCATATTATTATTATTGTGCCCCACAAAAGCCCACTGTTGTGATTATTTTTCCCTTGCATTAATATTTTTATGTAGGTCCTAATTATATTATGAACCTTTAGACTCCTATATATAGCAAGGAGATCTTGTCATTTGAATTATCAATAATTGTTTATCTATGTGATTTAAAGGAAGGTTTCCTCCTCAAAGTGGCTTATTATATATTCGTTCATCTATATTTACGATTTTGACCTCCTAAAATATGAAATTGTGCTTGGTGATAGCCCTCTATGTCTTCTTTCCAACACCACTAGTTAGACTGAGATTGGATTCTTCAAGGTAAAGTTATGCCAATATCCCATGAGGACATATTTATGCCTTGGTTTTTGGACATTCCAATGATTAGAAACCTTGCCACAAGATGGAACGCTTGAGGGACAATGTAGAAGAGAAGGGAAGGCTAGGGAATGAATCTATTTTTGTCATTAGCATTGCCAAATGGAATCAAAAGCATGTTGGGAGTGCACCCTGAAACAATGAGTTGGTAATTGTTCAATGAGGGAACAAGTAGTGTAACGATCGTAGCGTTGGACATTAGATGATGTTTAGACTTTGGTAGCAGATTCTAAACTTCCTAGGAAGGAGGTAAATCCTGGTACTACTTTTGTGAGTGGAGGTGTGAGCCTCTATATTCCCCTGTTGCTGATGTAGGCATCATATCCTTTTATTTTCTGGTTAAATAAAATCTACATATGTATGTATGTGTATATTATTGTGAATATTGTATCAAGTTGGATATATAAAGCTCCATAAAAAATATGTTTATTTCTTGGTTGAAGAAAATGTGCATAAGTATATGTGGTTGCTATTGTAAATACTGTAATAAGTTGTGTTATAAAGCTTCAGTAAACAATATGTTTATAATGTTTTCAACAATGGTCATTGTAAATACTACAATGAGTTGTGTTATAAAGCTCCATAGGTAGTATGTTTTATTTTCATCAGTTCACTGGTTATAGGTGTCATAGAAAACCGAGGATGGTTTTCCCCCAAGGGGGAGGGGCTTTTAGCAAACCCGGGTTAAATTTTTATGTAATAAAGGTTAATAAAGGAAAAATAAGACCAAGGGCATGAGATGTGTATTCTAAGCTGAATGTTGGTAAAAGCACTACAGTAGGCATCATTTTCAGTTTATTAATTCCTAAGGAAATTGGAAAAGGAAAACAAGTAATAATTGGCATTTAATTATGAAAATAAAGGAAAAGAGGAGAAAAGGAAGGTGAAGAGACATAAATTTACGTGGGAGGAAAATTAAGGAAAATGAAGAAAATAGAGACAACAATTATAAAAAGTAACCTCAGAATTGGTTCACATCTTTTGATTAAGTTCAACAAAGGAAAGAGAACAAGCTCTTAGGCAAGAAAGAAAAGGCATGCAAAGGAAGGAAAAGGACAAGCATGCAAAGCAAGGATAAGGTTGGATGAACAACTTCAATAAGAGGATTTTGCAGGTAACAGGTTGCATGTGTGATTTCCTAGTTGAGGTGTGAATGCATCATACATAAATTTCTTTATTTGGTTTATTTTTTTTCATTAGCATGGGTTTTTCTGGGTTTGATAGGGGTCTCAACCTTGCCTTTCCATTTACTAGATAAACATGGTGTGATGGGATTCATTTCTTGGTTGAGATTTGGATTGCCGAAAGATTTTGGAACTAGGTGAGGTGGTCTCAGGTACCAAGGTTTGGGGGTGGACATGGTTTTCTTCAGGATGGCCTTAATAAGTAGGTTGACACAAGAAAATTCCTCAAGGTATGGCGAAGGAATTCTAATACATCCAAACTTGTTTTGGTTTTGTGATCTCTTGACCGGTTTTTGCGAGATTGTTGTAGTTTGAGGGTGGAGGTGGTTCAACCTATGGATTACCTCAATTTTTTATTTCTTGGTTTATCCCATGATATCCCACATTAATTCTTGGAATATGACATGGGGGGTTATTGACAGAAAGAAATATTTCGTTCAGCTCAATCAATGGTTGGTTGGTACGTGGAAGTCCCTGACATGGTTGGATTTTGCATAAGTTAATAATAGATATTTTTCTATTGTACTCAATGAGAATTTCTACTTGTTATTATGTGGCTTTGTTGGATTTGATATCATGGTTAATATTTGCTATAAGCATGGTTCTATACCATGTTCTAGCTATGCCTCTTGTTATTCTTTGATTAGTTGATGAATGGTTGATGAATGCATGGGCTAACAAGTGTTGTTAAAACTACTTGAGACGGAATTAGAACTTTTCGGTGATTAACAACTAATGAAAAAATATTTACACTTAGATATGCATTCATGACCTATACCTTACATGGTTACCATGTGTTTGAAAAAATTCCTAGTATGTTATGGTCTTTTTAGGTCAAGTTTCCGACTCAAGTTTGTATGTTTAACCTTGTCATTATGTAATTTATCATTATGAGAAGTTTCAGGAAGTTTTGGAAAGTAGTCAATAGGTTGAACTGGAAAGGTGGCTCAGATATCAGGACTACACCCTCTCAACTGGAGATTTTTGGCTATAATCGCACTGAGGCAGTGTTATACATGCGGTTGGAGATCTACAACTGCACCCTAGCCTTGACATGCATGCAGTTGGGGCTATAGGTTAGTGAAATAAGGTTCTAGCTTAGGGAATAACCATATGGGGTGTTTCTTCAGCTCCTGGGTGATCTTAATCCCTATAGGATGTCATTATGTCTCAGTTGTAGGCCCTAATTCCTTATCTGGAACAAGGAGGTTGGGTCATGTCATAGTGGCAATCTGTTTCACAATTAATCAGAGGGCTTGTCAAATCAGGTGAATGTGGGAGGGGAAATGTTACATATTGGTATCAGAGATTCCACGTTCAAACACTTGGACTGGATAAGTTAAATGTATATGGTTATGCATGCATAGTAGGTCAAACATGCATCATGATGGTCATTATGCAATTTATGTCATCATGATGTTGTTGGTATGTGATGATGTTGATACATACGTTGAGATGAAGTATAATATGCATATTATTAGAGTGTGTTACAAAAATGGACCTCAGGGTAATAATAGACCTTCATAGAGGTTTGTATGTTTGGCATGCAGGTATGATGGTTAATGGTTTTTATATGAATCATGGTTATATGCATGCCTTCCATTTTATTGTTGTTATGGTTACATGCATGACAGATATAAGTTGATCAGTGTGGTCATATGCATGATGATTATGGTCATTCCATTTAATATCTTAATGTTATATGTATCGTGCTAATTTGGGTTGGCCTCTGCAGATGGTTATGGTTATGATATTTAGGTAATATTCGATATAATTATGATGTTGCATCATACTAATCTAGAATGACTTGTGGAGATGTGATAGCCCCTCCTGAGAGACATTGAGGTATGTGTTTGATTATTTTGTCTATTTGGTTTACCTAACATGGTATGTTTGTTGGAAATACAAGATCAAGGATGAAGAGAAGAGTAGTGGACTACAATTCACATTACTCCCCCTACAGGGCTGTCGTGAAATCTACATAATGAAAAAGTGGCATGATATTAGTATGTGTCTATAATATTACATGAAGTACTGATATTATTTTAAGATGGTTGTACTAACACAATATATGTTGAGACAACTGATATGCACTTGAGTACGAGTGGGTGCTAGTTGTCGCATTATGATTATTGATGGTGAGTTGAATTCATGTTATGACATGGCTATTATTCTTGCTAAAGGATGATTTCAAATTAATATAAATGATGTATTTATCTTTGGAACATGTGACATGCATGTGTGAACTGTTGCAGGGAAACATGCTTGGTATTAGCATGTCAAGGTAATAATTGATTTGTTTATATAATTAACAATTATGTGATGTGCTAACACATAATAAAACTCAATTGCAAGAAGGAAAAGGGTAAAATAAAGGAATTGTAACAACCTTGGTGAAAATTCCATGTAATAAATTTTAATAAAAGAAAAATAATAACCAAGGTCATGGGATACATATCCAAGTTGAATTTTGGGAAAAACATCCTAGCGTGGTTGTTCATATGGTTTATTATGGCTATAGAAATCAACAAAGGAAATTTCTAAGGCTTTGGAAAGGAAAAGTGGCATTTATTGGAATTTATTTACGAAAATAATGGAAAATAGGAGAAAAGGGAGGTGAAAGGTCACAGGTTGCATGTGAGAACGAAAATAATGGAAAATGAAGAAAATAAAGGCCTCATTAATAAAAAAATTTCTCATGATCATTTCATGGATTTTTTGTCAGTTAAGCTTCTGTTCACTGCAGTTTTGGAGCTCTCATGATTCTCTCTCTCTCTCTCTCTCTCTCTCTCTCACATACTCCTGGATAATTGGAGTTTTCTTGGAGCACTCTTGGAGAGTGTGGCATACTTGGTGATTTGGAGAAAGAAGGAAAAGGAAGAGTAGGAAAGTGTAAGAGGACATCGAGATCAACAACTACAACAAGTTTTGATTGTAGGTACCAAATTGCATGTATGTTTTCCTCACTAGCTTTGGCAAGAATGGTGTATGCATGTGGTTTCTTAGTCATGATCTGTCATTGGCATGGAGTTTTGCATGCATTGACAATGGATTTTCCAATCCTTGCCATTTCCTAGATAGTCATGGTGTTGTGGGTTCAGTTTCGTTGTTTGTTTTATGGTTGGTTCTCATGTTCCTTTAGTTGTGGGTTGATTTATTAGTTCCTGGAAGCCTATTTGGATGGAAAAATGCTCTAGAATCCTAGTGGATAGTTATGGGTTTAGTTACTAGTCGTGGAAGACATGGTGGGAAAAATGCACTGGAAGCCCTAGATGGGTTGAGTTACTAGTCTTGGAAGCCCTGGTTGGAAAAACGCTCTGAAAGCCCTATAAAAAATATGATTGGGTTAGTAGTCCTAGAATCCCTCATTGGAAAAAACACTCGAGAGCCCTAGAATAGCTTGGGTAGATACCAATCCATGATGGTTGTGATTTCCAATCGTGCGGTGGAATCATTGGTTGAGGGTTGAGGTGCTTGGGCCTCTAGAAGCCCTCATTTGGTCTTCATGGAATTGGTTGATGAGATCCCACATTCATGCTAGGAATATGGCATGGGGGTAACTAGCTGAAGAGAGATTTGGCTCAACCATGTCTATGGTCAGGTGGAATGTGGAAATTCCAGACTTGCTTACATTTTGGTTATGGTAAAAAGAGATATTTTTCCATTGTATTGATGGGTAAATATGCTTGTTATTTTGTGGTTTATATGGTTGTTATGTGCTTGTTATTTTTTTTTCTTATATGATAGTTATGACTGAATTTTATGATGGGGATGAAGTATGGCTCTCATCATGTTTTTATTTGTAATTGCATGAATAATGTATCTATGCATGAATAGACTATAATGTAGTTAATGTGATGTAGTAAAATTTGTTCCTAGTGATTCTCATAAAAGTGTGAGACCCCTATGATCAGATCGATTTTTTACACCTGCAGATTACATATTTGTGATATGTTTGATTAAATTCCTCACATGGATAGTATGGGTATACTCTATTCATTGTCATGGTTTTTTCAAATACATAATTTTTTATGTTGTTTTATTCCATCTTTGAAGTTTTCATTGATTTATCGGAAGTGTCTTGGGCTTTGGGCCTAAAAAATTTCCTTAAATCTTGTGGATGTAGGCACATGTCTGTATAATTTAGTCCCTGGATGCATGCATGCCTATGTCATGGGAGTTTACAGAGCCTCCTAGATGCACCCATTCCTATACTATGGGAGTATCTAGGGGTTAATTGATTCAAAAATCAGTGGGACCCAGAGGATAGTTAACTGAGTGGTTGGGATGGTTCTTGTGAGTCTTGTTGCTAATGTGGAAGGTCTTTATGATGTGTTTTCATCGATTCCACTTCCTTAAGGTGACCTAAGAGGTTGATTCTGATCATAGTAGTCTCTCGTCACATGTTTACCCCAGTTGGATGGTTACTTGGTTAGATATGGGAGAACGGTGTTACAGAGTGGTATCATAGCATGGTTCACCCCTAGGACTAGATAGGTGGTCTCTTGTTCATGCATTTATACTAGTTTCATATGTGTTTCTAATAATTGTGGTGTATGTTCTTGTTGCATTCACATAGTGCTGGTAATGGTTGTAGTGATGTCACAATGTGTAGGTTGATGGTGTTTTCGTACATTGTGTCGTCATAAGTATATGACTGGTTACATGTTTTGTATACATGTCAAGTGCTTACATGTATTTTCTGTGTCTGTTTGGTTACATGTTGTTGCATGTTTTCATGGGTATCTGTGCATTCTTGGTTACATATTGTTTATGCCTGTGTGTTTTTCATGTCTATGTTGGGTATTTTCCATGTACATTGGTATGGTGGATGTTGTTATGCATGCAGTCATGGTATGTGCAGTGATGTGGTCATGCATTGACGACTGGACTCTAACTAGAATGAATTTTACGTGTTGATATGCCTATGTGTTATATGTCTATATGTTGATATGATTATATCAATACATGCATTATGCCAATTGGTTGATATTTTAGATGCGATATCCTCCTTGAATTATGCTAAGGTACATTACTTTATTGTGATTTGTTTTAGCTGGCATAGTATGCATTGTAGGAAAGAAATCAAATATGAATAGAAATATGGTAGACTACAAAGATTTTTACTATGAATTAGATTAGAAGCATGGGGTTGGGCACTCTTCTGACCTGGCAGACACACTAAGAAGTTTAATAGAAGAAATAATGAGTTGCAAGGTAGATAATGACAGACTTATACAAGCACAAGAAAAACAAGTAGAGGTTAATGTAACCATCCTTCAAATTTGGTCAGAATTACAGAAACAAGGGCCACCTCGAATCAACTATGGAAAGGAGGATGGGACCAATGGATCATATGAAAGTAGGTCTCCTAGTTGTGATAGGTTAGATAGGGATGACACAATTAGAGATGAAAGGTTCTTGGACACTCTGGATAGGAGAGGTGACAGATATAGGTGTCATTCTACTTCTGGGTTCGACATGAATCATGATCGTCATCATTATCATCCTTATAGGAGGAGTGAAAAGGGATATTTTCCAGATGATTTTAAGAAAGAAAAACCACTTAAATTTGACAAAGAAGTGAAGAAACCATAGGATGTAGAGGCATGGTTTCTTGGTATGAAGAATTTTTTCAGGCTGCATGATTACTCAGAAAACATGAAATCCAGAATAGCTACATTTAGCCTCATAGGTAGAAAAGATATTTGGTGGGAATATGTGAAGAACGTCATATATATTTATGAGGAGGAGATGAATTGGAGTGAGTTTGAGGTGTTATTTGGAAATAAGTATCTATCATAGAGATATTGCGATGACATGAAAAACAATTTTATGAGATGAAGATGGGTTCCATGACAAATGATGATTATAATAGCAGGTTCTTGGAGTTATTGATATATGTACATTACCTGAAGGAGGAGAAGGAAAATATTTAGAGATTCATCAGTGGGTTGCCGATATCATTTACAGATAGGATTGATTTTGATGAGTCTAGATCATTGGAGGAGGCCATTTAGAAACTCAAGAATTGTTATAAGAAATCGAATTACAGATCTGAGGAAAAGTTTGACTGGAAAGGTAATGATAAGAACAATTTAAAATGGTACAATAATGAAGAAATAACTTAGGAGACAGGTAACAAGGATAATGTTTCACCACCTAAGAAGTTTAATGCATCAGGTAGAGGAAATTTATTTTGATCTGAAGAGCACAATAAGAATGAAATTTTCAAGCCTATACAGTGTTGGACTTGTGGAAAAGATAATCATAAGATAGATTTTCAACAACATTAGGTTGGTAGAACACAGATATACAGTACATAGGAGGAAAAAACAGTGGGAGATGTTGGACATATTATTCCCAGGATCTATGCAACGTTGGAAAATAGGTAGGAAAACCATCAATAATATATCATTGTGACAGACAGTAAGCTTTGTGATCAAGTTGTTTCTATTTTGATTGAACCTGGATGTAATTATAGATATGCTAGTCTTGACCTGGTGGACAAGTGTGGTTTGAATAGAGAAGTGAATGCAGTCTTGGTTAGTGCAGTTGACTATAGGTACCCAAAAAAGAGTTCATCATTGGGTAAGAGCTTGTGCATCTAAATTGAATGGCATGTCTACAACAACACACTTGAACATATTTCCATTAGGATAATATTGTATGCTATTGGGTATGGACTAGCTATATCTTCACAAGACCAAGGTATATTTTTATGATAAGGCCATTAAATTCTTGGATGACAGTGGTATCTGATAGTTTTACAAGGTAAGAAGAAAGTGACGTCGGTAAGAATGGTTATAGCTATGTAGGCCAAGCGTAGTCACATGAAATGGTGTGTGGTGTTTGCGCCACATATTTCTAGTGGAAAAGGTAAGGAAGTTGATAATGCATATGTTTTGATCAAGTACCCTATTCTAAAGCAGTTTTAGGATGTATTTCCCATAGGAATTTCAGATTTTCCACCTCACAATGAAGTAGAATTTTCTATTGAGCTGATACTAGGGGAAACTCCAACATCAAAAGCACCTTACAGGATGAGCACACCTAAGTTGGTAGAGTTAAATTTCAGTTTAAATATATGATTGAAAAAGGATACATTAGGCCAAGTGTATCACCATGGGGTGCACCGATATTGTTTGTGAAGAAGAAGGACTGTACTCTTAGATTGTGCATTGAATATAGCCAGTTGAAAAAAGTGACCATCAAGAATAGGTATTCGTTGTTGAGGATTGATTACTTGTTTTATTAGTTGAAGGGAGCAACAATTTTCTCTAAGATCTACTTGAGATCATGATATCATCAGGTATGCATCAAAGAGGATGACATTCACAAGATAGTCTTTTGGGATAGGTATGGGTATTATGACTTTTTTGTAGTTCCTTTCAGTTTGACTAATGCTCTAGCTACATTTAAGTGCTTGATGAATAGTGTGTTGCATCCTTATCTAGAAAAATTTATTATTGTGAACATTGATGATATACTAGTCTATTCTAAAAATGAAGAAGAACATGCCGAACATTTAGTAGCAGTTTTGAGATTGCTAAGATAGAATGAGTTCTATGCTAAACTTAGAAAATGTAGTTTCTTTCAGAATGAGGTACATTACTTGGGACACATTGTTTCCAAGGAGGGAATCATCGTAGATCAAGAAAAGGTAAGTGATGAGCTCCATCATGAGACATATTTGGAGGGGTTAATGGTCACCTTTTTTCCTTCTTAAATCTCCTTTTCTTGCATTTTTATTGCTATTTGGTTTTATGATGCTAGTATAGGTGATGATTAAGGCTAACATACTCTAAGTGCCTAATATGAGGTTGAGTGAAAAAAATAATGAGTAATTGCATTATTTTTGAACATTTGAAGGAGACAACAAGGAAAAATTATAGGAGGATTGTCGACCCTCCTTAACTCTTGAAGGCAGCCAAAGGATCCCCAAGGATTCTATCCAACAATTCGAATTCCAGAGGCAACCAAGCAACTCAAAGACCAAAGTGCACTCAATCTATATTGTTTACTTGGAGTCAAGTGGAATCAATCATTGTTTTCAAGGGATCTGTTGGTAGCATCCATATATAATAACTAGAGTAGAGCTAGAGCTAGGAAGGAGTCGATTCTATTCGGAAAATTTCTGCAAGCTATGGAGATTTTTATTGTATGCAGAGATTCAAACCTTCATAAATATATGAAACTATTCTTTCATGAAATGAGAAGATTGATTTCATTTTATTGATTTACGTTCCATATAGCTAGTCTGCGGGTTAGGGACCAATCCATGTACCACATCCTCTCTGTTGTACTTGTTCGTTGCTTGTTGTCAGTAGATCTGATTCTGATAGTTTGATTGTTGTTTAGTTTTCCTTTCGGTGTGCTGCTGTAGGTTTCATTTGCTTATGCGTAATATAATAGAGGAGAAAACTCTAAAATTTGTGGATCAAGACCTCCCTTATCATCTCTGTCAATAGAGCTCGAGGAGTGTGAACCTTCCTATAGACCCAAAAATTGATTTCTGTTCATTGTTTCTAAGAATAAAGTAGAGTGGGATTACCATTTTCAGCCCTCCTTTTTTAATTTGTTTTCACGCATTTGTTTTATTCGTGCATAGATAAACAAATTTGTTTTCCGGAATAAGAATCAAAGTACCAGGGAAATCCATTGGCACCTCCCCGCTTTATTCTCCTTCTCTATTTTTACGCCTCTATCTCTATTTTTGCGCCTTCATTTCCCTCCTATTTCTTTTATTGCAGCTACCACCTCTTTTATTCACAAAACACTTAAAAAAATGCTAAGAGTTTGACCTTCGCCCTTTCCTCATCTAAGCTCCTGCTACTGTACTTCGCTCTATCACAAATCGTAAATCCTCCTCATCTTCAGTAATACTTCCCACTCCAAGCTCCAATTGCGATAGTTCATATAACCCTTCCACCTTACCTTTGCCGATTATCACAAAAATATTCAAAAACCTTTGGACATTGACCTTTTCCCTTTTACCTTTAAAAGACTTACCACAATTCCTTTCACAAACCAAAATTCACATTTTCCATTTGGTTCTTGTTAACACTTACCACTCCAAATGCCGATTTTAATAATTCTCCATACTCCACCACACTGTAATCACAAATCAAATTTTTCATTTGGTTCTCGTAACACGTTCCACTCCCAAGGCCGATTGCGATATCGCATATCTCATATCTCACTTCCGTCCTCCCATTGCAATTCCACCATCACACTTTTAAAAGCCTTCCACTCCAAAGGATTTGTGCGATATTATAATTTTTAATAAATTCCAAACCCTCTTTCACACTTCTAAGCTTTATTTCATGTGTTTAGCCTTCCCTTAGCACCCTTAACCCCTTTTTCTCCGAACTGCAAGCAACACTTTCTCAAGTTTAGTTATATCATGGATCGTTGCATGGATAGAAGCATGGTGGATAGAGAATAAGATAATTAGGGTATGTTTAGATGATTGGACAAGTTAAGTGTGGTTTAGAATTAGTTTCCTTTCTACCATTTCCTTTCAGAAAATTGAATTATTTACCTTTCCATCATTTCCTTTTTGCAAATTAAATTAATTTTGTTTCTATCATTTCCTTTCTAAAAATTAATTTAGCTTCCTTTCTGTCATTTCCTTCCAGCAATTACTTTCTAGTTCTTGTCATAGTTTAAGAAATAGCACCCTTTCATAAAGCAAAAGCGGATGACATGAGCAGAATGCCTCTACTGGGAATATATCATTGTCACTTCCATGTTTGTACGAACCCCAGGTTTATAAAGTAAAGTAGAGCATCCCCTCAGAGTTGCAACACTCTTGGTGCAATACCAGGGCTCAACACTTTTTGGCATTATTGCTGGGGAGGTGTCTAGTATATGCTTTGATTTTGTTTTAGCATTATTTTCTAATCTCCTTTCTTTTCATGTTATTTTAGAAATATTGAAAAAAAAAATAAAAAATTTCATGCCTCGTAGGAGTAGGAATACTCAAAGACAAATATTACCTAAAACCCCCACATCACCTTCTAGTCACCCTTCACTCTTATTCAGTGGTAGTGAGATTGAACTTCCTATAGGATAGCCTTCTGAATACTCTGAGGAACCTATTGGGGAAGAAGAAGAAGACCTTGGTGCAACTAAGGGACTTGCTTCACCTATCTTAACCGTGGATGGTATCCAAAGAGCCTTTCCTATAAGAGAGGCAAATGAGGAAACTGAGATGAAAAAAAATTTCCCCTTGGATCTTCCACACTTCCATGGAATTACCTCTCAGTATCCTAACACATTCATGTTTGAATTTAATTTTTTCTATAGTACTTATGACTACATCTCTAATGATTAGAAGTTGAATATATTCCTATCCACCCTTAAGGATGCAACCATGCGCTAGTTCATGGGTCTGCTTGGGGATATCATCACTACCTGGGCACAGATGGAAGAGACCTTGAACAGAAGTATAGAGACTACTATAGGTCCAAGGAAACTAAGGATGATATATTTAGGATGACTCTAGGGCATGATGAAGCCCTAGAGGACTATGAAGAGAGGTTTCAATTAAACTATAAGAGATCCAATTGTGCTATTAATCCTGAATCACTTAAACTTGTAATTCTTTGAGGGATTAGAGAAGAGATGATAGAAACCTTGAATATGCTATCATGAAGATATATATACCAAATTCCTTATGAAAAAATAAAAAACTGTTTTCCAGAGCCATTCTAGCGCATGTAGGAAGATGGGCAAAGCTGGCCAAAACAAATTCAATACCCCTTCCACTTCCACCTCCATAAAACATGAAATTGGAAACATGTTAGAGGACTTCAAGAGTGACATGCTGCACACCCTTTCTTTGAAAATGGACATGAAAATGCAGGTCAAAAGAATCAAGAGGAATCAGAGAGAGCCATGGCCATATTTTGTCCTAGATGTACCCGAAAACGCCCAAGAAATGAATGTCCACTAAATTTCATAGAGGTTTGACTAGTCTGTGAGGAGAATCATGCCACAGACAAGTGTTCCTCCTTACTTGGACTTAAATCTATATATCAAGGTTGGGAAGCAATGCTATAGAAACTATGTTTCATCAACTAGAGAAGGCCTCAAGGCCCTCGACCATATCAAGAAGGTATACAAGGTGCTCCTTACTCTTACAATCACAACAATAAGAGTGGATCCATGCAACCTTGGTGCACCCCCACTCCTCCATCTTGGTCTACACCTCATACTTGACCTTAAAACCCTCCATATCATCCTTAGCCAAGATATCAACCATTTCAGCACTATGTTCCACAACAACCTCAGTGGAACAATCCATCCTAAGGGTGAAGACCTCAACACAATCAACCACCTACTATAATGCCTCCACCCAAAACTCAACCTCATCTTACTAATTTTGCTCCACCTAGGCTACCTCAAATACCTGCACAACCCATTCTGAACCCTGTAATATCCCCAAATTGGTACTATCAACAATGCATGTCTGAAAAACACATTTTTAAGAAATGGATGCTAGAGAAGTCCAAATCAACCCTTGGATCCCTCATATATGAAAATATTACATCTAAATCCAAGAAGAAATAAAGAAAAAATCTCTCTAGGTGATGTAAACAAGTCTCCCACACCTAGTATGGCTGAAAAATGCCCAAGAATGGGACTGCATCAATATGTAAAAAATACTGCAGAAAAATAACGCAGTTTTAAATGAGAAGTAGTAGAAGGCCAATAAAATTCTCTTCAATAGTATTTACAACAACAATATAGATGTATAATGAGGCCCATAAAATGCATAGCTGGAAATACAAGACATAAATAGAAGAAATTCCCTCAAAAGAGGTGCTACAACCACATGAATGGACTGAAACTGCCTTGACAATGTTATTTTATTAGGCTGAAAGCTACTATTGATTACATGTCAGATCTAGAGCAGATCTATGCATAAAATTTCAGATCCATAATAGATCCATGCACTATAAAGGCTCCTCTTTCAGATCCCCTTGGGGTTTTGAGCATTACACCAAGGATAAGTAGTAGATCTAAGTTCTAAGAATGTAGATCTGTAGTAATATTCAAAAATTCTAAAGTATTTAGAGATATTCAGATCAGATCGGATCTGAAATATATAATGTGTAGATCTCCTACAATGGACCTCAAAGTGAAGGTCAGATCCCCTACACTCAGAAACCATCTCTCCAAATAGTGCACCCAAACTCCCTGCAACAACTCCTACAAGAATAACACAGATCTAGAATAGAAACTGCACTGTAGGATATAGATAACAGTTGGCCAAATTCCAAGATCAAGAAATGAGGCTCACTCACTCCAATACACTTCCTCCAATAGATAAGAGGACTCCTCCACTGAAAAAGGGCACTGAAATGTATTATATCTGAATAGATCTAATCTCCACTTGTTGCAGCTTGCGAAGACAACCAAATATTAAATAGGATCTAAGTTGTAGTTGAAAGGAGAAGCTTGGCCTCAAGCCTGATAGTGGACTATGCAATACAAGACTCTCCCAAGATCTACTCATTGGGAAGAGATGGAATTCCTAAATAGGAAATTCCAATGCTAAACAACATTTGCAATCTAGGCTAAACAACCAAAGAAAGCTATATGTTCTAAAGAGACAATATATCAAAATATAATATCTTCAACAACCACTCCATGCTACCATCCCCTTCCTTATATAGATTAAGAGCTTGTAAACCTAAACCACCTTCACTGAAATATTCTCTTTCACACCATCCATCTCCTTCTAGAACTGCATTGTGCATCACTGAGGTTCATCCCCTCTAGAAAACATTGTTGATGTGGTCCAGTTGACCCAATCAAATGTCTCAAACCCTTTCACATATAAGGGTGTTTTATTAAGGTAGCCCAGATTTAGGCATTGATTTATTCACTGATTTTAGGAGTTTTTATGTTCCTCCATTTTACATTTATTCATGAACAGAAAAGTAAAGAAAAATTTAATATTCCAATTATCTTGATTCTAATTACGAATATTACAGTCCTCCCCTCTAAAATGTTGCTTTTCCTTAAGCAACTCACAAGGACCTTGCAAAATCTCCAATGGATTTATCTCTTCCCAAGAATAGAAGTTTTCTTTTGGTGAATAACCCAAATACCTGTCATCATGAAAAAATGGGAGATACATGAAAAGAATCATATGTTGTCCATTGGTCTTATCAAGACATGAGAGATGATAAATGATGGGTGATTCAACCCCCATGAGATACTTCAATCTCCATGCTATCATCCAAACAAAGTGAGCCATCCTTGGTAGCTCATAGAAACAATCACCAATCCCCTCCTTATGCAATGTATAGGGGCTGCATGGCTGAAGATGAGAGGTAAGTATGTCCAACTTACGTTGTCTCTCTCTCCAATTATGATAAATGTGGAACTGCTGATCCTGGGATGCAATAATATAGTCCTCATGAAGCCAAAAGATACTTGGAACCCCATGATTCCCTTTATTTATTATAGGGAGCCTCCTTGCCCAATATTCTATGCATATAGTGAATAAAGTATCATCACCATATGTGCTCCAAAAGGAACATGTGCTAAGTGTCATATGATATATTGGATGGTGAAAAAAGTCCCTCCATTGACACCAATGTTGTTCTTCTTCTTGATGCTTCACAACATAGTACAATAAGTGGCCATCCAACCACCTTCTTGCTACCATAAGCTTCTTCAAAGCTTGAAAATAGTAGAGGATAAGAAGTGTTAGCTGAATATGTTTCAAGAAACACATGTTTTGCCACAAATTATCCCATGTGAGAGTCTTATCCCAAAGACATAGATCACACATAAGGCATTTTACATAGAGAAACAAAAGATAAAGTATAGCAGCCATATAGTGTTCTATCCACCCTTTGAAGCATAAATAAATATGGGAAGTTTCATTCCCCATGGACACATCTAACCAATGTGTCATCTCTCCTATTATGTTCCCAACAAATATCATATCATCATCATCATGTGGGATCAAAATAAGAAATAAAAAATTAATCAAATGCAATGATAGAAGTGGATCATAGTCCCATAAGTGGAACCAGCGCAATGCATCTCTTGCCTGCATCAAATCTAGATGTGGTAAGTGGTTTTCCCACCACTTACTTGCTTCCCATAACATCTCACCATGGCTAGAAGTGTGAGATATATTTGGTGCCTTAGGAAAGCACCCATCATGCTACAAAATCTCCTTTGTTCACCGAGGGAGTGGACATAATGAGAAATAGTTTTGGCCCAAAGTTTGCCATGAAGTTTATAAGGTATAACACTCCTCTTAGGAGTCATGACCTGCATATACATAGTAAAATAAGGCATACAATTAGGAAATAAAATTTAATTGACTTAAGTATGCTCTTCACCATTCATCCTCCTCAAACAAATGGAGTGGTGCATAGTTATATTTCCTTCCTCAAAAAGAGAAAGAGAGGGCTGAATTAACTCTTTCATAGAGTTATGTTACTGCTCCATATCCATATGGTACATCCATCTTTGATAATGCTGATATAAATCTTCTTCAAAACCTTCCCACATGAATCCATTCAAGATAATGTGGTGTGTTCTAATGAAATCAATGGGAGTAGAAAGCAAGATTTCATAGGTTGCACATAGTAGTTTATCTTTGAGTCTTGATTATTTAGTCAAATAGACCTGATCATGAAATTAAATGACTCCGTCAACCACTCTATACCTCCTACCTTCCATTCTCCCCTCAAGAACCTTACATGTGAAGAGGTTCTTTAAATATTCCACCAAGAGTTGGGACTCCCAATATGGATCTAGGCTTCCCAACAATGACAATGTTGTAGAATTATGAAATGAAGTAGTTGTCACATCATCATTCTCCTCTTTGACATGCTCAATGCCAAAGTTGCATGTTGGAGTATTGTAGCTCCATCTTTGCCGCCTCTCATGCAGCTAATCTTGCTCAAGACAAGATTGAAGTTCATGGAAATCAACCTCCTTTTGAAAGGTCTCTTTCTTCCAAAACTTCCATAGTTTGGCCCATGCATACAAGAGTGTTGGCACCCTCTTGTCAAATTCAAAAATCTTCCTTGTGTGTAGAGATATCGTTTTCTGCCCCAAGACTATGGAGTGGCCATTGGACATCATGCTAATGTCATCATATGTCTCTAAATCATTTCTTAGTGTAGATAACTGAGTGGGACATGGTTTTGTACGACTTATAGAGTTGATCATCTATCCTTGGAACCCATCAATGGTTCTCAGTATTGTGCTAGCTTCTCCCAAGTCTCCTTCCTTAGCCAAATATGTTACTACTGCACATAGTTGAGAGAAAACTTTATTTTTCTTCCAATCAGGGGGTCTCCCTGGTGGAATTCCTCCATGTAAAGAGACATCAAGATCTTAGGTAGATTGTATGAATGAGTGGACTGATGTGTCCCTCCTTTTTCTGCATAGTTCAGTCTCCTTCTCATGAATAGACACCCCTTGGAATAAACAAGGGTGCATTTTCCTCATCCCTGGATGCTGATCCATCCTTCCTCCTCATTCTCGGAGCAAGGTGTTATTTCCCAATACTACTATCACATGATGCTCCTTGGGAATGATTTGCAAAGATGCAAAAGCTCCTTCCCTTGAAGAAATAACTTCATGTCCATCCCCATGTGGTGATGGTTCTTCTTCTGAAGTGGCAGCGCTGTTACTGCCCTCTTTTTCTTTCTCCTCTTCAATATTTGAGAGTACCTCATTATCAATGAGAGACCTTAGATCTTGGTATTCCCTTGAAAGAGGAATCTTCATGACTTCCTTTTGAGAACAAATCTCTTCATGCAATGGGGATCTTGCCTTTGGAAAATTATCACACAAGTTTTTATCCCCTTCAACAAAAATCTGAAGTGGAGTTGGCATAATAGATCTTTCCAACTCATTCAAGGGTTTTGCATGCTCATGCTTTGCTAGTTCAATCAAATATGCTTCAGTTTGTTTCACATCGAATCTCTTCACTAATCTCATAGTGAATATTGCATAAGTAGATATATTTTAATTCTTCAATGAAAAGGATTCAAATAACCACCAAGCATAAGCTTTACCTTTAATATGAAACACTGCTACCTTAAGGGCTTCCTTTTCTGAAATCTGATGTATATCCAAATATGAGTCTAGATGATCTATCCATTCTTTGACTGTGCAGGTGGAGGATCCATCAAAATTTGGCAGAAATAATCTTCCTCTTCTTCTTCTGTTGTACTTGACGGATCTCATTTCCTCCTTGAGCTGGCAGAACACTTGGAATCTCAAGTGCTCCTTGATTTTCCAAGATTTAGATTCATACTCCTGAAGATAATCACTCAAAGTATCCTCCTTTGGTGCATCTTCTTCCTCCATTTCTCTTGCAGTAAATCTGGGCATAGAATAACGTTGTAGATCTGATTGTGTAGCTGAGTGCTTGCACATATAAAATGAATAAATTTCTTCATGTAAAAATCTTCTTGAGGGACCTTCATGTATTTCTCTCTTCATTTCTTTGATTTCTCCTTTAAGCTCATACAGAGTTTGGAACAAAGTTTTTGAGAACTCTTTCCCTTTCATTCTTCCAGATAAAGGGGTTTTACCATTTTCTTATTTGTCTTCAGTGTAATTAATCTTCTACTATCTCTTATTTTCATGAAAATACATATTAGCTTCTCAATAAGCACGGGCTGTGCCAAGATGATGCTATGATACCACTATAATATCCCCAAATTGGGACTGTCCGCAATGTATGTCTGAAAAACCCATTTTTCAAAATGGATGCTACAAAAGTCCAAATCAACCCTTGGATCCCTCAGATCTAACAATATGACATCTAAATCCAAAGAGGAAATCAGGAACAAATCTTTCTAGGTGAGGTAAACAAGTTTCCCACACCTAGTATGACTGAAAAATGCCCAAGAATGGGACTGCAGCAATATGAAAACAATACTGCAGAAAAATAACGTAGTTTTAACTGCGCATTAGTATAAGCCCAATAAAATGTTCTTCAATAGTATTTACAGCAGAAATATAGATGTAGGATGAGGCCCATAAGATGCATAGCTAGAAATACAAGACATAAACAGGATAAATTAACTCAAAAGAGGTGTTGCAACCACATGAATGGACTGAAACTGCCTTGACAATGTTATTTTATTAGGCTGAAAACAGTTTTTGATTACATGTCAGATCTAGAGCAAATCTATGCATAAAAAGTCAGATCCATAACAAATCCATGAACTAGAAAGGCTCCTCTTTTAGATCCCCTTGGGGTTTTGATCATTACACCAAGGATAAGCAGTAGATCTGAGTTCTAAGAATGCAGATATGTAGTAATATTCATAAATTCTAAAGTATTGAGAAATATTCATGTTTGGTCTCAACCTAGTCTCCTAAATTGAGCTCATTTAATTGTCAACCAGGGTCAGTAAACTGCTAAAGTGTGGTGCACTATATGTGCCTAAGTAACCTCTTCCTACTTCGTTGTGTTTAGTGTTTTCTGATGTTTTTGGTTTTTGGTTTTATTTTGAAAAGGAAAAGAACTAAGTGCTAACTGAAGGGAAACTATTGGTCAAAACAGAGTGAAGCCTAAACTATGATGGTAAATAAATGCAAATGCTGAAACAAAACAGAGTCTAACTATGACTAGCAACCAACAAATACAAAGCTTGATAATGACTCTGTTGTAAACTCACAACATGAAATTGAAATGAACCTGAGAAATGAACAAGCTAAGTGTAAATGAAGTTTTCTCCTAAATCACTAATCAAACAGATAACTTACAATGTACAACATCTTTATCCATGAATAGATATTTGTTGGAAAATATGTGGAAAAGAATATTTGTAACAAGGTAAAGTTTCTACTCTAAACTAGTTTCTACTTCTGTTTTGCAACTCAATTTAACACCATCAAATCCTTTCTCAAAAGTTATAGATTTCCTTTCAAAAAGAGTCTTTGAGAAAGAGGCTTGTTTGTGAAATGATAAAGAAGCTGCAAAATACTCCAGACCTTATAATAATACTATCTTTTGTCCAGATAATTGTGTATGAGTATGAATTTTGAACAAAAGAAGTTTTGTAAATAATTAAGCCTATGAGATTGAATTTATCAACTAAGACAAAGTAAGCTACAATGAACAACAGCTAAACTTGAAGTGTTAAAGCAATGAGTTAAAACTAAACTAAGATGCTATTAATCTACAATAAACAATATCAAACTAAAGAGCCATTATCATACTTGAAAAGAAAGGACAAAGCTGAACCATATGCATTCTACCTCCGGAGTATTCTATTGGAATTGACATGCCATTACTCTATGAAATTACACAGTCCATCTTGTTCATCATGAATACTATGTGAAAAAGTTTATTAGAACAATTCTGGTTGTATAACTCAATGCAATTGAAACATAAACAGAAGACTGAAAGTAAATACGTATCTAAACTGTGAAAACAGAGCTAAAACACTTATCTAAATTATGAAAACAGAGCTGCACAGGAGGTAGGGGCCCTCCACCACCTGGTAGCATGCAATCTAACTCAAAATTGACTCAGCACGTTCACAGAAATGTTGTTTCTTTCATTAAAGGAGAAAAAGACTGAAACAGAGTATTCACGGTTCTGGAACCTAACAGCAAAAGCCAAAAACTAACTAAGATCTCTAACCTTCTTCTCTCGGTTCCCCAAGCATATTAATAATGAAATTACATAACAGAACTTGAGATAACATAGGGATTACTGTCTTTCCCACTCCTATTCAAATTAAAACTCTTATTGAAGGCTACGTACTTTTGTTGTAGACAGCTGGACTGAGACAGTCCTACTAGAAGTCTACCTCTTGATTTTGGTTTCCACGTGCATAACCACACACAGAATTCGTCTCTTCCTTCATGGTGAGCAACGAACCATGTAGACATGACGTGGAATATGCCCATATGCGGTTTTTCTTGAGACGACACCTGGAACCCACTCAAACTGTAAAACAGCTGCAGAATCGCCGGTCAGCTACGGAATGTCTGCATTCTGTAGCTATTTTGCAGAAAATTGTTAAAATAGCAAAAATCATGAAAATACAATATGCTAATCAATTGCATGTAACCTTTAAGCAATCCTAATCATTCTTCATTGATTTTAGGCTTATGAAGTGATAAAAGAATGATGAAATGAGGTGAAGGTTTGTAAAAGAGAAGACAATTCTAAGGCTCAACATACCCCCACTGCAAGACTATTGCATGTCCTCATGCAATTTCATCAAAACTTATTCCATATGCTTTGAAACCTCTGTTAAAACATCCAACTTTATCTTTCTTCTTCTTTTGGCCCTAATCTATTTTCTAATTTCTGTTAACATTTCAGAAGTTAGTTCTTCATCTTCCTCTTGTAGTGGAGTGTCAAGTTTATTTTCAATAACCATGTCAGTTTTTCTTCTTCTGCTCCATCAAAAGTTTTGGCAAAAGATTTTGTAATCTCCTTATGGAAGCCATCAAATTTCTCTATAAAGTTTAGCCTCCCTTCTTATTGTAGTAGCTCCTTGAATTATGGATATCCTTCCAAATACTTGACTTCAATTGATTCTGTCCTAACAATTAGCCATTCCTCCTCTATGCAGATTATCTTCCTTTCAGAATTACTTTTCTATGCTTGAAGCTAGATTGATTACAGAGTCTAATTCTTTATTTTGAAACTGTATCTCTGTGTCTGAAGATGGATTAGTTGAATAATAATGCTTCACCCTTAGAATTACCTTTCTGCACTTAGAGATGGATTGGCTGCAAAGTGTAATGGAAGTGAATGGATGGAGGTAATTAAGCTATAAGGGAAAATGAAGTGGATATGGATCTGATGGAGAATTTATGATGACATTATGGTGAAATAAGTGAATGATAAAATCTTAAGGAGATGTGGAGTAGTAGGTTGGAATGTTGGATAAGGGATATGGCTAATCAATTCGAATGATAGGTTGTTTAGGAAACACATGATTATACACATTGTATCTATTTCATGTTTTGACTTTTTGCTATTAAAATAATTTTCACAATTTACCTCAGAATTTTGACCTTGTTAATTGCTGTGCTTGATGATGTTCCTTTGGTCCTCTTTGAGCATATTGGTCTTCAAAACAGAATCCTTCAATTTCCTGTAATCATCATCTCTTTGTAGGCTGTACAATCATGTCAGAACTGCTGATTAATATGTGGCTACAACATGCAATCTGTAAGAAGAAATGAAGTATGAATATGGAAGATGGATGTAAAATGTAATGGAGTGAAAGTGGAGTATGACTTGTGAAATGGAATGAAAATGGCGTGAGATGGAGTGAAAGTGGAATAGGACTTGTGAAGTGAAATGGAAATGGCATGAGATGGAGTGAAAATGGAGTGAGATGGAGTGGATTATAGAATGAAATGAATTTTGGAATTTCTCTCAAATGGTACATCAGACTTCCCTGAAATGTTCTGAGGTTGTCACCAATATTATTATGCATCTTCCACTGAAAAATCTCAGCCATTGGTTGCACGGATCTCCCGAAAAATGAGAAATGGCTGTAGGTGAAAGTGGCCAATTTCTTGAAAAATACACACTGAAATTTTCTGAAATTTTCTGTGTTTATTCACCCTACCTCAATGCATTTACCATAAAAATTTCAGGACCAACGGATCCACGGTTTGAAAGTTATGACAAAATCAATTTCTGCCCTGTTTCACCCTTCATTTTGCCCAATTTTGCAACAAAAAAGTACGCCACGGACTCATTTTAAGGCCAAATTGAGTGATTCCAATGGGAAACTGTGTATTTTTACCTTCTCTACTGCCACATGCTTCCAGAATTTCATTTTGATGAAGAAAAGGTGCTGTTGTGCAAAAACACTCAAATCTGTCCTAATCTGTCCAAAATGCTGAAAAGTGAGAATCTGCCTGAAAAACCCTTCTGAAATGCCCTTAAAAGTTGCTTTTTTTCCAAATTCTGTCCGCGTCTTACTCAATTTATCATATTCTGAGAAAACCCAGAAGCTCAGAATTTTTTATTTCTGCTCCAATCTCTTGCAAAAATTGCACCAAAACTGCCTTCTGGAAAAAGTTGCAAAAAAACAAGAACAGGCTGCTACAGCAATAGCTGCAGAAACTGCCACTTTCCGCAGCTGTTATTGAATTGAAAAAAAGATGAACATGCTGCTACAAGAAACTAATAAAATTCACTGCTGCAATTTGTCGTTGATTCCATAAAACCATTAGTCTTCATCAAAGCCAACATTCATGGTACAATTCTTACCATGCGAATAGATGTGTCGAAGTCGAGCATGGGAAGAAATCATTGGATTACCGATCAATAATGAAAATCGTTAACCAATGCGAGACAACTCACCGATAATGTAAATGAGTGTCAGGGTACCTCAGTGCATCTTGACAGGGACGAATGAATGTGTCGAAGTCGAGTCGCCTGCAAGATTTGACAATCAAGAGACATTGTTGTATTCCCATTGTTATCAATGAGGAGGCTTGCCATTGATGAATGCAAGCTCCAAGGCACTTCAAATAATCTCTAATCTTGATCCCAGATAAAGTGTCGAGGTCGATGGGACAAGATCTGTTGGAAGGTGGACCTTAAGGAATTCCACATCATCCAACTCGAGCATAGAACCAAGAATGATTTGAAGAACCATGAAATATTGAAACCATCATGAAATTGCAGAACTTATTGTGAACTTTGCCCGCCAGTTGCCTGGTTTTCAAACAAAGCTCATGTCCAATTGCGCCAGCAAGCTGGTTTTCACAATAGGACTTATTTTTCTCTTTACTCTTTTTTCTTTTTTTCCTTTTTTTTTTTTTTTTTTTATGTCCTACTCTACTTGAAAAAGAAAATCTTGTTCAAGTATATGAGTACTTCCAATGGAACCATGTCTGTAACAAGATGATAGATAAACTCATATGCAGGTTTGAAAGACACTCTTTGATATGTACCTGTATATGAGATGCCAACTGTCTTGATTTAGATGATGTCAAAAGATATTGAATAATTGGGCATTGGAATCCAATGACTGAATTGAACCAAGATTCAATGTAATCTTGTCTTCCTTGTCTTTCCTCTATCATGAAATGCAAGTCTTCGGAGATGTGATCTTCATTCATAGAATCTAGTGATAGGCATGCATGAGACTTTTCAATCTCTAGTTCCAATATCTCCTCTTTATCAATAGACATCCCTGATTCTTGGACCTTATCTGAGTCTTCTTCTGTTGGTTGTTGTTCTTCAATGACAGTTGGTGAATCATTTTGCAATACCTCAGATTTGTAAGTTGATTGAGGTGTTTTATTGTTGGGGATATGAAATGGTTGTGGAGGTAGTGGAGTGGGGAATCTTTGGGGTGTTTGTGTGGATGGTAATGGAAAATGTTGAATTGAGGTCAAATGAGGGTGATATTGATGTTGTGGTGGAGGCAAATGGTATGGATAACATTGGTCATGGTATTGAGGATAGAGAGGAAAAGATTGAGGAGAAAGTGGATTTCCTTTATATGGCCTTTGCCAACTTTGGTGCCAAGATTGGTTTTGAGGTTGGAATTGAGATGGCCAAGGTTTCCAAGGTTGGTTTTGAGGTTGGGATTGAGATGGCCAAGGTTTCCAAGGTTGATTTTGGGGTTGGGATTGAGATGGCCAAGGTTGCCAAGGCAAGGGTGTGTTCCAATTACCTTGAGATTGTTGTGCATAACCTTGATATTGTGCATAAGGATATTGCATCATATTGGGTTGATGAGGCTGCCATAGTCCTCTTGGAGCTACATAACAAAGTTGCTCTTGTGCTTGATTTGCTCCATTATCCTTTTGGTAAATTGCCTTCAACCCTGGTAATGATGGGCAATCTTCAGTAGTATGTGATCCTGCACAAATTTTACACATTTTAATGTTATCAAGTGGACATTCATGCAAGGTATGTTTCTTTCTACATTTAGGGCAAAATATAAATGAAGAAACTTTTTGCTTGTTTTGCACTCTTAGCATGTTAGTTTGTTCATTTAAATTACCAAGAATGTTTATCAAATTGTTTGGTTCAGTTTGACTTACCAATCTTGATGTTGACTTACTTACTTTTGCCACAAATGGACCTTGAATGGATCTTACACACTTTGCTTTTCCTCTTGATATGTTCTTGCATAGTTCACAAATTTCTTGAAATGACAATTGATAGACATCTCCTTTTCCCACAATATTAAGAAGATCAATCCATTCATCCTTTATAGCATTTAGTAGGAGAGTTTTTAATGCATTTGATCCTAAATTATGCAATTTAGATCTTTTGATATTATAAGTAAATCTCTCTACTAAATCTTCTAGGCTTTCATCCTCTTTTTGGTTCATGTTAAAGACTTCATTTCTAAGGTCATGGTGCATGCAATAACTTTTATATTTTTCCAAAAATACTCTTTTCATATCATCCCATGTCCTTATAGAATTTGTTCCTAAAGTCATGAACCATCTAAGAGCTCTATCCTTCAATGTTGCCGGAAACAAATTCAATTTTTGAATGTGCAATGAATAGCCATAAGATCTACAAATTATTTCAAATTCAAAAAGAAAGGTTTCCGGGTCTTCTGATCTCATACCTTTGAAGTTAGGGAGCATAGATGGATGGATGTTCTTCATTTGAATGTTGATATCAGTTTCTTGAATAGGAAATCCAAAAGGATCTTCCTCATTGTCACCATCTCCATCCATTTCTTCAACCTCCTTTGTCACCTCTTATTCTACCTGCAAATATGAATTCATGATGTGGATGTGTGGCTCTTACTGCACCACATGATATAGTGGGTGTGGTAGGTGATTGAAGTTTTTGTTTTTGTTTTTGTGGATGTAGGAAATCAGGATACCTAGTTACACTTCCCCGACAACGGCGCCAAAATGTTGTGTCTCAATCTAGTCTCCTAAATTGAGCTCATTTAATTGTCAACCAGGGTCAGTAAACTGCTGAAGTGTGGTGCACTATATGTGCCTAAGTAACCTCTTCCTACTTCGTTGTGTTTAGTGTTTTCTGATGTTTTTGGTTTTATGGTTTTATTTTGAAAAGGATAAGAACTAAGTGCTAATGAAGGGAAACTATTGGTCAAAACAGAGTGAAGCCTAAACTATGATGGTAAACAAATGCAAATGCTGAAACAGAATCAAACCTAAACTATGACTAGCAAACATCAAATACAAAGCTTGATAATGACTCTATGGCAAAGAAACAAATCACAACATGAACTTGAAATGAACTTGAGAAATGGAATGCTAAGTGTAAATGAAGTTTTCTCCTAAATCACTAATCAAACAGATAACTTACAATGTACAACATCTCATCCATGAATAAAGATTTGTTGGAAAATATGTGGAAAAGAATATTTGTAACAAGGTAAATTTTCTACTCTAAACTAGTTTCTACTTCTGTTTTGCAACTCAATTTAACACCATTAAACCTTTCTCAAAAGTTATAGATTTCCTTTCAAAAATAGTCTTTGAGAAAGAGGCTTGTTTGTGAAATGATAAAGAAGCTGCAAAATACTCCAGACCTTATAATAATACTATCTTCTGTCCAGATAATTGTGTATGAGTATGAATTTTGAACAAAAGAAGTTTTGTAAATAATTAAGCCTGTGAGATTGAACTTATCAACTAAGACAAAGTAAGCTACAATGGACAACAACTAAACTTGAAGTGTTAAAGCAATGAGTTAAAACTAAACTAAGATGCTATTAATCTACAATGAACAATATCAAACTAAAGAGCCATTATCATACTTGAAAAGAAAAGACAAATCTGAACCATATGCATTCTACCTCCGGAGTATTCTATTGAAATTGACATACCATTACTCTATGAAATTACACAATCCATCTTGTTCATCATGAACAATATGTTGCAAAAGTTTATTAGAACAATTATGGTTGTATAACCCAATGCAATTGAAACATAAACAGAAGACTGAAAGTAAATACTTATCTAAACTGTGAAAACAGAGCTGAAATACTTATCTAAACAGTGAAAACGAAGCCACTCAGGAGGTAGGGGCCCTCCACCACCTGGTAGCACGCAATCTAACTCAAAATTGACTCAACACGTTCACAGAAATGCTGTTTCTTTCATTAAAGGAGAAAAAGACTGAAACAGAGTATTCACGGTTCTGGAACCTAACAGCAAAAGCCAAAAACTAACTAAGATCTCTAACCTGCGTTGCTTGGTCTCCCAAGTCATATTTATAATGAAATTACATAACAGAACTTGAGATAACATAGGGATTACTGTCTTTCCCACTCCTATTCAAATTAAAACTCTTATTGAAGGCTGTGTACTTTTGCTGTAGACAGCTGGACTGAGACAGTCCTACTAGAAGTCTACTTCTTGATTTTGGTTTCCACGTGCATAACCACACACAGAATTCGTTTCTTCCTTCATGGTGAGCAACGAACCATGTAGACATGACGTGGAATATGCCCATATGTGGTTTTTCTTGAGACGACACCTGTAACCCACTCAAACTGTAAAACAGCTGCAGAATCGCCGGTCAGCTACGGAATGTCTGCATTCTGTAGCTAGTTTGCAGAAAATTGTTAAAATAGAAAAAATCATGAAAATACAATATGTTAATCAATTGCATGTAACCTTTAAGCAATCCTAATCATTCTTCATTGATTTTAGGCTTATGAAGTGATAAAAGAATGATGAAATGAGGTGAAGGTTTGTAAAAGAGAAGACAATTCTAAGGCTCAACAATTCATATCAGATCTGAAATATATAATTTGTAGATCTCCTCCAATGGACCTCAAAGTGAAGGGTAGATCCCTTACACTCAGAAACCATCTCTCCAAATAGTGCACCGAAACTCCCTGCAACAACTCCTACAAGAATAACGCATATCTAGAATAGAAACTACGCTGTAGGATATAGATAACAGTTGGCCACATGCCAAGATCAAGAAATGAAGATCACTCACTCCAATACACTTCCTCCAATAGATCAGAGGACTCCTCCACTGAAAAAGGGCACTGAAATGTCTTAGATCTGAATATATCTAATCTCCACTTGTTGCAGCTTGCAAAGACAACCAAATATTCAACAGGATATGAGTTTTAGTTGAAAGGAGAAGCTTGGCCTCAAGCCTGATAGTGGACTATGCAATACAAGACTCTCCAAAGAGCTACTCATTGGGAAGAGATGGAATTCCTAAACAGGAAATTCCAATGCTAAACAACATTTGCAATCTAGGCTAAATAGCCAAAGAAAGTTATATGGTCTAAACAGACAATATATCAAAATATCATATCTTCAACAACCACTCCATGCTACCATCCCCTTCCTTATATAGATTAAGAGCTTGTAAACACTAAACCACCTTCAATGAAATATTCTCTTTCACACCATCCATCTCCTTCTAGAACTGTGCTATGCATCAATGAGATTCATCCCCTCTAGACAACATTGTTGATTTGGTCTGGTTGACCCAGTCAAATGTCTCAATCCCTTTCACACATAAGGGTGTTTTATTAAGGTAGTCCAAATTTAGCCTTGTTCACATGGGGCTTGGATTTATTCACTGATTTTAGGAGTTTTTATGTTCCTCATTTTTACACTTATTGATGAACAGAAAAGTAAAGAAAAATTTAATATTCCAATTAGCTTTAGGCTAATTAGGAATATTACAAACCCGAACAACAGATAGGCACAATAGGCTCCGAGTGGAGAAACATCCTATTGAACTTATGCTATGGATATATAGTAGGTTAATCTCAGTTCGGGAAGAGTACTCCTAGACAACCATCCTCCATCTCCACCTATAGCAGTTGAGGATGAAAAGGAAGAAGGTAACACTCAAATCCAACAACCTCCTTTTCACGAGTGCTTGATCCACCCTAGTCAGCACACCCTAGAGGAGACTAAACTTCTAGGAGAATTGGAAATTTTTTGTGTAAATATAACACTTCTCCAGGACATTAAGGATTTCCATATCTACAATAGGCTCATCAAAAAAAAATTCTTCAAGAGACTTGGGAGAAAGAAGAGAGATAACCCTACCATCAATGTGGTAGGACAGATATCCGAACTACTGTTGGGAAGGGTGATCCTTTTGAAGTAACTCGACCCTGGTAGTCCAGTTGCTTACGTGCATATCGATGGTGTCATAGTCCCCAACACTTTGATTGATATAGGGGCTGCCATCAATGTCATGACCAAGGAAATTATATTGAAACTTAATCTCCAAGGGACTTTGAGGAAAACCACAATAGTTCTGCAACTTGCAGATTGGTCCACAGTAACTCCGGAAGGAATTTTTAAGGATGTTATGGTTACCATTGACTCTTGGGAGTATCCTACAGATATCCTGGTCCTATAACCAAAAACCAAGTTTAATGGTTATCCTCTCATCTTAGGGAGAGCTTGGTTAGCCACTTCTAATGCTTATATTAACTGTCGGGCTAGAAATATGACTATAAAAAATGGGCCTTTTTCTAAACGGCTAGTGTTATATCCTCCAGCCCATCCTTCCATGATCATGATCTACCTATATGGTTGGAAGATGAAGATGATGAGTTATATAGCACTGCCCCTATGTGTACTATAGATGTTATTCTTAGAGAGGGACAGTTGGATGAAGATAAACTCATCGACCATGGCATTCAAAACCAGTCCTCCACTAACATTCCTCTTGAAACCTTAGTTAAAGAGTCTGAAAGATAGTGCACTCAGTTTATTCAACCTCTAAACCACCAAGGCTATTGATTTTTTCCCATCCAGACATCTGAAAATCAATCAAGACCTCTTGAATGAAGAAGAGAAGCAACTATGCCAACTTTTGAAATAAAATCTAGATGCATTTGCTTGGGATTACAAGAAAATGAAAGGGGTGCATCCTTCAGTATGAAGACACCATATTTACATCAAAGAATGATGTAAGCCTATGAGACAAACCCAAAAAAGGATGAACCCAACTCTGAAGGACATAGTCAAAGAAGAGCTGCAGAAAGTATTGGATTGAGGGTTCATATATCTTATATTTGACAGTGAGTGGGTATCTCCTCTTGTCCTAGTCCCAAAGGAGTTTTAGAAGTGGTGAATTTGTGTTGATTATCAAGAACTTAAGAAATCCACCAAGAAATACCATTTACCTTTTCCATTTATAGACCAAGTCCTAGATGGCCTTATAGGAAAGAAGTTCTTTTCCTTCTTATATGGGTTCAATGGGTACAATCAAATTCAAATCATACCTGAAGGCCAAGATAAGGCTAATTTCAACTGCCCTTTCGGTACCTTCACTTATCGAGTCCTACCCTTTGGGTTGTGCAATGCCCCAACCACCTTCCAAAGAGGTATCCTGAGATTTTTTTTTGAGTTATTCCATGACTCTATTGAAATGTACATGGATGATTTGACACCATATGGGGATGACTTCCAGGAAGCTATCTCCAATTTGGGTAAAGTACTAAGAAGGTGCATTGATATGAATCTCTCCCTGAGCCCAGAAAGGTGTGAATTCCTAAAGAAAGCAAGAGTTGTGTTAGGGAACTCCATCTCCCAAGAAGGAATATAGGTATACCTAAACAAAATCACTATTATCAAAAGGGTTCCTCCTCCTTAAAAGAAGAAATATGTCAGGATTTTCTTAGCCTTAGTTGGTTATTATAGAAGGTTCATCAAAGATTTCAGCAATATGGCTTCACCATTATTTCGGTTATTGGACAAATATTATGAGTTTATTTGGTCTGGTCCTTGTCAAGAAGCTTTTGAGCTAATTAAGGAAAATTTGACTACTACCCCCATTCTTTGAAGTAAAAATTGGATTCTGCCTTTCCACATCCACATTTGTGCATCCAAAAAAGTTGTAGGGTTGACATTAGGACAATTAGAGGAAAAAATCCCTTATGCCATCTATTTCATCAGCAAGAAATTGTCTAAGGCTGAGATGAATTATACTCTTACTGAGAAGGAGATGTTAGCCATTGTCCATGCTTTATAAAAGTTCAGACATTATGTAACTCAATCTCAGACCTTTGTTCACAATTACAATGTAGCTGTCAAGTATTTAATGAACAAACCAGATGTTAATGCTAGGATAATTAGATGGTTGTTGCTTTTACAACAATTTTATTTGACTATTGTTGATAAACTAGGAAAGGAGAATGTTGTTGTAGATTTTTTGTCCAGGTTATATATCCCTACAAGTGAAGAAGGAATGGTGGATGACCAACTACCAGATGAGCATATTTTTGATATATCACCACTCTTACCATGGTTTGATGATATAGCCAACAACTTCGTTGCCAGTAAAATCCCTCGTAATCTTTCATTTAGGGAGAGGAGAAGAATCATCAGAAAAAGCTCCCTTTTCACATGGATTGGGGGAAATATTTTCAAGCTAGGCCCTGATCAAATCCTAGGGAGATGTGTGTGGGAGGAATACTTTTTTTATATCCTCTCTACATGTCGTGAAAACCCATGTGGAGGCCACTTTGCTGCAAAGGGAACTGCTTACAAATTTTTTCAAGCAGGATACTATTGGCCTACCCTTCACCAAGATTACATAAGATACACCGGCAGGTGTGACCAGTGCAAAAGGATGGGGAAACCCATACAAAGGGATGAGATGCGTTTGCATCCTCAGGTGGCTCTTGAGCCATTTAACAACTGGGGCATGGAATTTGTTGGACCTATCAATCCACCATCAAAAAAAAATATGTATATCATAATTTGCATTGATTACCTGACAAAGTGGGCTGAACAAAAAGTAGTGATGGTAGAAACCAAGGAGAAAGTCGCAGAATATCTAAGGGATAATTTTTTTTACAAGTTTGGGTACCCCAAAGAAATAGTCACTGATCAGGGGGCACAATTTACTTCTCACCTCATTAAAAATATTTTAAGAAAACACAATATTAATCATAGAAATTATACTACTTATTACCCTCAGAGGAATGGAAAAATAGAAGTAAATAACAAAGATTTAGAGAGCATCCTCACCATGGTTGTGAGTATAAACATAAAATATTAGGATGAAAGATTGGTAGAAGCTACTTGGGCCTACAACACTACTTGGAAGACAACAACATGATTCACTCCCTATGAACTAGTCTATGGTAAGAAAGCTCTACTTCCAGTTGATTTTGAATTCAATACTTTAATAATGGTAGCTGAATTAACTCTAGATCTATCAAATGCCTAGAAAGAGAGGTTGTTGCAACTAAATGGATTGGATGAGTTCAGAATGCATGAACTTCTTCACACATAAGTAGTTCAACTGCAAAGGAAGGTATGACATGACAAGAACATTAAGGAGAAGGCCTTCCACGAAGGATATTGGGCATTGTTGTATTATTCAAGGTTTAAATACTTTAAGGGAAAATTGATGACAGGATGGTTGGGACCATATACAGTGGAATTTTTTTTAAAAAATGGCACAGTTCAAATGAGGACATTAGATGAGGAAGGAATCCCATTTCTTGTCAATGGTCACAAGCTTAAAATTTACAAGAATCCCTCATCTAGGGGAGAGTTAATAAATTCAATGAGAATAGAGGTGTATGCAATGGGAAACTCCATAGTTTTCAGTACCTCCTAACAAAAAAGCAAAAAACAAAGAATAAAGATCCATGGGTGAAAACCTCTCTCAGGTGCTCAAGGAAAGCTGGTGGGTTTAAAACCTCGATGGAGGCAGGCTATTTGCTTTCAAAAACAAAAGAAAAGAAAAAAGAAATAAAAAAGAAAAGAAAAGAGAAGTACATCTGCATCTCTATGTTTTCTGTGTTAGTTGTTTTGCAGGTTATTACTGGTTTTTGGAAACAGAGAGAAGCAATCATCTTCTTATCTCCCCTTCTATTTTACCATCCATCCTAGCATTCACTCCATTCATTTTGATATCTGCTTCCATCACCTCCATACACCATATCTCTCAATTATTGTGCACAATGTAGTAATATAATGTAAACCACAAACTTCTATGAACATCAGGGAGTTCCTTCAAAAACAAAGTTGTTCATGGAATGCAAAGAAAAAAAAGAAGGAAAGTTGCATAGTAGACTCTAGGAGAACGATAATTCCACCCATGGCATCTCAAGCACCCCACACAACATCTATAGTAGGAAGAAACAACAAGAAAATATTAGCATCTCACTCAGCAGGTTGCTGGCTCAGAAAATAGGAAAGTAGTGAAGAATGAAGCATCTGAAAAGCCTGTCTCCTCAACCTAGCTTCTGTAAACACCTTGAAAACAACAGGTAATTTTAGGTATATCCTTTCACCCCTCAATGTGAATTCATAATAGCTAGAAATAATTAAATGAAAATATTTGGAATTTAGAAGGCATAAAAGTGTCCATTTATCTTGGCCACCATCATGAAGTTGACTGGGGAGAGCTGCAAGTTCACGCCATCTGGGCATGGAAAAAAATTAAAAAAAATCAATTGGAGTATAGGATAGTGAGAGGAGGAAACACGCATTCCATCATGACTTATCGGAGAGAAGGAAACACATGTCTCTAATAGAAAATGGAGCTAAGCCTGAGTTACATGAGCACTCCAAAATTAGCTGTGCAATCTAATAAAAAGAGATCACGTATCATCCAAACCTATGAATTGATAATTTTTTAGGGAAATAGACCGAAGGGAGCCCACAACATAGTAGTACTGAGTTTGGGCTGTGTATTCAAACAACATGCACTAGCAGCAGCAGAACAACATCACCAACAGTCGGGCTAGCTTCCAAAGTATATCACATATCAGACATAGTAGGAAGGGACCAAGGGGATCTTTTATAGCAACCCAAACAAGGCATAATTCTACTCCTAGCCTTAGAGAAGAAGGAGAACTAAAGCCAGAAGAAGAGCGAGAAGAGGAACCAAAAGAGGAACGAGAAGAAGAAGAGGAAGAGACAGAGGGCCAAGGAGAAACGAAAGAAATGGAAATGGAGATAGAAGTAATAAAGGTAGCTGAAAGTGAGCAAGAATAAGATTGAAAACACCACCCAAAATCCCCTCAAAGCCAAGAGGAAGTTGCCACCTTAGCTTGTTTGAGAACAAAGAGAAAAATTCATACCTCTATGTATTTCAGAAGTAAAAAGCGTCAAAGGGTAACTCAGAAAGAGCCAGAAACTCCTCCTAAGAGCCCCATCACCATTGAAGAATTACCAAGGGAGGAGGAAAGAATCAGAGAGACAATTTTGAAGGAGGAATTGCAGATGGTACAGGAAAATAATATAGCACTAAAGGATCAATTGCAACAAAAATGGCAACAAGTAGCCACAATGGAAAACTTGTGCATAGAAGCCCTTTACCACATATTCCCTGGTGATTCACATCTTGTGTACCTCGAGGAGCAATGGCTCCTATTTCAAATCAAAACTTTAGCCTCCCATGGATCCCTAACTTTCCAATATTGTAGGTAATTCATGGATTTCTAAAGGCAACCTGACATGGTTGATCGGGAAAACATGGAAAAGTTTTATATGCATAACCTTATGTTGATAGATCTAGATACTTAGGACCCTAATTCTACAATGATGGATATGAAGTTAATGGCTCTATTATATTGGATGATGAATGAGGAAACTAGAGAAAAACAGATATGGAGGGTCATGAGAAGAATAAATAGAGAACCCTTACATATCAAACCAAAATGTTACAACCCAAAAGGAGTCATCCTTAACCGTAGAGAAATTAAAAATTACACTGCACTAGTTGAAATATACCTCCAAACTCAAACACAAGTAATAATCCACTTTGATGATGTTTCTAAGAAGATAAAATATGAGTGCATTATGGCCAGCCAGAGGAGATGGAACAACCTCGGTCACAGCCTCAAGAATAGGGGGTACCTTAATCTAGAAAGGCTGAGGGATGGCTTGGAAAGAGTACCATTATACAATAGGGCCATGCAAACCATGAAGATATAATGGTTTTGTATCAAGCTCATTCCACCTTTGTTGTTGGGACTAAATGATGAAAGGGACACATATCCACAAGATAGAGAATGGGAGAATGCAGAAAAGAGTAATGGGTTTTACTCCCTTGAGGGGGCTCCCACACATCTTCCTCAGGAATTCAGGGGGGCTATCAAAGCATTGAAAAATGTAGGAGGAGGATTAATTTCTTAGAGGATGAGAAACCATTCAGTAGGGGGGTGATGATGAGCTCAATCATTAGACATATTTGGAGGGGTTAATGGTCACCTTTTTTCCTTCTTAGATCTCTTTTTCTTGCAATTTTATTGTTATTTAGTTTTATGATCCTATTCTAGGTGGTCATTAAGGCTAACATACTTTGAGTGCCTAATATGAGTTGAGTGCATAAAATCATGACTAATTGGAATTATTTTTTAATATTTGAAGGAGGAAGCAAGGAGAAATTATAGGAGGATTTTCCACCCTCCTTAACTCTCGAAGGAAACCAAAGGATCGCAAAGGATTCTCTCCAACAATTCGAATTCGAGAGGCAGCCAAGAAACTCAAAGACCAAAGTGCACTCAATCTATGTTTACTTGGAGTCAAGTGGACTCAATCTCTATTTTCAAGGGAGTTGTTGGTATATGCCCTATAGAATAAATAGAGCAGATCTATAGCTAGGAAGGAGTTGATTCTATTAAAAAAAATTCTACAAGCTATTGAGCTTTATATTATACGCTATGATTCAAAACTTTTAGAAATGTACGAATTTATTCTTTCATGAAATGAGCAAACTAATTTCATTTTACTGATTTATGTTGCAGAGAGCTAGGTTGTGGGTTAGGGCCCAATCCATGTGCCTCAGCCTCTCTGTTGTACTTGTTCTTTGCCTGTTGTTAGTAGATCTTCTTATGATAGTTTCATTGTTGTTTATTTTTTCTTTCAGTGTGTTGATGTAGGTTTCATTTTCTTATGAGTAATAGAATAGGGGAGAGAAATATAAAAGCTATGGATAAAAACCTCCCTTCTCATATTTTTCAATAGAGCTCAAGGAGGGTGAACCTTCCCATAGATCAAAAAATTTATTTCTGTTCACTATTTTTTAGAATAGAGTAGAGTTGCATTACCATTTTTAGCCCTCCTTTTGTACTCTATATTCATGCATTTGTCTGTTTTTCGTGCATATATCAGCATAGTTGTTTTTTGTAATAAGAATGCAAGTACCAGGGAATTCCATTAGCACTTCCCCGCTTCATTCTCCATCTCTGTTTTTAAACCTCCATTATTGTTATTGTGCCTCCATTTCCCTCCTATTTCTTTTAGTGTAGCTACCAACCCTTTTATTCACAAAACACTTAAAAAAATACCAAGAGTTTGACCTTGGCCCTTTCCTCATCAAAACTACCTCTACCATACTTCACTCTGTTGCAAATCACAAATCGCAAATCCTCCTGGTATTCGTTAATACTTCCCACTTCTGAACTCTGATTGTGATAGTTCGTATAACCCTTCCACCTTAACTTTGCCAATTATCACAAAAATATTCGAAAACCTTTGCAACAAAACTTTTCCCTTTTTATTTTAAAAGACTTACTACAATTTCTTTCACAAATCACAATTCTCATTTTCCATCTGGTTCCTGATAACACTTACCACTCCAAACGCCGATTGCAATAATTCTTCGTAATCCGCCATAATGCAATCGCAAATTGAATTTTTCATTTGGTTCTCGTAACATGTTCCACTCCCAACATGGATTGCGATATCAATGTGATACTCTTCCACTCTTGCTCCCAAAAAACACTTCTGCTACCCCTCTGGCTTTGTGATATTGCGATTGCGATATCACATATCACATATCGTACTTTCATCCTCCCATCACAATTACGCCATCGCACTTTTAAAAGCCTCCCATCCCAAAGTATTTTTGCAATATTATAAGTTTTAATCAATTCTAAAATCTATTTCACACTTCTAAGCGTTGTTTCATGTGTTTAGCCTTCCCTTAACACCCTTAACCCCTTTTTATTCAAACTGCAAGCAACACATTCTCAAGTTTAGTTATATGATGGATATTTGCATGGATAGAAGCATGGTAGATAGAGCATAAGATAAGTAGGGTGTGTTTATACGATTGGCCAAGTTATGTGTGGTTTAGAATTAGTTTCCTTTCCTCCATTTATTTTCAACAAATTAAATTAGTTTCCTTTCCGTCATTTCCTTTCTACAACATAATTTAGTTTCATTTCCATCATTTCCTTTCTGAAAATTAAGTTAGTTTCCTTTCTTTCATTTCCTTCCAGAAATTTACTTTCCAATTCTGATCATAGTTTAAGAAATAACACCCTTTCATAAAGAAGAAGACGATGACATGAGAAGAATGCAACTGCTGTGTATATAGCACTGTCACCTCCAAGTTTGTATGAACCCTGGGTTGATAAAGTAAATTAGGGCAGCCCCTGGGAGTTGCAACACTCTTGGTGCAATACCAGGGCTCACCATGCCAAAAAGTGGTGAGACTTGGTATTGCACCAAGGGTGTTGCAACTCTAAGGGGCTTCCCTAATTTACTTTATCAACGTGGGGTTTGTACAAACTTGGAGTTGACAATGCTATATACACAACAAATTCATTCTGCTCATGTTATCCTCTTCCGCTTTACGAAAGGGTTCTATTTATTAAACTATGATAAGAACTAGAAAATAAATTTCTAGAAGGAAATGACAGAAAGGAAACTTACTTAATTTGCAGAAAGGAAATGACGGAAATGAAACTAATTTAACTTGAATAAAGGAAATGATGGAAAGGAAACTAATTTAATTTGCTGGAAAAGAAATGGCAGAAAGGAAACTAATTCTAAACCACACTTAACTTGGCCAATCAACTAAACACACCCTACTTATCTTATGCTCCATCTACCATGTTTCTGTCCATGCAAATATCCATGATCTAACTAAAATGGAGAAAGTGTTGCTTGCATTTTGGGGAAAAAAAGGTTAAGGGTGATAAGGGAAGGTTAAACAAATGAAACAAGGCTTAGAAGTGTGAAAGAGGGTTTATAATTTATTAAAACTTATAATATCGCAAAAATCCTTTGGAGTGGGATTCTTTTAAAAGTGTGATGGTGGAACTGTGATGGGAGGATGGAAGTGCAATATGAGATATGTGATATCACAATCACAATATCGCAAAGTCATAGGGGTAGCAAAAGTTTTATTCAGGAGTGGGAGTGAAATGTGAAACATGACAGGATAACGTGGTGGTAGGGCTGGTGGTAGAGTATGGCAACAATATCACAATCAGCGTTGGGAGCAGAACGTGCTACGAGTACCAAACAGAAAATGTGATTTGTGATTGTGGTTTGGAGGAGTACAGAGAATTATCACAATCTACATTTGGAGTGGTATAGGTTAACGAGAACTAAGTGGAAAATGTAAATTTCAATTTGCAAAAGGAATTGTGGTAAGTATTTTAAAGGAAAAAGAGAAAAGGCTAGTTTCCAAAGGTTTTCGAATATTTTTGTGATAACTGGAAATGGTAAGGTGGAAGGGTTATATGAACTATCGCAATTAGAGCTCAGAAGTGGGAAGTATTAACGAAGACTAGGAGGATTTGTGATTTGTGATAAATAAAAGTATGGTAGGAGGAGTTTCAATGAGGAAAGGGCGAATGCCAAACTCTTAGCATTTTTTTAAGTGTTTTGTGAATAAAAGGGGTGGCAGCTGCAATAATAGAAATAGGAGGTAAATTAAGGCATAAAACAGAGATAGAGAATGAAGCGGGGAGATGCCAATGGACTTCCCTTGTACTTTGATTCTAATTCTAGCAAACAAATCTACTGATCTATGGAAGAAAAATAGACAAATACATGAAAATATAGCAGAAAATGAGGGATGGAAATGGTAATGAAATTCTATTCTATTCTCCAAAACAATGAACATAAATCAATTTTTGGGTCTATGGGAAGTTTCACCCTCCTCGAGCTCTATTGAAAGAGATGAGAAGGGAGGCCTTGATCCATAGATTTTAGAGTTTTATCCTCTATTCTATTACTCATAATGAAATGAAACCTACAAGAGCACACTCAAAGAAAAACTAAACAATAATGAAACTATGAGAAGTAGATCTACTGACAAAAAGCAAACAACAAGTACACCAGAGAGGTTGAGGCACATGCATTGGGCCCTAACCCACAGCCTAGCTCTCTGGAACCTAAATAAGTAAAATGAAATCATTCTTCTCATTTCATGAAAGAATAGTCTCGTACAGTTTTGAAAGTTTGAATTATTATGTACAATAAAAAAGCTGAATATCTTGCAGAAAGTTTCCGAATAGAATCGAATCCTTCCTACCTCTAGCTTTGTTCTATTTATTCTATAAGGCAGCTACCAATAGATCCCTTGAAAATATTGAATGATTCCACTTGAATCTAAGTAATCATAGATTGACTGCAATTTGGTCTTTGAGTTGCCTGGCTGCCTCTCAAATTCGAATTGTTGGAGAGAATCCTTAGGGATCATTTGGTTGCCTTCGAGATTTAAGGAGGGTGGACAATCCTCCTATAATTTCTCCTTTTTTTCTCCTTCAAATCTTCAAAAATAATTCCATTCACTCATGATTTTCTACACTCAGCCTCATATTAGGCACTTAGAGTATGTTAGCTTTAATCACCACCTATACTAGCATCATAAAACCAAATAAAAATAGAAATACAAGAAAAAGAGATTTAAGAAGGCAAAAAGGTGACCATTAACCCCTCCAAATATGTCTAACGATGGAGCTCATCAGTAAGGGCCATCATGGAGTGGGTAGCTTCTAGGAATGTGCATGAGGTTAGATCCTACAGGTGATTGGTAGGTTATTACTGGAGGTTCATCAGGAACTTCTCATAGGTTAATTTTCCTATTACATATTCGGAGAGAAAAGGTAAGAAGTTTGAATGGATAGAGGAGTATCGGGCTAGTTTTTAGTAGCTTAAGAATTTTTTAACACATGCTATAGTGTTAAAGATCGTAGATATGGCCATGGAGTTTGTAGTATGTACAGATGCTTGCAAGAGATGAATTGGTGGAGTCCTTGTGCATGATGGACATGTGGGATGCTATGAGTCACATAAAATAAATGAGAATGAGAAAAATTATCTAACACATGATCTTGAGCTGGCAACAATCATATATCCATTGAAGATGTGGAGGAACTATATTCTTGGTTGGAGGTTTGTACTGATGAGTGATCATAATGGATTGAGGTATCTATTTGAATAATCGAATCTGAATGCTATGAAAGCAAGATATTTGGACAAGATCAGTGAGTTTGACATCAAGATCAGGTACATCATAGGCAAAGAGAAGAGGGTTGCAGATTATCTTAGAAAGTGCGTATAGGTATATCATATAGAAACTATGAGATCCATTGGGACAAATTTACAAGACAGTATTTTGCAGGGAGGTCAGCGTTATGAAAATTATAAGGATATTTTGCATAGGTAAAGGCACAATGTAAGAATCCAGGTGGACTTATACAACCAATTTTGATACCAAAATGGAAATGCGAGGTCATTTCCATGGCTTTATCACTTTTTTCTGAGGATAGTGAGACAACACAACTCCATGATGGTTGTTGTGGACAAGTTGACAATTGTAGCATGCTTTATTCTAGTGAATTCTACATTCTTTTCTACTGATGTAGCACATGTATTTGTCAAGGATGTGGTCATATTGCATGGTGTTATGAAGAAGATTGTGTTAGACATGGATGTGAAGTCCAATTCAAAGTTTTGGAAGCAGTTGTTTTCAGGTTTGGGCATAGAGTTGGCCTTCAACACAACTTATCATCCACATATAGATGTACAGATAGAGAGGGTTAATAGGATACTGGAGGAAATGTTAAGGATGTATGTGATGCATCAACATCGAAAGTGGAAAGAGTATCTTCCACTGGTAGAGTTCGCTTACACCAATGGGTATCAATAATCATTGAGGATGAATCCAAATGAGGCATTATATGGGCATAGTTTCAATACTCCCATTAGTTCGAGTGATTTGGTTAACAAGGTGTTGATTGGACCAAACATGTTAGAAGAGATGGAACAAGAAATGCAAGTAATAAAGAATAATTTGAAAGAAGCACAGGATAGGAAGAACAACTATGCAAATCATGACATGTTTTTCAAGGAGTTTCAAATTTAAAACATGTGTACTTGCGCATCAAACCCAAGAGGAGCTCCTTGCGGATTAGATCATGTGCCAAGATGGCACCACAATTTTATGGAGCTTTCAATATTATTGAGAGGATTGGGCCAATAGCCTATCGACTTGAATTTCCTTCCACAATGAAATTCCTTGATTTTTTCCATGTGTCATTTATTATGAAGTATTTTAAATATGTTGATCATTTGATTGATTTGTTTTTATTGCAGGTGGATCTAGAGGGAGAATTCTAGCCGAAATCTTAGTGAATTTTGCAAATAAAAACGCTCATGCTCCAGAATCAGGCAATCGAGCAAGTTAAAGTGAAACGGAAGCACTTTGGGACTGATGAAGCTACATGGAAAATGAAAGATCAGATGCGGGCCATGTATCCCTCCTTATTCGCTTGTTGGGCGAATTTTTTTGTATATTTTTCTGGTATATGTTGGTATAATTTTTTGGTATATATACATATGTATATGAATGTACATACTACCATGTGATATGTTATAAAGCTACAATTAGCGGTATAGGTTTCATGTCATTATGGTGTTATATTTGTTATGTTGTCATGTCAGTTGCTTCTCGGCAGGATGATCATTATAAATATTTCAATGACGTAGGTTATAAAACTCTATGGGTAGTATGTTTTGCTACAACAATATTGTTGGTTGTAGGTATTTTTCAACATCAAGGATGGTTTTCCCCCAAGCGGGAGGGTTTTTTAATAGCCCTAGTGAAAATCCCATTAAATAAAAGTTAATAAAGGAAAAATAATAACCAAGGTCATGGGACATGTATTGCAAGCTGCATGCTGGGAAAAACATCCTAGTGTGGGTGTCCATATGGTTTATAATTACTATGGAAATTGAAAAAGGAAATGGCTAAGGCTTTGGAAAAGAAAAGTGGCATTTATTGGCATTTATTTATGAAAATAGTGGAAAATAGGAGAAAAGGGAGGTGAAAGGTCACACATTGCATGTGAGGAGGAAAATGAAGGAAAATAATAGAAAAATGATGAAAAAAAGAGGCCTCATTAATAAAAAGGATTCTCAAGATCACTTCATGGATATTTATCAGTTAATTTTTTGTTCAATGAAGTTTTGGAGCTCTCATTATTCTCTCTCTCTCTCTCTCTCTCTCTCTCTCAAATACTCCTGGACACTTAGATTTTTCTTGGAGCACTCTTGGAGAGTGTGGAATACTTGGTGATATGGAGCAAGAAGGAAAAGGAAGAGAAGGAAATCAAAAGAGGACGTCAGGATCCACGACTAAAATGAGTTTTGATTGCAGGTACTGATTTGCATGTATATTTTCCTCACTTGCTTTGGCATGCATGGTGTATTCATGTTGTTTCTTGGTCATCATCTGTCATTGGCATGGAGGATTTCTTGGATCGACAATGGATTTTCCTATCATTTCCATTTCCAGGATAGCCGTGGTGTTGTGGATTCAGTTCAATATTTTATTTTTTGGTTGGTTCTCATGTTCCTTTAGCTGTGGGTTGAGTTTTTAGATCCTGAAAGCCTTGGTTGGACAAATTATTTGGAAGCTCAATGGAAAACTATGGGTTGAGTTTCTATTCTAGAAAGCTTTGGTTGGAAAAATTTTCTGGAAGCGCTAGGTGGGTTTAGTTACTACTTCTGGAAGACCTATAACAATTGGGGTTGAGTTACTAGTCTTAGAAGACCTTGTTAGAACAAACACTCTGGAGACTTGGAACAACTTGGGTAGAGACCAATCCTTGATGGTTTTGATGTCTGACCATGAGGTGGAATCAATGGTTGAGGGTTGAGGTGGTTTGGCCTCTGGAAGCCCTGGTTTAGTATTGATGGAATTGGTTTATGAGATCCCACATTCATGCTTGGAATATTGGATGGGGGTGACTGGCTAAAGAGTGATTTGGCTTAACCATCTCTATGGTCCCGTGGAATGTGGAAGTCCTAGAATTGGTTGGATTTTTATTATGGAAATGAGAGCTCTTTTTCCCTTGTATTGATGGGTAAAAATGCTTGTTATTATGTGGTTCATATGGTTGTTATGTTGTTGTTATGTCTATTTCTTATATGATGGTTATGACTGAGTCGTATGATTGTGATGAGGTATGTCTCTCATCATATTTTGATTCATAATTGAATGAACAATGTATCTATGCCTAAATAGACTATAATGCACTTAATGTGATGTAGAAACAATGTTTCTTAGAGATTCTCAGATAAGTATCAGACCGCTATACTCATATTTGTTATTCAAACCTATAAATTACATGTTTGTGATATGTTTGACAAAATTCCTGTCATGGCTAGTAGGAGTCTAGTCTAGGCATTGTCATGGTTTTTGCAAATACATCATTGTTTCATTGTTTTAATCCATTTTTGAATTTTTCATTGAGTTTTGCAAAGCGGCCTAGGCTTTGGGCTTGAAAAATGCCTTAAATCATAGGGATGCAGGCACATGTCTCTACAATTTAGTCCCTAGATGCATGCATGCCTATGTCATGGGAGCGTCTAGAGCCTCCCAAAATTGCCCATTCCTATACTGTGGGAGAATCTGGGGGTTAAGTGAGTTAAAAAATAGGGGGGAGCTAAGGGATAGTTACTTAAGTGGTTGGGATGGTTCCTGGGAGTCTTTTTGTTGATGTGGAAGGTTCGTATGATGTGTTTCCATCGATTCCACTTCCTTAAGTTCACCTAGGAGCTTGAGCTTGATCATAGTAGCCTCTGTGCACATTTTTACACCGGTTGGATGTTTTCTTGTGTAGATATAGGAGGAGGGTGTTACATGAATTGGGAAAGAATTACTTTGGATTGTTTTGGCTATGTTTGGCACCCACAATCCAAAGTAATGAGTGCTTTGCATGAATACATGAAGTCTTCTAGAACTTGATTTTTTCTAACATTATGTGCATATGTGCTAGATTCATGAACATGTATTTAGTAGGTGGTTATCTTAAGGAAGATATTTCATATAAGATGTTGAGTTTTAATCTTGAAAAGGCATGAACAAAGGCATAAGATAATGTTGTGTGTTGTAGGCATAATATATGATTTTCAGTTATGGTAGGTGTTATCATTCTGTAATATAAAATATTGGAAGAATAAACACAAAGGACAACATCAAAGCCACTTTGGAAGCTGGGATCTAGCCCTACCAGCTTTAGAGAGGGATCTCTATATATATTTTAACTTTGTTTTGAATAAATCTTATGCTAGCTATGATTGTACTTGATTTATTGTTTGATTTTGATTGATTTGGTTGATTTGGTTGATTAAATTTCTATTTTCCCATTGGGCAATGGAGTCAAAAATATAAAACTAGATACTGCATCAATATTTACAAGTGTTATAATAGGGCAAGCGAGGTTGCATTAACTGGATATTTTTAGATTTTAAATGGATAAAAAGAATTTTCAATCTAGATTCAATGGAAAAAATATAAATTGTAAAAGCAAACAGAATAAGGTGCTCCAGTTAACATATCCTATTAATCACACTTTCTCTTTTACAATTAAGAATTTCTGATGCACACAAAAAAGGAAAAACACTGAAATAACATAGTTACAGTAGAAAGCACTTCACCAGTAAATACACCACATAAATCCTAAAATAAGTCTTCGTATTATTGATGCTCCAAGAAAACTTGAAAATTACAATTGCGCAAAAGGAAAAATATATTCAAAAATCAATCTATAACATTTCAAACAGTGAAGTATTTATACTAAATATTACAAAACTAATTACGATCAATGTTGTATCAACATACGATGTATTATTAGCCTAAATGGAACAATAAAATCTAATTGTGACAAAAAGTAGGCTCGATGGAGGTGCTATGGAATGTTGACATTGTTTTTTAGGAAACAATTGCTCAGGAGACCTATTTGTGGGTTGCGCTCTCTGTAGTGCTAGCTTGTGTGATCGTTGTAGTTGAACTTGATCATTTACTCTTTAATATTGAAGTTCACAGAATTTATCCCATCAATATTCCTCTGGGATAGCTAACTTTATTACCTTTCGGTAAATTTCATCCGCTTCAGTATATCGGGCAAAATTACGTTTTACCACAAATATGTGGTTTACCTCATGTTGGATGAAAATATCATACTCAATGCTTCAAAGAGTGCTTTACCTGTCATGGTGCCTTTGATATTGGAAAATTTGGTAGTGTCTCTAGTAATCCCACTTAGCTTCTTTACAAATTATGGACGAGTCATCAATTTATCACTAATTACAAACAGTGAAAGAAGAACATTCTGTGTTAAAGGTTCAATCCTATTGAAGAATCTATTCACAACTATGTCTAAATTGTGACATTTCTCTTCCAGCTGAACAATAAGATTATTATTAGTAAGAATTTTCTTCACTTCTAAAATGGTCTTTGTTCTACCATCCACTCCCAAGTCATCCATGCCATATATTTTCTTAGATTTTAAGAACTTGATGATGTTATTGGTTGTAACAGGCATGTCTCCAAGCTCTTCCTTGATAGCTTTAATTGCGTCATTAGCTTTCTCAATTAATTCCTTTCGTTCAAATATAATATGGATGCAGGACCAGATTTCATTAATGTATTCAATGATGTCTATCCAAATTATTTCTTTAACTTGGCCTAATGTATTTCCAATGGATGGCTCTCTCTTTGGCTTCTGCAACCTCTCTATCCATTTTTGTGCTCTGTGTGCTTTAGCTACATGAGAAATTTCACTTCTTTATTTTTGATCTTGAAACACTTTGACTTCGTCTTGAAGCTTCTTAATCTCTTCTATTTGGATAGAAAATTATCCAATACCTTTGTTAATTGTTCTACACCATATGTTGTACTTGTTGTAGAAGTTGTAGCTGTGGAGATGGATGTAAGAGGTACAACCTCCAAAGGAACCATAGAAAGCTTGGAAACCTGCTCCTTCTCCTTGATCATTTTCTCCATTTCTGTCTCCATATGTCTCAATTGGGCATTTTTCTCCATGAAGAGCTTCATCATGTCCGACTTCTGAGACTCTGTTGCTTCAATATCTTTGGTGACAGGGTATTATGTGGTTGAAAAATTTAATTGTTTCCTCAATGTTGCTATGTCAACATTCTTCCTTTTTAACATCTCCTCTGCAGCTTTAATGTTGCAAGGATCATATTCAAATATACCACTAATTCTTCCAAAGAATTAATTCTTGTATCCTTGGCTAAAGAGAAGATTTTCTCCATCTTCATTTGTGACTGAATGTTTACTAAGGAAACCTACAATTTAGAAAAAATCGTTTCACATGTTTGCTTGTGCATCTCCATTTGATGAATGGGATGGATGTCTTTGATGTCAAATTCACATGAAGTTTTCTTGTAATCTGTTTTTGGATTGGGCTGTGAAATCTGTTCCCCTAAAAAGGCCATTCTATTTTTTCCTTTCTTAGAGTCAAATGATGATAGCAACCTACTATGATAACTATAATTCTACTTCCAGAATTAACTATATCTGTTATTCTCCAAGATCTCATTCTTCAACATGATTCCACGGAATGTATAAAAAATTGTCGTTACTTTCCCTCCTGAGACAACCTTAGTTTTCTGAATGGCCTATTGTTGATCCAGTGAAGCTATAGAAGTAGTAGGAGAGAGTAGTTTGTCCACCAACTTGAGAAGAGATAAGTGTCTCCTTGGTGATTCTCATAACCGCATGTTATGAATATTTACTTGGATTAACTTTAGGATTGAGTTTGGTCCTTTTATTGTACAGTATCTTGAATTCCTTGATTGTAGTTTCAATCACGGAAGGTGACTCTTATTCTGTCAGTATTTTTCCTACTTTCTGCTATCAGATAGGAGTCTCTGATGTAGAAGTGGAGACTAAATTCTCCTCAACCTCCTACAAAATGTTTTCAGCCCACTCTATTTTTTTAATGTATTTATCTATTTCTAGCCTGTGAGTATGTATGTAGGGAGTAGGTTTGTTTTCCACCCTTAAATTTGAAATGGATCCTAATGGATCATAGGACCAGGTGAAACTAAGGCTGAACTTCATTTCCTTCAATTTTTTATCTGCTTGTCCCCTTGGTGACCTACTATTGTAAATGAATGGCCCTATTTGCATTTTAATTATGAATTGTGACTTCTTCTTTGCTGATACAAATCGGAATTCATCAAGATTCAACATCTTCCTGATGTACTCTAAAGAAAAAATCCTTATTGGGAGGAATTTGGAAGCTTGTAGGGAGCAAGCTCACAACCATAAATCACTAACTCTGTGTAGTTCTAGTATAAATACTAGTCAGCTATCTTTGCTTGATCTAACAGCTACAGAATTCTACTAATGTCCTTACTAATTCTTGGTTCAATTACACTGCTAAGAAGGATAATTTCGTGATGTACAAACAGTTCAAGGAACTGTTTGTAGGAATACTCCTTCTGTTCTTTCATTACCATGGTAGTCCAGAAGATGATTGACTATTGATTGCCATCGTCATCTAATTTCTACATTACAAACTTAAATCTATCTCCCTGGAAATATAAAAACATGTAAAGTAGAATAGAGTCATATTTAAATACCTCTTCTGTTTTAAATCTGACAAATTTTTCATGGATAGCATCTGATAAGAATTGCCTAAAATTATAAAGGATATATGGATTTGAATCTGCAGAGAATATGGAAAGGAAACCTATGATTGGCTCATCTACCCATTGGTCATAATAGTATCCAAGTAGGTAAGAAATGGAAGTGATTATTTGTTTGGATTTGTCAAGGAAAATGGAGGAAGCGTAAGGAGGATTCCTTTTCGGCAATTGAATATCTTCAGCTAGAAAAATCTCAAGGGTTTTAGCCCTTTTTGAAAAATTTAGTTTCTGATACAATTCATTGTGGGCTTCTTGGGAGAAAGGGGTTCCATTTTCTATAGAAGGGGCCTGCATCATTTCATCAATGGATTGGGCATTGATATTCAACAAAATTTCACCCATGGGAGAAATTATGGTTCTCTCGCTAGGTATGTAGCAGGCCTAGAATTTGCGGATGGATCTAGGGGCACTGTGGGTATGGGGAAATATATAATGAGGTAAATTTAGTTCCCACAGTCCAATGTCGTTATATTTTTCTATCTAATTGTCTTATAGCCAATAATACATTTCAAAGAATTCAAATTCACAGATGGTTTCATGAATTTTTTAGTCTCTTTCGGCTAGAGGGATATGATCAAGATCGACAGGAGGATGAATCAATGGGTTTACTGGTTCCTCCTGGCCTTTCTTCTTAGGAGGCATGATGCAGTTTGTTTCAAGGAATTGAAAAGGTTTAAGAAAAAGGATAGGTTACCAGGACCGTGTCATGCTCTGGGACTGGCGAGGAGGCGCAGTAGTGACATCAATGCTAGGTTTGGTAATGATCAAATGAATTTCTCTAGTACTCTATAAACATGTAACAAGTATACATAGTGCATAGAAATAAACAAGGTAAAATTTTACATGTTGAGTATGCATGGATTTATACAAAATTTGGCGGTTTCATTTGATTGTGGCATGGATCCGTTGCATTAAAGTCAATAATGAACTAAATGTGCAACAAATTTCTTTCCATGGGAAGGGATTTAATTGGTAACGGGCATATGTAACCTGTCATGACAAGATTGATGCTCAATGAATAAAATAGCAATTTTGGTTTTCCAGTGTGAAAGCAGTGGGGGGATGGTGGGGGATATGTGGTGGTAAGTGGTTTGATCAGAGGGGGTTGTGAAACATAGAGGAGGTTCCATGTTGCTGTGGGATAGAAGAGTGAAACTGTTTTTTTTGGAAACCCTGCCCCACTCGCCCCCACGCCACCCCTTGCCTCCCCCCGACAGTAAAGATCGAATGGAGAGGGGAGGGGGGGGGAGGGGGAGGGGGTCGAAAATGGATAAGGACCATCGAATAAAGAGAGGAAAAGGTGATGGGTGGACAAATGTTCATGGTTTAAATTGATGTGATCTGGTGTATTTGTTGGATAGCGGGAGGGTTAAATGAAGGTAGAAATTTTAGGATATATAATGATATTCCAAGGTCTATATTTATGAGTCCAATTATTTTAGACTTAGGATAAAATCATATTACCTCTTTTTCTCTTCATATGCATGAATACCTTTGAAAATAAAAAATTAGGATAGGCAATTAATTATTTTCAAGGCTTTCAAAACAACCTCTACATACCCATTTAATTTCATTTCTTTTTCTAACCTAACTTTTTGTTTTCTTTTCTTAGGGTGCATTTAAGCTAGAAAACCCACATCAATTTTTTTATAAAACATTCTAGCTGACTCTATAACCTATTTCTCATATTGATTCAGATTAAACAGTTGAATCAATTTCATTTTCTACCTAACTACTGATTTGCCAAGATTAAATTGTTTGGAATAAATATTATTCCCTAACCTAATTAACAAAACTTCACAATTGTTCAATCATGATTAAGTTGTATGATTTAAAAAAATATATAGACATTGTGGCATTTTAAGACAAGCTACACACAATCTTATCGGATTTTAACATAAAGAAAACTAATCGATTAGTAGTGGAATTTAAATTTGCAGCACTTTCAGTGTTATTTTTATTTCTTCTTTTGTGGGGTTCTTATTATCTTTTTATTCTTTTCAACTTTCTTTCTTTTTGTCTTTTTCTTTGTATTCATTTTTTGACATACCCTCTTTTCATTTTCTTTTATATATAATTTTTTTGGAAATAATTTTCATATTGAAAATTACTTACAATGTAACATCACAAATACACAATACTCAATCTCCTTGAGATCCTACAAAATATAAGACCCTAACGACAAGATTTGTCAAGGAATTGGAGTCCCTTGAGAGATGATATGAGTAGATGTTCAGTTACAAAGAATCATGTTTGCAAAAGTAAGGTAAGGTAACTCATATACTTTTATATTTATTTATGGACTGACAATTATGTGTTTTTGGAAGTATGTTTCAGGGGTTTTCATGGAAAAAGACAATACCATAGATCTTAAAGAAGTCTTGGGTTGAGTTTTCCCTTGGAAACACTGGGAAGCCATGGGGGTTGAGTCATGGTGTATATTGAACATTTTATGATTTCGGTGTTTTGTGACTTGTTTACACTTGATTTTTAGTTTTTATTGTTTCTAGTCCATGGAGATGCGACTTTCTTTTTGGTGTCATATTGCTATTTGTTTTTCATGGTTTTTCTTCTTGTTTGTTTTTTTTTCTTTCCTTTTTATATTTTGGGGGTCTTCGAAATTAGTTGGAGGAAGAGGAAGGTTAATGAAGTGTGTGGCGAGCTGAATGAGACCCAATAGGCAATGTAAGACTTAGATGGAGCTCGGTGTATGAATAAAGGGAAACTAAAGGCCATAATATGACATCCATTTGGGCTAGTTCAGTCCACTGGGGAAAATGGATGATGCTAGGATAGTCATGATAATGGTAATATGAAAGGTAAGGTGAATGGATTTGAGGCATCAAATGCCTTAGTTATGTTGGGAATTGTTGTTATCAATGTTATGCATGTTGTGCATGGATAAAGGGAATTCTATTAACCTTGACCTTATGATATATAGTAATTGTTTCATGATCATGATTTTTCTAATGTTTATATATGTATACATGTATGTATGTATGTAAGTAATTTTTTGATAGGATTGTAAAAGATTTTCATTGTGGAGGAATGATTTCTTATGCATGTGAATTTCATGAAGAGGTTCTTGTTATTATGAGGAATTAAGTGGAAAATGTAGTCCTAACTGATATATGAGGTTAGTATCACGTGGATATGGTTTCATATTATATGCTTATAACTATGCCTATGTCTATGCTATGGGAGACAATGATGAAGGATACATCAGAAGAATAAAAGCAATGTAATCTGCGACATGTTGGGATAAGAATGGATAGTGTAAAGACACTAGAAGCAAGGTCGCTTCTAAAGAAAGTGTGGTCTCAGGATGTGCAGTACTGCCGCCATGTAGATGTGCTATTGTGTACATGTTGTACATATGGTTCCATTTAGAGGTGGTGTTATGTACATGTTATACATGTGGTGTTGTGTACATGTTGTATATATGGAGCCATGAACATGTGGTATTGTGTACATGTTGTACATGTTGTGCTATGTACATGTGGTATTGTGTTATGTGGATTATATATTCATTGTGTCGTGACATGTGTATTCGTTGTATTATACTGTGTGTACATATATCTATATCTATATATATATATATATATATATATATATATATATATATATATATATATATATATATATATATATATATATATATATATATATTGTACACCGAGTGTAAGTGTATGGGTTATGTTGTAGTGACTGCTTATAGGTGTATCTTTTGTGTTGTACAATGTGATGGGACAAGTAGGTATGGGATTGTATTGGCCCTTGTTTTTTATATTGAGAGTTGAGACAATTTAGTCTATGCATGCCCCTTTTTTTATATTTAGGGTTTAGGGAGATTAGTTTCTGGATTCCCTTTTTGCTAATATTTAGGGTTGTGACATTTTAGTATTGGAATACCCTTGTTGCTAATATTGAGGGAGGCAGCGGTTTAATATATGGATTCCCTTGTTTCCTTGAAGAGAAGGCACTGGGTGCTTATTGGATTTGGAAACTGATCCAATGTGTGTACATGATTAAAGAAAAGGGAAGACACTGGTTTCTTTCTGGTTTTGGAAACCTATCCAATGTGTGTACAATATTGAAGAGAAGAGAAGGAAATCAATGCTTGTTGGGTTTGGAAATCGATTCAGTGTGTGTACAAAAAGGATGAAGAGCAAAGGTAGAAGAAAAGAACCATTTGAAATATAAGTACCAATATTTTATTTAATATTTAATTATGCATGAGATCTATTATTATGATTTATGATGGTTTCCTGTGATTTATGATGGTTTTTTTTTTAGCTAACTCGATGTGATATGTTTATACATGATTAATTGATAAAAGATCTAGTTTGATTGGTCATCACAGGAAGTAAACAGAATTGAAAGTGTACCTTATTGAAGGGTTACCAATGTAGTTGGATTTGAATTTATTTCAATTCTTTTGAGTCAAATGGAAATTATATGCTTGGTACAGGAAAGAAGGGAAATTTTTGGTTTGGGTGGTTGAAACTAACTGGAAGAATTAGCACATGCAAAAAAAGGAATTGGAATAGGTAGTAGTATGTTGGTAAAGAATTTAGGAGAAGCTCCATTGTGGGACACCGGTACCCAATAGTTTCCATTGACTCCCATGAGCATGTTGCGACTGGGATGATGGTTTTGAGGCATGTATATGCCTTGGAATTTCGACCTTCGATGCAAGGAAACCTTGCCAAGGGATGTATTTTCCCAGGGACTACATATGACAGAAGGGAATGTCGAGGAACTTGGAAGGTGAGTGATGCATGGAAGGGAGGGACCAAATTTCTTGAGGGACTATGTAGTAGAGAAGGGAAGGCTAGGGAATGAATTCGTTTGGGTCATTATCATTTTCACATGGAATTATATGTACATTAAGAGTGTGCCCTAAAACAATGAGTCGGTAACTGTTCATTAAGTGAACAAGTAGCACAAGGATTGTAGTGCTAGAAATTGGATGTAGGTTTGAATTTGGTAGTAGATTCTAGACTTACTGGGAAGGGGATGAATTTTGGTACTACTTTTGAGGTTGGAATTCTAAGCCTTTGGATTCCCTTTTTGTTGATGAAAGCATCATATCCTTTTATTTTCTAGTTAAAATCAAATGTACATATGTATGTAAGTGTATATTGTTGTTAATATTGTATCAAGATGGATTTATAAAGCTCCACGAACAATATTTTTTTCTTTTTTGTTGAAGAGAATGTGCATAATTATATGCAGTTGTTATTGTAAATATTTTAATGAGTTGTGTTATAAAGCTCCAGTGGATGATATGTTTATAATGTTTTAAGTAGTGGTCATCATAAATAATACAATGAGATGTAGTATAAAGATCCATAGTTAGTATGTAATTTTTCAGGATTTTTCTCATGATAGGTGTCATAAAACACTAACGATGGTGTTCCCCCAAGGGGGAGGGGTCTGTAACAATCCCGGGTTAAAGTTTTATGTAATAAAGGTTAAAAAAGGAAAATAATACCAAGGTCATGGGACACATATTCCAACCCAAATGTTGGGAAAAGAACTATACTAAGCATCACTTTCAGTTTATTAATGGATAAGGAAATTTCCAAAGGCCTTGGAAAATTAAAATAGGCAATAATTTAAATTTAATTATGAAAATAAAGTAAAATAGGAGAAAATGAAGGTGAAGAGGCACAAATTTTCATGAGAGGGAAATTTGAAGGAAAATTAAGGAAAATCAAGAAAATAAAGATATGAATCATAAAAAGGCACTTGAGAATCAGTTCACAACTTTTGCTTATTCTTTATTCAAGTTCAAAAAAGGAAAGAGAACAAACACTTGTACAAGAAAGAAAAGGAAAGAAAATGAAGGAAGAAAACAAGCAAGCAAAGCGAGAAAAGCAAGGATAAGGTTGGATCAACAACTTCAACATGAGAATTTTGGAGGTAACAGGTTGCATCTATAATTTCCTAGCTAAGGTGTGAATGCATAGGACATGAATTTGTTTATTTTCTTAATTTTTTGTCATTGGCATGGTTTTTTTTTGGGTTTGACAGTGGTTTCAACCTTTCCTTTCCATTTCCTAGATATCGATGGCGTGATGGGATTCATTTCTTGGTTGAGCTTTAGATTTCTAGAAAAAATTGGCACTGGGTGAGGTGGTCTTAGAAAAATTCCAAATGATTGGGGGTGGATATGGTTTTCTCTAGGAATACCTCGATAGGTGGGCGGAGACAAGAAAATTCCCCACGGTATCATGAAGGAATTATGAGGCATCCAAGCTTGTTTTGTATTTTTTATCTCTTGAATGGTTTTGGCGAGATCATGACAGTTTGAGGGTGGAGGTGGTTTCACCTCTGGATTCCCACTGTGGTTTATGTCTTGGTTTAGCCCATGAGATCCCATCTGCATGCTTTTAATATGGCCCAGGGGTGATTGGATGAAATAAATATTTGGTTAAAATCAATCTATGGTCAGGTGGTACGTGGAAGTCCCTGACTTGGTTGGCTTTTGCATAAGTTAATAATAGATGTTTTTCTGTTGTACTCTATGAGCATTTATACTTGTTATTATGTGGATTTTTTGGCTATTATGTCATGGTCAATATTCTTATTAAATATTGGTTATAAGCATGATTTTATAACATGTTCTAGTTATGGCTATTGCTATGATTTTATTAGTGGATGAATTCTTGATGAATGCATGAGCTAAAAAGTGTTGTTGCAACTACTTGAGAGGGCATTAGTCCTTCTCGGTGATTCACAACTAAATAACTGCGATTTACACTCAGATATGAATGCATGACCTTTATCTTATATGGTTACCAAGTGTTTGATGAAATGCCTAGTATGTTATGATCTATCTAAGTCAATTTTATGACTCAAGTTTGTATGTTCAGCCTTGTCATTATGTCATTTATCGTTATGAGAAGTTACAGGAAATTCTGGGAAGTGGTTTGGAGGTTGGCCTAGAAAGGTGGCTCAGATCTTAGGACCATGCCCTATGAAATGGTGATTTTTGGCTATAACCAAACTTAGGCAGTGTTTTTCATGTGGTTGGAGGTTTATAACCATACCCTGTCCTTTCGTTTCACGTGGTTGGGGATCTAAGTGAGTAAAATAAGGATCCAACTTAGGTATTGGATATTTGCGGTGTTTCTTCAGCTCCTGCATGATTTTTAGTCCTTGTAGGATGTCATTTTGTGGCCATTAAGTATTATTTTTAGGCCCCACTTCCTTAACTAGAACAAGGAGGTCAGGTCATGTCATAGTGCAACTCCATTTCAAAATTAACATGATGGCTTGTCAAAATGGGTAAATGTGGGAGGGGACATGTTACAAATTGGTATTAGAGATTTCAGGTTCAAACACTTCGATGGGATAGGCTAAATGTATATGGTTATTTATGCATAATAGGCCAAATATGCGTCATGGCGGTCATTATGTATTTTGTGTTATCATGATGTTGTTGGTATGTTGGCTAAGATGAAGTAAGAGATGCAGATTATTAGAGAGCATTGCAACACTAGATCTCAGGGTAAGATCAGACTATCATACAAGATTTTATGTTTGGGATGCAGGTATGATGGTTAATGGTTTTAATATTCATCACAGTTATATGCATGGATGCCATTTTATTGTTTTTATGGTTACATGCATGATAGATTCTAGCTGATCAGTGCGGTTATATGCATGATGATTATGGTCATTGTATTTAATATCTTGATTTTATATGTATCATGCTAATATAGGTTGAACTCTGTAGATGCTTATGGTTATGATATTTATGTATGAGTTGATATACTTATGATACTATGTCATAATAATATCCACTGAATTGTGCAGATGAGATAGCCTCCCTTGAGATACATTGAAGTTTGAGTTTTATTATGTTGTCTATTTGGTTTATCTAACATGGCATGTTTGCAGGAAATAGAATATAATGGATGAAGAGAGGAGTGTTAGAATACGATTCACATGAATCCCCTTACATGATTGATGTCAAATATACAAAATGAAAAAGTGGAATGATATGATTATGTGTCTATAAGATTACATGAGGGAATGATCTCGTCTTAAGACGGTTGTACTAACGAAATATGTGTTGAGACAACTGATATGTGCTTGAGTAAAAGTGGGTGCTAGTTATATAATTATGAGTAATGATGGTGATTTGACTGCTTATTATTACATGGTTGTTAGTCTTGGTACAGGTTGATTTCAAATTAATAGAGATGATTCCTTTATATATGGAACATGTGACTAACATGTGTGAAAATTTGGAGGGAAACATGCTTGGTATCAACATGACATGGTAACAATTGATTTTTTTACATAACTAATATCTGAGTGATGTGATAGCACATAATAATAAACAATTGTTGTAAGGAAAAGGGTAAAAGAAAGGAATTGGGTGATTATTCCTTATGCTATGTTTGGAAACTGCAATTCCAAAGGAATGAGTACTTTGCATGAATACGAGAAGTCTTATTAACCTTGATTTTGTCTCACATTATGTGGATATGTGTTAGATTCATGAACATGTATTTGATAAGTTGTTACATTAAGGATGAAATTTGAGATAAGAGGCTGAGTTTTAATATTTAAATTCATGAATAAAGGCATAAGCTAATGTTGTGTGATGCAAGCATAATAGTTTCTTTTCAGTTATGGATATATTTTTCAAGGAATTAGAGTCCCTTGAGAGATGATATGTGTATGCGTTGAGTTAAAAATAAACATGCTTAGCACAATAAGTTAAGGTAGCTGATATATTTTTATATTTATTTATACACTCACAATTTTTTGTTTATGGCAGTATGATGGAAGGGATCACATGGAAAAGGAGTCTGCCATAGATCTTGAAGAAGGATCGAGCTAGGTTTTCCCTTGGAAACATTGGAAAGCCATGGGGTTTGTGTCATGGTGTCTATTGAAATTTGTATTCTTTCATTTTTTTGTGATTTTATTGCTCTTGATTTGTGGTTTTCATTGTGTTTGGTGCATGAACATGCCACATTCTTTGTGGTTCCATACTGCTACTATTTTTTAATGGTTTTTCTTCTTGTTTTATTTTTCTTCTTTCCTTTTAATGTCTTTGGGGTCTTCGGAATTGATTGGGGAAGAGGAAGGTCAATGGAGCTTGAGGGGAGCTGAATGAGACCCAACATGTAATGTAAGAACGTGATGGAGTTCGATGCATGAGTAAAGGGAAACTGAAGGATAGAATATGGCATCCAATTGGGCTAGCTGTGTCCATTGGGGTAAATGGATGGTGGCAGGACAACCATGAGAATGGTAATAGGAAAGGTAAGGTGAATGAATTTGAGGTGTCAAATTCCTTAGCTATGTTGGGAAATGTTGTTTGAAATGTTGTTCATGTTGTGCACGGATAAAGGGAGTTCTCTTAACCTTGACCTTATGATATCTGGTAATTGTGTTGTGATCATGATTTTCCTTATTTATATATATGTATACATGTATAAATATATATATGTATACATGTATAAATATATACATGTATACATGTATATATGTATGTCATTGTCTAACAGGGTTTTCATAGATCTTTCTTATGGAGGAATGATTTCTTCTACACGTGAATGGCATGAAGAGGTTCTTGGTATCATGAGGAATCAAGTGGGCCGAGTAGCCTTGAAAGATCTATGAGGTTAGCATCATGTGGATGTGGTTTGATATTATATGCCTATAACCATTCATATTTTTATGCTATGGCAGGAAACGATGAAGGAAAAATAAAAAAATGAAAGTAGTGTGATCTATAAAATGTTAGTACAAGCATGGATAGTGGAAAGACATTAGAAGGAACTTTTCTTGGTAGAGAAAATGTGGTATGTGGATGTGCAATACTTGCACCATGTAAATGTGGTGGTGTGTACATGTTGCACATGTGGTGTTGTGTACATTTTGTACCTGTGGTATTGTGTAAATGTCATACATGTTGTGTTGTGTACATCTGGTACTATGTTTTGTGTATTGTGTAGTCATTTTGTTGTGACACGTGTATTCATTGTATTGTATTGTGCATACGTATATATGTGTAGTATTGTAACCCAAGTGTAGGTGTATGTGTTTTTTTGTACACCGGGTGTAGGTGTATGTGTTGTGTTTTACGCCAGGTGTAGGTGTACGTGTTGTGTTGTACGCTGTGTATGTGTATGTGTTATACAGTGTGATGGGACAAGCATGTATGAGATTGTTTGGGCACTTGTTGTTTGTTTTGAGTGGTCAGGTGGTTTAGTTTGTGGATGCCCTTGTTGTTGATATTTATGGTTAAGGAAATTTGGTCTCTATATTCCATTCTTGTTGATATTGAGGGTTGAGGCGATTTAGTATCAGGATACCCTTGTTGCCGATATTGAGGTAGGAGGTAGTTTAGTATCCATATTCCCTTGTTTAGTTGAAGAGAAGCAATTCGGTGCTTTTCGATTTTGGAAACCAATCCATTGTTTGTACGTGACTGAAGAGAAGAGAAGGTACTAAGTGTTTGTCGGGTTAGGAAAAATATCTAGTATTTGTACTAGGTGCTTTCTACATTAGGAAATTGGTTCAGTGTCTATATGAAAAGGACAAAGGAAAAAGGAAGAAGAAAAGAACCATTTGAAACTTAAGTATCAATATTTTATTTAAATTTTAATTATGCATGAGATCTATGATTCTGATTTATGATGGTTTCATGTTATTTATGATGTTCATTTATGATGGTTTTGTTTTGAGTTAACCAAATGTCATATGTTTATACATGATGATTTGATCAAAGAACTAGTTTGACTTGTTGTGACAGGAAGTAAATAGAATTGCAATTGTACCTTATTAACGGGCCACCATTGAGGTATGATTTGAATTTATTTAAAATAGTTTGAGTCAAATGGAAATTCTATGCTTGGTATAGGAAAGTAGGGAAATGCCAACATGGGTGGTTCAAACTGACTGCGAGAATTAGAATCAACAACAAAATGAATTGGAATAGGAAGTTGTATGTTGTTAAAGAATTTAGGAGTAGGGCCAATGTGGGACACTGATACCCAATAGTGTCCATTTATTTCCATGAGCATGCTATGACCGATATGATGGTTTTGAGGTAGGGATATTCCTTGGTTTCTAGAACTTCCAATGCGAGGAAACCTTGCAAAGGAATGGATCACCCAAGGGGCTTTGTAGAAGAGAAGGGGATTCTACAGAACTTAGAAGGTGAGTAGCTACATGGAAGGGGGTGACCAGATTTCCAGAGGTACTGTGTAGTAGAGAAGGTAAGGATAGGTAATGCATTTTTTTTGTCATTATAATTTATAGATGGAATAAAAAACACATTGGGAGTGTGCCCTGAAACAATTAACCGATAACTGTTCACTAGGGGAAGAGGTAGTGCAAGGATCATAGCACATAACATTGGATGCAGTTTTTACTTTAGCAATGTATTTTTGACTTCCTGGGAAGGAGGTGAATCATGGCACTAATTTTTATGGTGGAGTTTTGAGCCTATGGATTCCATTGTTGCTGATGCAGGCATCATATCCTTTTATTCGTTGGTTAAAGAAAATGTAGATATGTATGTATGTGCATATTATTGTGAATAATATATCAAGCTGGATTTATAAATCCCCATGAACAATATGTTTATTTTCTCCTTGAATCAAATGTGCAAAGTATAAGTGGGTTTTATTGTAAACATTGTAATGAGTTGTGTTATAAAGATCCAATAAATGATATGTTTATAATGTTTTCAACATTTCTCATTTTAAATAATGCAATGAGTTGTGTTATAAAGTTCCATAGGAAATATTTTTTATTTTCAATGGATTTTTGGTTATTTGTGTCATAGAACACCAATGATGGCTTTCTCCCAAAGAGGAGGGATTTGTAACAACCTTGGGTTAAATTTTTATGTGATAAAGGTTAATAAAGAAAAACAAGACCAAGGTCATGGGACATGTATTCCAAGTTGAATGTTGGGAAAAGAACTATAGTAGGCATCACTTTCTATTTATTAATGGCTAAGGAAATTGGTAAAGGAATTGACAAACGAAAATATGCATAATTGGAATTTAATTATGAAAATAATGGAAAATAGGAGAAAAGGAAGGTGAAGAGACAAAAATTTTCATGAGAGGGAAATTAGAAGGAAAATTAAGGAAATTGAATAAAATACAGACATCAATGATAGAGAGGTACCGAAGAATTAGTTCATTATTTTTACTCATTCTTCGATGAGGTTCACCAAATGAAAGACAAAAAGAACTTGGAAAAATAAGGAAAGCAAGGAAAGAAACGAGAAGGTTGGATAAACAACTTCAACAGGAGGATTTTTCAAGTAACAGGTCGCATGTGTGATTTCCTAGCCGAGGTATGAATTCATGGTACACGAATTTGTTTACACTAGAGAAATTTTGAGGTACAAAATGGACCTCAAAACGAAAATGTACAGCCAAACTAAACTTTGTAAGAACCAACAAGATTTAATATGATCATGTCAACCATGGGGGATGATTCACCACTTTTGGAGTAAAATGTACAAATATTTAAAAAAATAAAAATAAAAATAAAAAAAAACTACTTTTTCAACTCGTATTTTCAACTTATCTCCCATTGGTTTTACTCAAATTTCAAGTGGGATCCCTCATTGGATGCACAAACTTATTCCTAATCCAAGGAGTACCCATGTTACATACTTTCGATGGACCCTACTACATGAAAAATGAGAAATACATGAAAAGAACGATTGCAATCACATTTTTTTCATGTATTTCTATTTTTTTGTGTAGAAGGGTCCATTGAAAGTATGCAACATGGTATTCCTTGGATGAAGAATTAAATTCCTCATCCAACGAGTGCCCCTACTTGAAATTTGAGTAAAATTGTAGGGAGATAATTTTAAAATATGAGTTGAAAAAGTCGTTTTTTCCTTTTTCCCTCTAAAATTTCATGACGTAATCTAATATTAATTTATTATTTCCACTATTATTTTATAATATTCCTCAGGAGACCCATTTTAGGCCTTAAAGTTTCTCTAATTTTTTGTTCATTTTTTGTCATTGGCATGATTTTTTTCCTAGTTTGACAATGGTTTTAGATTTGAATTTCCATTTATTGGATAACCATGGTGTGATGGGATTCATTTCTTGGTTGAGCTTTGAATTGCCGAAATTTTTTGGAACCAGGTGGGGTGGTATATGGAAAATTCCTAAAGTTTTAGGGGGGAAATGGTTGTATCTAGGAATCCATTGATAGTTGGGTGGAGACAGAAAAATTCCTGAAGGTATTGTGAAGGATTTTTGAGGCATCCAAGTTTTTTTTCCTTTTGTGATGTCTTTACTAATTTTGGAGAGATTGTGGTAGTTTGAGGGTGGAGTTGGTTTAACCTTAGGATTACGTTGGTTTTTTTTCTTGGTTTATATCATGATATCCCATATTCATGATTGGAATATGGCACGAGGGTGATTTGTTGAAATAAATACTTGGTTCAACTGAATCTATGGTTGGGTGGTACATGGAAGTCCTTGACTTGGTTGGATTTTTCATAAGTTAATAAGATATATTTTTATATTGTATTCTATGAGAATTTATACATGTTATTATGTGTCTTTGTCGGTTGTTCTATTATGGTTAAAAATTTTCTTATATGTTCGTTATAGGCATGGTTCTATAACATGTTCAATATATGGCTCTTGTTATGCTTTGATTAGTTGATGAATGGTTGATGAATGCATGGGATAACAAGTGTTATTGTAGATACTTGAGAGGGCATTATACCTTCTCGGTGATTCATAGCTAAAAAACAATGATTTATAGTTGGAGATGCATTCATGACCTATACCTTACATGGTTACCATGTGTTTGAAGAAATGGCTAGTATGTTATAGTTTGTCTAGGTCACTTTTGTTACTCAAGTTTCTATGTTTAGCCTTGTAATTATGTCATTTATAATAGTGAGAAGTTACAAGTTGTTGTAGGAAATGGTATGGAGGTTGACCTGGAAATGTGGCTAAGATATTAAGATAGAACCCTATGAGCTAGATATTTTGAGCTATAGCCATACTCAGGCAGTGTTGTGAATGCAATTGGAGGTCTATAACCGCACTCTGGCCTTGGAATGCATGTGTTTTGGGCTCTAGGTCAGTGAAATAAGGTTCCAACTCAGGGATTGACCATATATGTTGTTTCTTCAACTCTTGGGTGATCTGTAGTCCTTGTAGGATGCCAATTTGTGGTTAATATGTCTCAGTTGTAGCCCTCACTTCCTTAACTAGAACAAGGAGGTCGGGTCATTTCATAGTGGCACTTTGTTTCACATTTAACCCGAGGTCTTGTAAAAGCCGGTAAATGTGGGAGAGGGTGATATTTATATATATAATCATTCAAACAAAGAAATTAAAAAAAATAAGAAATGTATGTTTTTATAAATAAACATATTTATATTATTTCAAGAAACTCTCTAAATATACACAAATATATTTTATCTTCTTTTTATAAATTCCTCTTACATTATAAATTCCATTGTGACTGAAGAGAAGAGAAGGCACTAAGTGTTTGTCGAGTTAGGAAAAATATCCAGTATTTGTACTAGGTGCTTGCTACGTTAGGAAATTGGTTCACTGTCTATAGGAAAAGGACAAAGAAAAAAGGAAGAAGAAAAGAACCATTTGAAACTTAAGTATCAATATTTTATTTATGCATGAGATCTATGATTCTGATTTATGATGGTTTCATGTTATTTATGATGTTCATTTATGATGGTTTTGTTTTGAGTTAACCAAATGTCATATGTTTATACATGATGATTTGATCAAAGAACTAGTTTGACTTGTTGTGACAGGAAGTAAATAGAATTGCAATTGTGCCTTATTAACGAGCCACCATTGAGGTATGATTTGAATTTATTTAAAATATTTTGTGTCAAATGGAAATTCTATGCTTGGTATAGGAGAGTAGGGAAATTCCAACATGGGTGGTTGAAACTGACTGCGAGAATTAGAATCAACAACAAAATGAATTGGAACAGGAAGTTGTATGTTGGTAAAGAATTTAGGAGCAGGGCCAATGTGGGACACTGATACCCAATAGTGTCCATTTATTTCCATGAGCATGCTATGACCGATATGATGGTTTTGAGGTAGGGATATTCCTTGGTTTCTATAACTTCCAATGCGAGGAAACCCATCAAAGGAATGGATCACCCAAGGGGCTTTGTAGAAGAGAAGGGGATTCTACAGAACTTAGAAGGTGAGTAACTACATGGAAGGGGGTGACTAGATTTCTAGAGGGACTGTGTAGTAGAGAAGGTAAGGATAGGTAATGCATTTTTTTTTGTCATTATAATTTATAGATGGAATAAAAAACACATTGGGAGTGTGCCCTGAAACAATTAACCGATAACTGTTCACTAGGGGAAGAGGTAGTGCAAGGATCGTAGCACATAACATTGGATGCAGTTTTTACTTTAGCAATGTATTTTTGACTTCCTGGGAAGGAGGTGAATCATGGCATTAATTTTTATGGTGGATTTTTGAGCCTATGGATTCCATTGTTGCTGATGCAGGCATCATATCCTTCTATTCGTTGGTTAAAGAAAATGTAGATATGTATGTATGTGCATATTATTGTGAATAATATATCAAGCTGGATTTATAAATCCCCATGAACAATATGTTTATTTTCTCCTTGAATCAAATGTGCAAAGTATAAGTGGGTTTTATTGTAAACATTGTAATAAGTTGTGTTATAAAGATCCAATAAATGATATGTTTATAATGTTTTCAACATTTCTCATTTTAAATATTGCAATGAGTTGTGTTATAAAGTTCCATAGGCAATATTTTTTATTTTCAATGGATTTTTGGTTATTTGTGTCATAGAACACCAATGATGGCTTTCTCCCAAAGAGGAGGGATTTGTAACAACCTTGGGTTAAATTTTTATGTGATAAAGGTTAACAAAGAAAAATAAGACCAAGGTCATGGGACATGTATTCCAAGTTGAATGTTGGGAAAAGAACTATAGTAGGCATCACTTTCTATTTATTAATGGCTAAGGAAATTGGTAAAGGGATTCACAAAGGAAAATATGGATAATTGGAATTTAATTATGAAAATAAAGGAAAATAGGAGAAAAGGAAGGTGAAGAGACAAAAAATTTCATGAGAGGGAAATTAGAAGGAAAATTAAGGAAATTGAATAAAATACAGACATCAATGATAGAGAGGTACCTAAGAATTAGTTCATTATTTTTACTCATTCTTCGATGAGGTTCACCAAATGAAAGACAAAAAGAACTTGGAAAAACAAGGAAAGCAAGGAAAGAAACGAGAAGGTTTGATAAACAACTTCAACAGGAGGATTTTTCAAGTAACAGGTCGCATGTGTGATTTCCTAGCCAACGTATGAATTCATGGTACACGAATTTGTTTACATTAGAGAAATTTTGAGGTAAAAAATGGACCTTAAAACGAAAATGTACATCCAAACTAAACTTTGTAAGAACCAACAGGATTTAATATGATCATGTCAACGATGGGGGATGATTCACCACTTCTGGAGTAAAATGTACAAATATTTAAAAATAAAAAAATAAAAAAATAAAAAAACTACTTTTTCAACTCGTATTTTCAACTTATCTCCCATTGGTTTTACTCAAATTTCAATTGGCAGCCCTCATTGGATGCACAAACTTATTCCTAATCCTAGGAGTACCCATGTTACATACTTTCAATGGACCCTACTACATGAAAAATGAGAAATACATGAAAAGAATGATTGCAATCACATTTTTTTCATGCATTTCTCATTTTTTGTGTAGAAGGGTCCATTGAAAGTATGCAACATGGTATTCCTTGGATGAAGAATTAAATTCCTCATCCAACGAGTGCCCCTACTTGAAATTTGAGTAAAATTGTAGGGAGATAATTTTAAAATATGAGTTGAAAATGTCGTTTTTTCCTTTTTCCCTCTAAAATTTCATGATGTAATCTAATATTAAATTATTATTTCCACTATTATTTTATAATATTCCTCAGGAGACCCATTTTAAACCTTAAAGTTTCTCTAATTTTTTGTTCATTTTTTGTCATTGGCATGATTTTTTTCCTAGTTTGACAATGGTTTTAGATTTGACTTTCCATTTATTGGATAACCATGGTGTGATGGGATTCATTTCTTGGTTGAGCTTTGAATTGCCAAAAAATTTTGGAACCAGGTGGGGTGGTATATGGAAAATTCCTAAAGGTTTAGGGGGGAAATGGTTGTATCTAGGAATCCATTGATAGTTGGGTGGAGACAGGAAAATTCCTGAAGGTATTGTGAAGGATTTTTGAGGCATCCAAGTTTTTTTTCCTTTTGTGATCTCTTTACTAATTTTGGAGAGATTGTGGTAGTTTGAGGGTGGAGTTGGTTTAACCTTAGGATTACGTTGGTTTTTTTTTCTTGGTTTATATCATGATATCCCATATTCATGATTGGAATATGGCACGAGGGTGATTTGTTGAAATAAATACTTGGTTCAACTAAATCTATGGTTGGGTGGTACATGGAAGTCCTTGACTTGGTTGGATTTTTCATAAGTTAATAAGATATATTTTTGTATTGTATTCTATGAGAATTTATACATGTTATTATGTGTCTTTGTCGGTTGTTCTATTATGGTTAAAATTTTTCTTATATGTTCGTTATAGGCATGGTTCTATAACATGTTCAATATATGGCTCTTGTTATGCTTTGATTAGTTGATGAATGGTTGATGAATGCATGGGATAACAAGTGTTATTTTAGATACTTGAGAGGGCATTATACCTTCTCAGTGATTCATAACTAAATAACAATGATTTACAGTTGGAGATGCATTCATGACCTATACCTTACATGGTTACCATGTGTTTGAAGAAATGGCTAGTATGTTATAGTTTGTCTAGGTCACGTTTGTTACTCAAGTTTCTATGTTTAGCCTTGTAATTATGTCATTTATAATTGTGAGAAGTTACAAGTTGTTGTAGGAAATGGTATGGAGGTTGACCTGGAAATGTGGCTAAGATATTAAGATAGAACCCTATGAGCTAGATATTTTGATCTATAGCCATACTCGGGCAGTGTTGTGAATGCGATTGGAGGTCTATAACCGCACTCTGGCCTTGGCATGCATGTGTTTTGGGCTCTAGGTCAGTGAAATAAGGTTCCAACTCCAGGATTGACCATATATGTTGTTTCTTCATCTCTTGGGTGATCTGTAGTCCCTGTAGGATGCCAATTTTTTGTTAATATGTCTCAGTTGTAGCCCTCACTTCCTTAACTAGAACAAGGAGGTCGGGTCATTTCATAGTGGCACTTTGTTTCACATTTAACCCGAGGTCTTGTAAAAGCCAGTAAATGTGGGAGAGGGTGATATTTATATATATAATCATTCAAACAAAAAAATTAAAAAAAATAAGAAATGTATGTTTTTATAAATAAACATATTTATATTATTTCAAGAAACTCTCTAAATATACACAAATATATTTTATCTTCTTTTTATAAATTCCTCTTACATTATAAATTCCATTGTGACCCACTTTCTTATTATAAATGCCATTATGTGAATAGCTCATTTCTTTAAAACTTCCATTTGATAATTCATTTGTCCATAACCATGTAGGCCTTAGTTGCCAAATAATTCTTCAATAGCAATTTGTGATATATTGACCGTCGACCTTGACCAACGAGGTACACCTTATCAAACTATTCCATTGAATTTCTAACTAAATCACTGTATTTCTAAAATTATTATAATGGTGGAAGTAAACTATATAAGAAATGTATCTAATCAATGTATATATTATTAACAATATTATTTCAATTGGATTTTCCATAAAATATGAATTGGAAGCAATTAAATTTTTTCTATTATTATTGAATATTTATTAATGTAGTAATTTTTATTTAAAATTATATTAAGAATATATAGAGAGTGTGTAAATAAAGTAATTATTTTATATTAATTAATCAAAAGGATATAATATTTTGATAACTAATTTTTTATTAAGAAAACCGGACTCATAAATATGCACTAAGCTTTTATCTCGATTACTCTAATATCATACACAACATAGTAATATAATAGTAGAAATAGTTTGTTGTTATAAGAGCCATTATAAAGCATGTATCTATATTTAGCATTAGTAGTAAATTTAATACTTAATTAATAAAAAAAAACACCCAAACATGTTAGGTTGAAGGAGAGTTCACCTAAATTGTTTCTGGATTTTCATTTTCCTCTATTGAGGCTGAAAAATCTACATCTGAAATTCTCTTGGATAGTAGACACAAATGGTTATCTAGTTTTTTTATTTACATTTTAAGGGAATTAATGTAGAGGATGACATAGTTTTGGGTTTACTCCACTCCACCAACACCTCCCCATAATTTTCTTTACTTTCTAATAGATATAAAAAATATAAAGATATTTGTTGTAAAAACCATGGTTGGTACTAGTGTTTGGGACCCATTGCCCCACATTTTCTTTAGTCTCTTCATCCTACAAAATATGCCTCTCCACCCAATATTTTTCTTCTATGATGTTTATTTCATTGATGGTTGTTAGTGGAGTGTACTCCCAGTATATATTCATTTAATTCTTGGATTTTTACGAAGCTCTCATGTGAGGTTTTCCATATCGCCCATCATGACCATAATATCCCTAACTTGTCCCAAGGTTAGGCATAATGAAAATTGAATGCATATTAAGAATGGAGTAATGAGACAACTAGGGACGAGGATGCCACAAAGATATCAAATACAAGGCAAACAACCAAGGATGTGACTATAGATAATTCAAAGGAAACCAATAAAGATAGTTGACCAACAATCTTAAGGGGAGGGAAGAGACAATGGGAACATGTTGACGCACATAGTATATAGACATCAAAACCAAATATGGAACCAAACTCGATTAAATTAAATAGAGTAGTATAGAAATACCAACATACCCACAGTAGAGAGGGCAGGGGTGGCCAAGCCAAGGTGTTTCATTTCTTAAAGAAATCAAGACCAATGGCCATGCTAATTTACATTGTGTTAAGAAAGGTGGCGAGGGAAACTTGTAATGAGGAAATTTGAGAGGAGACAAGATTTTCAGAGGCACTAAAAACTATGATTTCCCCATTAAAAATAAATGTACCACATGCTATAGGTAGTGCGGGCCACCTTTCTAAACCTTGAAGTGGATGTAAAATACCAGCAATGGCTCATTCTCATTAACATGTCTGATTATTAATTAATAACTATTAAAATGTTCCTATCTCTCTCTCTCTCTATACACACACACACACACACACACACAAGAACATTTAAATAATAATTCACTAAAATTACATAAGAAAATAGAATACTTGTCTATGTGAAAATGTGCTTGCATAAATTTATAATAAAGAAATGATTATCCCATCATTCATAGGAATCTATTGTTGACACCAACCTTAATATAGATATGAACTGTTGAAGGGTAAAGGATTTCCTTCTTGAAATCTCTCACAAAAATGATCCCAAAACTATGTCACCTGATCTAAATCAAAATTAGTTATAGCCATGATTACATTAACAACTTAAAATGATGAAGCTTTGGTAAAATCATTGCATTAGAGATCAAGATTTAGTAGGATAAATAAATTTAATGACAAAATTATTATATGATTTAATAATAAAAAAATTCTTCTATTGGAATATCATTCACAAGATTAAAAAATACGTGATTTCTATGCCATCAACAAGAAAATATTTGAAGAGCACATAACAACAACATCAATTCCCTCAATAAAATAGTGGGTGAGAGTCTCAACACATATAATTGTCATTTTATAGCATCACTACAACAAAAAATATATGTAGAAGAATGACACTATAATAATGTTAATGAAAATGGTAATTGTATCAGTTCAAAAATATGACTAAAATTATTGCATATTATTGATAATAAAATGCAAAGAAACATTAAGAAGACAGAAAGGCTCATCCAAGAGAGATAACATGAGAGAAATAATATATGAAGGAGGAGGAATGAATAGAGAAATAAAATTGTTGAAGAAGAAAACCCTTTAGAGAGTTAAAAACATGGAATGTGTATCCAGTCTTGCACGAAGACATGGATTTTCAAGATAATCCCTTAATTCCTATTACTTTTGATGGGTGGGGAGTTTTCATGAAGACATTTGGAAAATGAATGCTCTTTATATTTATTTTTACCCACATTTTCTTCCCATCACCTCACATAATATACCATCATGGTCATAACAACCATGAAATTTAATTCATTTCTTATATAGCTAAATCAAAGTAATGTCATTAACATAAATTATGTAGGAAAAAGTAACGACGTCAAAGTTTCTAGCTATTCACTAGTTAGGCATTGCTCTTCACAGTAGAAATGCATAAAACATCAATTCGAAGTTTCATCATTCCATTTTTAACTACATAGCCTAACACCCAATAAATTATCTACCTATAGAAATAATTAGGTATAATTATCTACAAATCAAAGGTAGGAATATCAGGTTTTATGTCTCTTTTTCTCAAATATATTTATGACACTCCATATGCATATATCCATTATTATTTAGATGATGTGTTTTCATGTTTAGATATGAAAATCATGATTGTGACATGTAAAAGGTTACTTTTTGATATCATAATTTATTCTCCATGTAATATTTTCCACCTTCAACTACACTATCTTGAGGAGACCTTGATGGAAGTTTAATTTGAATCAAAAACTTGCATAGGTTGTTATATGTATTCAATTGGTTTTTAGGAATAAAATTAAAACTTTCCCATATCATTTACAATGGATTATAGGGGATCAATGCCCCAAACTGTAGGTACAATTTGGAAAGGTTAATCGATAATGGATTTAAGAAACTGAATCTATGAGGGATCAAACGAGGGAACCAAAATATCCATACATAAAACAATACATCAAAGGAACGAACGGTTGGAGGAAATTATGTGCTTAATGGCCTCTATAGAATAAAAATCCATGATGAAGTAACCATGGGTGTAGGATATAGGTGTATTATTTAAGGAGAGGCTTCTAGCTTTGAGATATCCATTGTTGTAGGTCTAAGAGGTAAGGTTAGAGTCCATTGAAACTTTTTTTCAAACCATGGCACTAATAGAACTGTATTTTCTTAGTAACCTTTTAATCAAGAGAAATTACAAGGATTTATGTCTTTCTCTATAAAAACAATCATTGGACAAAGAGTTAGAGGACTTATTAGAAATTTTTGGTTCCACAATATTATCAAAATATTTCCTAGACTTAGTGGGTGACTTAATTGATTGGGACAAAGTTACATTCTTTATTTTCATAGCTTTAAAACCCCACATAAAAGTATTTTAATGTTGATTGTTTTTCTCAAAGGAATTGAATTGCTTCCTTGGAAGAGGCATTATCAATTACTATAGTCATTCTTAGACATTTTCCCACCAATATGTCAACTAAATCAATGCCTTTAATCTTGAATACCAAGAAAATATAAAATTTCACTGTATTCAGTCATATTAAATTTCACCTCCATGTGTGTTTTCAATTCATTGAATTCCTACAAATTCTTATAAAAATTAATGACATCATATAAATAAAAATATAATATTAAGAGACTCCCACCACAAAACTTGATGTAAACACTTTAGTAATTTTTGAAAAACATGTTTTTTCAAGTACTCATATATACCACACGGTACAAAGTCATACATGATTTCTTCAATCCATAGATAGACTCCTACAACCTAAAAATCAATCATTTCCCAATTTCACTTTTTTCTATATTTTTCATGTGTATTTTCTTCCCAAAATATCCACTTGGGAAAGTTTCATTTACATTAATTTGATGCACAAGTATATCTTACATAATATTAAGTGAAAATAAAACCTTTTGTGATGACATGTACCATGAGTGATTTTTTTTTGATATCCAACTCTTGCACCATGAGTATACCCACCAATCATGCTTCATACCATTTAATTAGACAATTTTACTTGATCTTGAAAACATATTTTTGACCAATTACAATCCTTTTGCGAGTTTTTTTACAAAATACTAAGTTTAATTTTATATGTTGATTCAAGTTCTTCATCCACAACATTTCTCCATTTCCTTACACTGACACCCTCAACTTCTCCTTGTATATTCACATGATCCAAAATTATTTAACCTCGTAAAAACTCATATATTAACTAGTGTGATGGTGATGAAATGAATGGAATCCATGGATATTGATGACTTGAGATTACATCCTCCACTTTCTTCAGTTCAACTTTTTTAGGATGTAAGCCTTATAAAACATTATTTTCCTCACATTTAACAAGTTCTTCCACCTATTTAACATATGGGGATGAATTCTAATATCAATTTTTGTGGTTCCAAAAGAACCAACACCAGTATAATCAACTTGAAATCTAAATATTGAAACAAGATTCTAAACAACACATTTCCCACTCCACTAACAATGCATTTGCATCAAATATAACAACGCTACTATTTGTAAGTTTCTTTTTCACTATATCATGTGTTCTATAGAAATATAATTCATTATCATGATATTCAAACATGATGCAAATTACACTTTTTTCATCCATATTATTTCTCTTTCAATTTATCACACAAACATAGCCAAGGTATATACTCTCCTTTAATTATAAAATGATTAATGACCTATATTCCTTGGCGAACTAGGAGTAATTGACTATTATAATTCTATAAAGGGAAACTTCTCTTGAATATATTTTATTGTTGTAATTAAACTAACCCAAAAGGTATATGGATAAAATTCATTCTTTAACATGCACTAAGACCTCTCCATGAGTGGTGCATTCTTCCTCACATTGACACCATTTTATTGCAATGAATGGGGCATGGTATATTCATTATCAACACAATTTGTTGGAAAAGGGAATCCTTGCTTTTGTAGGGAACACTTTAGGGATTTTAAGTTATAATTATGGAAGACAAGAGGAGGAATACATGTTCTCCTCCACTAAAGTACATGGAGAAATAGATTTTGGGAAATGCCTTCAAGAAAAGGAAACATTTGAATGGTATGGATCTCTATTTGAAGGCATCTTATGGAAAATTTCCCATGAAATAAGACGTCTACTCTTCCCCCACCCTCCACCCCCCTCCAAGGGAAGAAAGTCCATATGAGAAAAAAAATAGGGGCAACATCAAGATTTAAATAGCTTTGAACGAGTCAAAAAGAAGAAAATAAAAATTGAATGGGGGACATGGATAAAAATTAATTTTTTTACCCCAAAACCTCGAGAAAATGTCAGTAGGGGTATTTTTAGGTCTAAAATGAGCATCCTAAGGAAATTATAAAATAATAGTGGAAATAATAAAATAATATTAGATCACATCATCGAATTTTAAAGGGAAAAAAGAAAAAACTACTTTTTCAACTCGTATTTTAAACTTATCTCCCTATGGGTTTACTCAAATTTCAAGAGGGAACACTCATCGGATTCAAAAATTGATTCCTCATCCAAGAAGTACCCATGTTACATACTTTTGATGGACCCTGTTACGCGAAAAATGAGAAATACGTGAAAAACATGATCGAAATCACCTTTTTTCATGTATTTCTCATTTCTCGTGTAGGAGGACCCATCAAAAGTATGAAACATGGGTAATATTTGGATGAGGAATTAAATTTTAAATCCAATGAGTACTCCCACTCGAAATTTGAGTAAAAAATTAGGGAGATAAATTGAAGATACAAGTTGAAAAAGTAGTTTTATTATTTTGTTATTTTTTAATATATTTTCTTTTTTACCCCAGAACTGGTGAATCATCCCCCATGTTTGACATCATCATCTTGAATCCTACTAGTTCATAAAAAGTTTATTTTGGTTCTACATTTTTCGTAGGAGGGCTATTTTAGACCTCAAAATTTCTCTAGTGAGTACAAGATACCAGTGAAGGTAAATTAAACTCCATAAATAATTCCTTCCCCTCCCTTGATGATCTTGCACCCAACCTCTGAAAACCTTAGCTGCTTAAATCATTGCAAAAGTCGGATTTAAGCCTCCCCTAGTGTCTCGTACATAGGAATACTTCTTCCCCAACCCCCAAACATAGGGTAAAGGTTGAAGAAAATAATGATGATCCCATAAAAGTAAGGGGTTGATTTAGTTATGACCTCCTTATCCCTATAAAACCTAGTTCTTACCCAAAACGGAAACCTCTATTATGAAAACTCCATTAAAAAGGGATCAAGTATGATGCAAACATATATGCTCGGGGAAATTTTTTTAATTGCTTAAGCATGTTTTATATCTATATCTTTTTATGCAATTTCTTATGATCTATTCGTGCTCCTAAATAAAAGGACCAAAAATTGCAAGAAGTTAGAATAAACTTTAACAAAACCCACCCCATCTTGTCACATAAAGGAAGAAAATTATAATTAGATAAGTCACTAAATTATGTATTTTTTATAAGGGAATTATTGTTTTTTTTTACTTAATATAATTAACTCAATTAAAAAATAGTTATTATATTACTCCAATATTTATAATTTATAATTTTTAAATTTTGAAAAAATATACGTTACAATAAATATTATTTTAATTATTTTTTTTCTTTTAATTGAAAAGACATAAAGAAATATATAACCTCCAAAATTATTGTAGGAAACATATCATGATTTCGAGAATGTTTCTCTGGTTGACATTGACTAACACTCATCTTTATGCTAAATGTTGGCAGTGGTGAGGAAAAAGCTTCGTGGGTGACATCTTCATGATAGAGTAGAATGAATGACCAGGCCCTCTTGGCCTAGTCCCGTTACTTATTTTAGTTTTTGGTAGCTATTGATGATCACTCTCAACCATCCTTGTCAGTCGTCAAAGCTTCATCACCTTCAAATCCTCCTAATCTCACCCTAGTTGGCATAGGCTTAAGATATATCAATGTTTAGCATTGTCTTTTCTCTTAATTTTCACTTTTCAACCCTAAGTTAGCATGGAAACTACTCTATACAATCAGTATTGGTCAGTGGTTATTCAAGTTTTCAATGCTTCTAAACTCTCCCTCTTCTCTTCTTATTCTCTCTCCTCTGTAGTTAAAATTCTCAGAGAATGAGATTGGGCTCATTGGAGGGGTGGGGGTAGTCATATTAACACTTGAGAAAGGGTCTAAGCCCAAGCCTCGACAGATTGATATATGGATCATACATAATTGAGGGTATAAAAAGAGATCTCTAATAGTGAACATGAATGAGTGGATTGGGGACTAGAACTCTCAGATTCTAAAATCATGGTTGAGCTGGAACACTGGGTTCCAAACTTAGGTGCAACCAGTATTTGCACATGGTGGGCTTGTATTGGAACGTTACGAATTTGTACGGACAAGTGATTTTTGACTATAATGACACTAGAGATGAGCTCCTCATTTGCATGGAAGAGCTCCATCTGTTATACCATATTATGGATGAAAGGATGCATATAATGGATATTTATCTTATGCATAGTAGATACTAACATATGCTTGGTCCACTGGCTTTCCTTATTTCAAATGCTTAACTTCATGGGTCTTCTTGGAATGGTAGCACTACAAGTTTATTTTTCATATTTTTTGGTATCCAACACCGATGTTAATATTATGTTTTCTTTCTATTCATCAGGATTATATTCCATTCACAACCAAATTTTTGTAGGTCATGTTACTTTGATCTCGACATCCTACCAGCGCCATATATCTAGTCAAGGAAATTTTGAGGCAAGCCTTGATTAGTTCTCAAAGTCATTCTATATTAGAATTGATCATGCAATTTATCTTCGGAAATGTATTGTACATATTTACAAATATAATATAAATTATATGAGCTTTAAAAAAGCTATCTAACCCCCTTAAAGACTATTTTATTTTTATTTTTTGAAATAATAAACATAAACAATTATCTAACCTAATAAAAAATATTTTATTATTAACTAAATAAAATTTAAAAATATAACTTTTTAATTTTAAACATAAAGTTTATTTTCCCAACATTTAGCTGATTAAATGGATTGACTAACCTAAAATGTTCTAAATATACCTTTATTTATCATTTAACATACCAAAGTTGTAATTTATTTTGTAAAATTTATTATAGAATAAGTTATTTTTTTATAAGAAGTAACACAAAATTAACTTGTACGGTATTAAATAAACTTATAAATTTTTTTACTAAAATCTAATGTAAAATTTAGCTTATTCAATATTACATGTGCTTGTATGGTATATCAATGATGCCTTTAGTATAATTTAGTGCTAGAACAAGACCTGTCTCCTTAAAAAAGGAAATAGATATATAATATTAATTTTAAAAAAGTACCTATTTCCTTATAATTTGATTTCAATGATTCAAAGGTTCTTGTCATTTTTGTTGCCCACATAGTTAGGTGTTTTAATTTAATAGATATGAGTCCATTAATGATGTTATTAATGAAACCATTAATTTATTCTAAGTGCATTTAATTATTTTCCTTTATAATTCTTTGCCTTAGCTCAAGTGTGGCTTTTATGCATTTGATGGTGGTATTATGAGAGGGGCCTCTAGTGGGAACTAACAGGTTTATATTGGACTTCATCTAGTGTTTCGAGAAATAACTCCCTAGAGGTCGTTGGATCGGAAACCTCCACAGATTGGGGCATACTATTCAAGAATGACTCACAAAACCAAACTTGTACGCTAAAAACTAGATATTATTGGTTGTAGAACTCACCCGTAGATCCTACGTCTGATGTAGATCCCGCAGGATCCAAACCTCAGGCAACTCTTCTTCCTCTTCAACCTGAAAATAAAGAAGAAGCGTGTACAGGAATCTAGTTGTACAGCATATGTCTTTCCTGAATGTCAGTATAATCCATGTGAAACATCATATAAACAATAATAAATGTTTAATTAACAGTATTTTCACATATATAAGCAGATATTAACACGTGAATTTGGAAACAAGATGGTTCTTATTCATTACGAACAGCATGTACAATAATAGAAAGGTGGAGAGATCACCTGAATCCTTCCACGATCATCGAACAGACCGTCGTTTGGATCCATCTAGCCCTTTCCTCGCAAGGATTCTTCCAAGACTTGTGCACACGAGATGACATATAAGCTAATGAAAATCTCTAGGAAACAAGGGTTTCCTATAAATACCTGGGAAGTCCAGGAGGCACTGGAAATCAGACTTGAATTGGGCTCTAACAGATTATAATGTCTCTAATTTTTTTCTCTCCCTTAGGCCATGCATATGAGGGGATTTTATACTCCCTCAAAGTAGTTTCAATTAGTTGGAAACAGTTGGCCATGGGCTGGGGTGGTTGAAATACGGGAATAACCATCAACCCAGCCTCGAAAATAGGGTTTTTTTATATATTTTTAATGATTTTAATGGCATACGCGGAAAAGTATCTCTGGACTAGCGTAGACACACGGAAAATTCTGGGCATATCCGCGTATGGGTTTTGAAACACTGTTTTTTATGAACTTTATTCAAGTGTGTGGGAAAGGGTGCCCAAGGCCAAAGAGACAATCATGAATCACATGAGGATAAAAAATGATGCTATAACAGATGCCCCCTAATATATGAGGTCAGAAGGGGTATATGATGGCCGAAATGTATTATGTGCATAGAAAGAACTTCGCGAGGACAAGAGAAGACTTCACCAGATTTCATCCTTCCAAAAACCAATGAAAGAAAACAGAGAGTCAGCTCATGTCTGAGGCGAGCATACCCATGCTCAGTCAAAAATATATCCATATAGAAAGTACAAAATATATCCAGAATGTATACAGTTATAGCTAAACTGAAAGTACACAATGAATCATCTGAGCACGGCCCGAAAGTACAAGTTGGAATCAATGTCCAAGTATCACATATATAAAACTGATCAATGATGTTGAAAATAGATGTCTGATCACAAAAGTAACAGAATCTCCAGGTACCAAATCATAAGGGGTGGAACACATGGTACAATCACGCAACTCAGAAGCCAACATATAGGATGCTACTGTACTGACACTGCAACATATAAGGGTGGATGACATCACTGGCAGAAACTTAATGGATTGTCAAAAGTGAACCGAAACATGCTAATGCAACCTGAGGTCTTCACCGATCACTATGACACAATTCTACACAATGGGAATAAATGAGCTGAAGTCAACCATGTGAGAAATAATTTGATTACTGGTCAATAATGTATACCATTAACAAACATGAGACGACCCACCGATAATAATAATGAGTGTCAAGGTGCCCCAGTACAATCTAACAAGTGCAAATGAATGAGTTGAAGTCGAACACTTGGAAGAATCTACCAATTAGGAGGCAATAATGAATCCCCACTGTCGATAGCGAAGAGTCTGCCACTGATGAATGCAAACCATAAGGTACTGACAAAAGACTCTAGATCTTATTCCCAAAGCAATGAGTTGGATTCGATGGGAAAATATTTGCTGAAAGGAAGGAATTAAGGCATCTCACATCAGTCCAACATGAGTGTAACTCGCAGGCCAATATTTGGAAGGAATCAGACGAAGCAGAGTGATGGAACCAAACTGAAGTACATTTCTAACATGCACAAGATGAAGCAAGCGCATGGAAGAAACCCTCTGAACCAACCAATAATGAAAGCTGACATAGAGGCGAGATATCCACCGATAGGGTCAAATGGAAATCAATGTACTGCACGAATCCCAAGTGTGATAATGTATGTTGACGTCGAACACAAGGAAAACCACTCAGTCAAAGACCCATAATGATGATCAAATGCCGAGCACAAGGTCACCTATCAATGATGGAAATAGGGCCAGGGTGCGGCTCTAGGTTTACTCTCAGAGCAATATGTCGTAGTCGATAAGAGACAAACCCACTAACAAGAAGTCAATGGGGACCTTCTCAAACCATCACGATGAAAGACCAAACATATGATGTGATAGAACAAGATACTGACAATACTGGGAAGGTCGACTGCATAATAAGTCAAGAGACACCACAGAATGGCTGACCATGGTTGAACTTCCCTTGAATAAAATCATGACTCGTGATGACCATGGCAGTAAATAATGACACTGTACCAAAGGGAGTGGTGTCATACCCTTCTAGGGAAGTTAATTACAACCTAGGAAAGTGGTGTCATACCATTCTAGGGAAGTTAATTACAACCTATTGGATATCCTTTTTAATGGGTCTAGTAATTTGGTTACACCCTCTTCGGGGGACCCGACCATGGTGCACTCTGATTTACTTCCAATATCTTCTATGGTAGAGGAATTCCTCTTATCATCAAGAGGGGTCACTTCCTTGGAATATTCAAATGTCTCATGCATACCACATCGAGTGCATTCCTATGGAACAATTTATTTCTCTCCCCCATCTAGGATTTTGTTCTCTCCGTTAGATGCTTCATCCAATACACTTCTTGGGAAAATATGAAGAGAGTTTTTTTGTTCAAATGTCAAGAATATTGAAAAAATAGAGAAATGCAGGATGAAATATTCACTATTGTAAAAAGTGATGATGATACCTTGGAAGACTATCTAGAAATATTTATATACATCCACCAAAGTTCAAAACACAAATTTCATCCACGTAATTTTAGAACCTTGTTCTTACATGGGCTTACTGATGATGCTAGAAAAAATTGAATTTGTTAGGACAAGGGGATATTGCTCAAAAATATTTTTATCAGATTTATGACTTGTACAGGAAGCTCTCATGAAACCAATGTATATCTGGTAAACAATTTTGAAGTGGAAATAATTAACTTGGATCTACATATGCTATGATCATTGGTTTGGAGAATAAAATGTACAATATGAAAATTGAAATAATAAACACCATTAGAAAATAAATAGAATATTTGAAATTTTAACAAAAACTTGTAGAAGAGTAATAGTCATTGTATATTTATTGTCCAAAGTGTAGGAAAAATCATCTTTTAAGAGAATTTCCTTCTGATGTTAAAGATGCTAATAAATGTGTGATTTGTGTCGGAAAACATACTGCTGAGGAGTGCCCTTCTATACCGCGATTGAAAACAGCATTTGAAGGACATAAATCTGAACCTGGGGCATTACATGCTATGGGAGCATGAAAAAATTGGACTCAGGTAGGTGCAGGTATGGTTCCTAAACATGGACCACATTTTTTCAGTTATAATGCACCACCGTATTCCTATCATAATACAAATCACTCTCAACCTTGGCAGCATGGGAATCACTTTTTGTAATGGAAATCTCCTCAACCTTGGGAACAAGGGTGGAAGGGATCAACCCATTCTTATTATTCCTATCATGAACCCCATGCAATCATGTCCTCCTACATATGCACCTTATCTAATGCCACAACCATCATTACTATTCTTACCTCAACAAATTTAACTTATGACACCATTACATTTACCTCCATCTTTTCGACCACCCCAACTTCCTGCTCAAGCATTACCAAACCCTAATAATAAGGTGGTATAAATAATTCATTCCATTGGATAGCTCCCTTAACCGTTTTATCAGACCATGTCGGTTGGGGTCAATGACCTTCAATTAAGATTGGGGAGGGTAGTAAAACCAGAAGAAGAAAAAAACAACTGATGGTGATTATCGAGGAGAAAAGTGAGGAGGAAACTCCTAATCATTCGAAAGGAGATGTCACCATTCAACCTATCCCCACACCTTTGAAAATTTTTCCATCTTCTTCAAACTGTCCTCCCTGTTTAGAGAGGCTAGTTATGGAGAAGAATGACCCAAATCCCAAGTCTAGTCTTGCTTCTGAGCTTAGGGATCATTTTATAAAGGTCCCTTGGCTTCAAGCTATCAAATAGATACCCATATGTACAAAAATCATTAGGTAACTCGGTCTTAATAAGCTAGAAAGGAAAATAGTAGAACCTTGAACCATTTAGTTCATTCGAAGAGCAGCCGAGTTGATGGGAGGATGTGAAGAAATGAATAAATATGCCAACCGTGGAAACCTGGTTGTTTTTGTTTATATAGGTGACATCCTTATCCCCAATGTGTTAATATACATAGGGGTGGCCATTAATGTTGTGAACAAGAAAACCATGGATCAAATTGGGTTGGTTCATATTCATCCTACCCCTATTGTGCTTGAACTTACAGACATATCCAAAATCAAGCCAAAAGGTGTGCTGGATGATGTGGTTGTTTGAATTTATTCTTTGGAATACCCCTCAGATTTTGTTGTGCTTCAGCCAAAAAAATCTTGTTGGAGGACACCCATTGATTTTGGGATTACCATGGCTTCCCAAAGTCGATGCTTATATTGGGTGTTGTTCTGGTGATATGTAAATTTTTCATGGAGATGCTAGGAATAAAGTTACCTAATATCTACCTACTAGATCTATACAGGAGCTTCGAGATACCTTATGGCTAGACTAGAGTAGTGATGAGGAGACTCAATTTTTTTCTTTGATACATCATCACATTGAGTCAACTAGGGAGGGTAAGATACGAGACTTCTTGAATAATATAGATACAATGCCAACTTTTGACTCACTTCGTCAAGTCTTTAGCCTATATTTTCAAGAAATTCACAATTCTCAACCTTCTTCACTAAAGGGTCTACCAGCACCTCCCTGTACTCTCCAACTTGAAACCACTCTTGTTGAGATTAGTCTAGGAAAATCCTTATACATCATCTCAGACCTGGATTCATCCAAACAAGAGAAGCTTATGAGTTTGTTGCAAGACCATCTTGATGCCTTTTCATGGAATTATGAGCACATGAAAGGAATTTCTCCTGAAGCTCGTACTCACCATATTTATATTCAGGAGGGAGTCGAACTTGTTTGACAACCAGGAACTTGAACCTCACGCTAAGATAATTTTTGAAGCAAGAATTATAGAAAATCTTAGACGTTGATTTCATTTATCTTATATCTAACAACCAATGGGTCTCTCCGTTGGTGATAGTCCCGAAGAAGGATGGGAGATGACACATTTTATTCGATTATAGAGAATTGAATAAAGCTACTCTCAAGGATTATTTTCCCCTTCCTTTTATCGATCAGGTGCTAGACACCCTTGCTGGAATAAATTACTTCTCATTTTTAGATGGCTTTAGTGGTTACAACCAAATACAAATCTCACCCGAGGATCAAGACAATACTACCTTCACATGTCCATGGGGGACGGTCACCTATCGAGTGCTTCCCTTTGGGCTGTGTAATGCCCCAACTACCTTCCAAAGGGCAGTTTTGGCTATTTTTACTAACCTCGAGTGTGTCAAAATCTACATGGATAATTTTTTAGTAATTGGTGATTCATACAAAGGAGCCCTCAAGAGCTTAGAAAAAGTGCTTTTTAGTTACCAAGAATCTCACCTTTCTTTGTGTGATAAAAAAATTAGATTAATGTGCAAAGAAGGAGAAGTTCTTGGTCATCTTTTTTTGGTCAATTTACTAGCTAAACTAACACCAATATTTAATTATCAATCTGGGTTTGTAAAACTTGAAATCATGTCCAAAATATATGGATTTAAACTACACTCAATTTTAGAATACAAATTATCGAACTTGAAATAAATGCATATTAAAAATATAAAATTAACTAAGTAATTTATAATTCAATATGTAATAAGCAGGAAAAGAGGCTCCTAACTTAGGAGAACCAGGTTGACCTTCTCTGCTATACTACTTCATGAACAGAAATCAAAATAACTGATGAACAATAGCTTATGATGCATAAAAGAATAAGAGAAGAAGCTCCTAACTGAGTAGGTCCATGTTGTCCTTCTTTATAATTTTATTCTTCATTAATACCATTGTATGAAAACTGGAAATTTAGAAAATAACTTAAACAAAAGAAAGGAAGATGAATTCTAGCTTTTATTCTTTGATCAGATAGAAGGAATTTTTTACTAAAACTTTTGTTTGACCCTTCATATGCAGATCATAATTTAAAATAATATTCATCAACAAACATAAGAAATTTCCATACATCTAAATAACTGAGTAAACATGGAGCAAAACTAGTTTATGAAATTTCACCTAAATTAAACAAAAAGTGTACTTAACTCAGTGTGGGGGCTCTCCACCCTTGCCTTGCACACTGAAATAAATTCTCAACTACTACAAATCAATCAATCATTCATCACATTGAATAGAAAAAAGAATATAGAACTGGTTTCTCCAATTAACTGACAATATTCATAAATCTCAAAATGAAATCATACAAATTCTCCATGTTCATGCCTTCAATGTTCTTGGCTTAAATAGAAAAATATTAAAAAAAATTGAATAAAATGTCTCTAACAGTAATATGAATCCAAATCGCATATATCTTGGTTGAAATCATCCATCCAATCACACAAAATCTAGAAAATCCCACAAAATACTAATTTTGGCCTATTTCCTAGGGATTGTATGAAAGATAGGTGATGTTTGAGCAGCTTTGACAGGACATGTTTTAGCTCGATCTAACCAAAAAAATATGTAAACATCCATCCTTGTTTCCCAAGGTTTCTAAATATGTTCTTAGCTCGTGCCCAGGTGTCCTGCAAATATGACTTCAATGGAGCTATTACGCGAATTTTTAGTTCTGTCCAAAAATGCACTTAAAACCCAATTTTTGTAAAAATATCTAAACATTGAAAAACATAATTTGCTTACCTGATTATGAATAAAGTGGTAAAAATAAGGTTTTTATGGACGGAATATGGTTGGACATAATGGAAATTAGGTGGATTTTAATAAGAAAAATCTGATAAAAAACGAGGGCCAACATCCCCCCCTTACTTTAAAGCATGTACTCATGCTTGCCTCTATCTCTTTGACCTTCTCCTTCTATATGATGACTGCCTTACTAATGTACCTGTGACTCTAGCTCCTAATGCTAAAGCTTCCTGATGAGTAGCCTATAAAAGGATTTCAAGACCCTCATGCCTTTTTCTCTTTTATAAACCTTTGTTTTAATTTCATGTGGAGAGAAAGCTTTTATTTTAAAAATTTAAAACACACTTTTTGGAAAATACTCTGTCAAAATGCCTCTAAGAACAATCTTCTCATCACTACTACTTTTGAAACAAGTTCACTTTTGATTTCTAGGCATCTACAGTTTTGATTTTTCCCTCGACATTTAAAATCAACACCTAAAAATGAATTCTGAAAAAAATAAAAAAGTAAAAATAAATAAATAAATAAACATACATACATACATACATACATACATACATACATACATACATACATATATATATATATATATATATATATATATATATATTCATTTACCCCTCTGTATCTCTTCAAAAATTAAAATGAAATCTAGAAATGAGAATTTTTTTTCATTTACCCATCCATGTTTCTTTTAAAAATTGCAATCAATTTTCTAGCAATTAATTAGCCCCTCCCTCTGTTTTTTTTTTTAAATCAATCTTCTGCAGTGAATAGTCACGAATACGAGGAGATTTATTTATTTTTTTACTATTATGCACTCACCAATACCACTTGACACCATTGTGCATGAGATCTGTTTTGGCATTTTGTGTAAATGAGAATGAAACTAAGGTCTTGAACTTGAAGTTTTTAACCCCAATCTTGCATTTGGAACTTTGATCTTGAACCTACACTGCCAACAACGGAATTGGGCTACGTTTTCAATTAGATAACTAGAGTCTTTGGATTTTGAAACCATGTAACTATAACTTCGACTTGGAGTTTCCACTAACATCCAATTTAAACAAATGTTTGACCTCGATTCCTAACTAAACTCAAAACACTCCAATCAGTCTGCAAAATAAGGGTTGAAAGAACCAGGAAAATATCACAAATAGTAGTGAATTTGAGAAAACTATTTGTGACGAGTCTAATTTGACTCATTATGAAGAAAACCAATGTTTTTTATTTTTCAAATTTCAATTTCGTTTGCGCAGAAAAGACAACGAAAAATAGTGGCTGCTTAAAATTTCTAAATTTTTGAAAATGTAGTTGAATTCAAGATATGGTGTTGGAATACTTACCTCCTTCTTCCACTGCTAGTTAGCTCAAAATCCATTATTCTTTTAACTGTGCAGGATTTGGATATAGTTGATACTATTGATACATTCAAATCATATATTTTAAAGATTAGTTCTCTGAAAATCATATATTTTGTTTGACCCTTCATATGTAGATTATACTTTAAAATAATATTCATCATCAAACATAAGAAATTTCCATACATCTAAATAACTGAGTAATCATGGAGAATAACTAGCTTATGAAATTTCACCTAAAATAAACAAAAAGTGTACTTAGCTTGGTGTGGGGGCCCTCCACCCTTGCCTTGCACACTGAAATAACTTCTTGACTACTAAAACTCAATAAATAATTCATCACATTGAACATAAAAAAGAAGATAGAACTGGTTTCTCCAATTAACTGACAATATTCATAAATCTCAAAATGAAATCATACAAATTCTCCATGTTCATGCCTTCAATGTTCTTGGCTTAAATAGAAAAATATTAAACAAACTTGACTAAAATGTCTCTAATAGTCATATCAATCCAAATCACATCTATCTTGGTCAAACTCATCCATCCAATCACACAAAATGTAGAAAATCCCACAAAATACTAAGTTTGGCCTATTTCCTAGGGATTTTATGAAAGATAGGTGATGTTTGACCAGCTTTGACCAGGCTTGTTTTAGCTCAATCTGATCGAAACAACATGTACACATCCATCCTTGTTTCCAAAGGTTTTTAAATATGTTCTCAGCTCATGCCCAGGTGTCCTACAAATATGACTTCAATGGAGCCATTACGAGAATTTTTAGTTCTGTCAAAAAATGCACTTAAAACCCAATTTTTGTAAAAATATATAAAAATTGAAAAACATAATTTTTTTACCTAAATATGCATAAATTGGTCAAAATAAGGTTTTTATGGATGGTATATGGTTATATATAATGGAAATTAGGTGGATTTTAATAAGCAAAATCTAATAAAAACGAGGGCCAACATCTCCTCTTTACTTACTCTCAAGCATGTCCTCATGCTTGCCTCTGTCTCCTTGACCTTCTGCTTCTATATGATGGCTTCCCTACTGATGTACCTGTGACTCTAGCTCCTAATGCTGAAGCTTCCTGATGAGCATCCTGTAAAATGATGTCAAGGCCCTCATGCCTTTTTCTCTTTTATAAATCTTTGTTTTAATTTCATGTGGAGAGAAGGCTTTTATTTTAAAAATTTAAAACACACTTTTTGGAAAATACTCTGGAAAAATGCCTCTGAGAACAATCTTCTCATCACTACTGCTTTTGAAACAAGTTCACTTTTGATTTCTAGGCATCTACAGGTTTGATTTTTCCCTCGAAATTTAAAATCAACACCTAAAAATGAATTCTAAAAATAAAAATAAATAAATAAACACACATATATATATATATATATATATATATATATATATATATATATATATATATATATATATATATATATATATATTCATTTACCCCTCTCCTCAAAAATTAAAATGAAATATGGAAATGAGATTTTTTTTTTCATTTACCCATCTCTGTTTCTTTTAAAAATTGGAATCGATTTTCTGGCAATGAATTAGCCCCACCCTCTATTTTTTTTAAATAAATCTTCTGCAGTGAATAGTCACGAATACGATGGGTTTTTTTTACTATTATGCACTCACCAATACCACTTGACACGATTGTGCATGAGATCTGTTTTGGCATTTTGTGTAAATGAGAATAACACTAAGGTCTTGAAATTGATGTTTTTAACCCCAATCTTGCATTTGGAACTTTGATCTTGAACCTACACTGCCACCAACGGAATTGGGCTATGTTTTCAATTAGATAACTAGATTCTTTGGATTTTGAAACCATTAAACTATAACTTGGACTTGGAGTTTCCACTGACATACAATTTAAACAAATGTCTGACCTTGATTCCTAACTAAACTCAAAACACTCCACTCATTTTGCAAAATAAGGGTTGAAAGAACCAGGAAAATATTGCAAATAGCAATGAATTTGAGTAAACTATTTGTGATGAGTCTAATTTGGCTCATTCTGAAGAAAACCAATGTTTTTATTTTTCAAATTTCAATTTCGTTTGTGGAGAAAAGACAACGAAAAATACTGGTTACTTAAAATTTCTGAATTTTTGAAACTATTGTTGAATTCAAGATATGGTGCCGAAATACTTTCCTCCTTCTTCCACTGCCAGTTAGCTCGATATCCATTATTATTTTAACTGTACAGGATTTGGATATAGTTGATACTATTGATACATTCAAATCATATATTTTAAAGATTATTTCACTGAAGGATTCAATTTTCCGGATTTTAGGGATGAAATACCAACCTTCTCTTTTTTTAAAAAGCCACTACGAACTTGGAAAGTTTGATTTGTTATCTAATCTGATAGCTTTTTAAAAACTAGCTTATCCTCATTCCCAATTTAGCTTAAACACTGTGATTTAGGGAATTTTCAACTTACAACTCAATTTTAGAATTTGTCATTGTAATTAATGAGATATACTCCATATTTTTTTAATACCATATAGCTCAGAAACTTCTTCGATTTGCCCCTTGCAAAAAAGTGTCCAGTTCTCTTCAAAACTAATAAAAAAAAATTGTTCACCGTGTAAAAAAAACAACTTAAAAATCCATGACCACATTCTTCAATCTCCATTTTTCAAAAATTTTCACAAAATTCTCCTCTTTGCTTTTAAAATTTCATTGTACATATGAAAAAAAAAATTCTCACTATATATGTAAATCTCATTATGCGTATGATGATTTTTTTATTGAGAATGAGAAAAAAAATTGGCTCACTGTGTATGAAGTTGTCACTATGCATATGAAAGATATGACTACATTTTTCATATGAGAATAAAAAAAACTCAATCTGTATGAAGATTTCTCTGTGCATATAAAAATAGGACTGCATTTTTTTTTTCAATTTCACAACCATGCATGAAAGAAAAATCTTGATTTGAGCTCTATTACCTGATTTGGTAGTGACTTGAAGACGTTTCTGAGTTATTAACTCATGTTCCTGTGGTTGAACAGTGTTATTTTTATTATCATTCCTCTTCAACTCTGAGGATTTACTCATTACACAGGTGGTGAGGTCATTTAAATGGTGGCATTTTTTTGCAATTTATAACTGGAATTTAACTCCAAATTGAATGACACATCCCCAACGAATGTCTGAAACTTAATATTCCTAAAATCCGTTCAAATGCTAGAAATAAGGAAGCGATTTCTTACCTCTTCATTTTGTGTATTTTCTGGAATTTGTTGGTGATCTTGGTCAAATTGTTGTAGCAAAGATCTCGGCTTGTAACCCTCTTTGTTAAAACCAATGCGCCCTTCTTTATTTCTCCACAAATTCTTTAGTTTTTTTTCTCACTTATTTCTAATGCAACTTCTTCTCTACATATGATTTCTCTACATCATGCATCCTTCTCCTTAATTTTTCATTTTTCTTGCTTATTTTCTCCACAATCTAGGGTGTTGTATGAACGCATGTGGATGCACAATGTTACTCCCTTTATTTATGAGCTAGAATATAGCTATGATGGTGGAAGAAAGGCTTATCTCAGAGCTTGGTTTCACTGTAATGGTGAAGGATAGCTATAGCATAGAGTTTATTTTGAATATATTTTGACTGTTTTTCACATCCATCCATGTCTTGACTTGCGTACATGTGGTTGCGTATGTGTCACTTTGTGTACTCACTCCATGTACACTCCACCTTTCCATGATGTAGTCCATGTCTTATCACTGTAATCCTCCACGTTTTGTGATGTTTACCTTCATTCATGGCTCATCCATATTTCTTTCATGCTCATAAATTTATTTGCATGCCTACTTTGGTTTATAATTTTCATGTCCTTTCATTATTTTCCACTTGTTTGTATGATATACATTGCATTGCATTTTTGTATATTTCATATAGTTTACATGCATTGGTTTTCATTTCATACATTAGTTTTTGTCATCTTGCGTATTTTTGTTATTTTTATTTCTTATCTTTAGAAATGACTATATGATAGGTGATTTTAAAAATATATATATATTTTTAATGACAATAACTTCCTTGTAGTTTTGTAGGAAACAAAATTTTCTCATGGGTAAATGTATGCCTCAATCTTTTATCAAAATGCTTATGTTGGAAGATAATATAGGGGTATATAGGATTAATGTAGGAAATATAGGGTTAATGAAAGGGTTAATATAGAATGTATGATAGGATAATGGATATGATAGGATTATGACACGGGCAGTTTAATGAATGTAGGATGTAGGATGGCAAATGTAATAGGATGCATATCCAAGTTCAATTAGTTTAACAATTCTAGAATTTTTTTCAAAATCAAAGGTTCTAAGAACATTTTTTTTTACTTACTTTACTTTCCCTTTCGCAACAAACATAGTTTGATTTTAATATTGATTTGATGATGAATTTTCTTGGTTTGTCCAAATTTGAATCATGATGATGGTTGTTCAAAGATGCATTTAGATGAATATAGACAATTGCAACTGCTCACTTGAACCTCTTGATATTATGTTGTTTCATGTTCTTCTTGACATATGCTATTGATTCAGGTTCCTTCACATGAATGTTGATGTTTTTCAGGTCCCTTCTACAATTTCTAAATGATGTTTAATTTAGGCCCCTTCTGACATATTATTTAGGTCCCTTTTGCAATGTTATCCAGGTCACTTTTGCAATGTTATTAAGGTCCCTTCTACAATACAGCTGCTGAAATTATTTGCATAGTTTCATTATAAAATTATTCCTTGCTTATGGTAAGACTTGTCTCCAAGTCTTGAAATTCGGGAGGATTATTTCTGCAAAATCAAACTGAAGTAAAAGTAAAACAAAATAGAGAATTCATATTGGCCAGACAATTTGGTTTTACGATATGAATTCAAGTTTGTATTGTGCTAGTTTCTTGGATTATCACAACCAAAATCTTTTATTATTTTTTATCTTTTTCTATTTTTTTCTTTTCTTTTCTTTTTTAGATGGAGGTGGGGTGTAATGGAGTTGGAAAGTATGGAATGCTTATGAAATTAAGATATTTTGAAGTCATCATCTAAGAATAGATGGATAGATAGAGAGAAAATAGGTCTGGACTTCAACATGCGTGATTGCGGAACTTATCATACATTATGGTGAATGAAATCATGAAAAATATGGTTTATGAAAGGCCTCCCTGACAATGGATGTGACTTGACATGTACAAAACTTGACTTCTTCTTCTTATTATTAGCTTCATGTCTTGTGCGTCGAGCTCAATCATCTTGTAGGGTGGTTGGTGTTGTTGGTCAGCAACTGAAATAAAGCTTCACGAGTTTGAGTTTCATTGGATGAAGTCAACATCAGGTGAATTTTCACTTCTATTTTACTTTAACATTTGTATTCAAATTCTGAAATATGATATTTTTTTTTTTAACTTGACTTTGAAAAGTCCTTTGTCTATGGATTTCACCTCTTAAATATTCTTATGACCCACAAAAATATAGAATTTGCCTGCAATAGACTTGTTGAGGCATAAGTTAATTGCTATTGTGTGGCTTGCAGGTTGTTGCACCTAGCCTAGGTTTATAGTGGCAACTAGTAGGATTTGATCCTGGGCCTTGTTCAGGATAACTCTCACGAGTTACTGATTATCCTAGATTGAAAAAAAAAAAAAAATAGAATATTAGAGGATGGAGGAAGATAGGATTAAAGTCTCTCTTATTCCAAAGAATATGTAAAATAATTACAAGCAATTCTTGAAAACAATTCCAAATATGGTATACAAAGAAAATTCATTTGTTTACCACTTTGAGGAATGGTGGCCATCCTAGACCTCCTAACAGTATTTTTTTCAAAAAATATTCATTTTATGTCAAACTAGAGTGATTCCAAATCCAAGTTGAAGTGAATTAATATGGCTACCTAAACTATAAATATTTTTTCAAAATGGTTTAAAATTATATGCTTAAAATGATGAGAAGTACCATGTTTGATAAAGCTTCTTGTGAATTTTTTACTAGACCAACAGTCACTATTTAAAGTGTAACTTTTTCGTTAAATATCGAATCAATGTAATTCCACTTGAGATTAAAGAAGATTCATTTTTTTTCTATTAAATAGAAACAATTTTGTAAAATCATCAGGTTTTATATCACAAAATTGGTGATGAACAGACCTAGGAGGTAGAGTTTGACTATGTTGATTTTAAGACATGCAGTCACTAAATGCGGAATAAATTTTTCACCTGGCCTTCAAATAATATGATTCAAATTATTTCATAAACTAGACTTAAATATCTATCTCCCTTAGGGACATTTTTTTAAAAGAATATTATTTCGTATATGAAATATGCAAATGAATAGTGAAGACCTAGAATTGTCACCAGGCAGATTTTCCGAAAAGAAGTGAGTATTTTTAGGATAGATTTTTCGTATGATGTCAAATTCAGCTGATTCAAGCTGATTTGGAAACTATATTCCAAGGGTTATCTTCCCTATTAATATCATTTAAAAATGTTTCAATTATAACAGTCAAATTAATGTTGTACTAAGTCTATCCTCAAAATTTGTCTTAAAATCTAGTGTCTATTTTGATCATTTTTTATTTGTGATCCAAATTGAAAAATTAAAAATTTATTTAAAAATAAATTTCAAGAGATACCTTGCTTTCAAAAATTATCCTAGATGGTTACCCAAAATAATATTTTCCTTACTGCATTTTGTCATGAAATCCTTTCAAATGTGTATTGAACAATGATGTGAAGATTTATTCATGAGAGCTTAAACCAATGGTGTTATAGTGAACTCATTTTACCTATTTATTTATTTATGTTATCATATCCTACTCTATTGTAGAAAAATAATTCATTCTATCAAGTATAAGAGAATTTTCAATGCATCCATTTGCGTATTAAGATCATAAATAAAATCATATCCAGGTTTGAAAAATATACTTTAATAAATGTTTGGGCATGAAAAATTATATGATCATAAATATTTGATGATAAATAATGTTGAAAAATGGAGTGGTGTTGTGTCCTAATGACTATTTGAAACCAAGTTTTGAGATGATATTTTTTTTCTTAGCTTTCGTTAATTTTCATATCACAAAGTTCTTCGTGTAGAAGTTGTTCAAAATCTTGAATGCACAAGGGATCTTGTGATATATATTCTATAAATTCTTCAATTTATGGCTCTAATGTTTGATCTTAATTGCATGTGATCCATGACTCGTTCACCTCCTTACAAATATAGGTAGAAGAATATTCTAATTTTTCTTCTTGTGGATCCTCTTCATGAATGCTTTGTTCCCCTTCTAACTTCTGAAATGAAGATTTATCCCTAGTGATCACTCTAAATTGTGGACAAGGATTTAAGAAGATTTTTGTGGTGGCATACCTTCCTTCTCTAAATGGCTTCTTTAACATCATGTCTTGTAGATATTATTTTGCAAATGGATTTTGTAGTTACTAAGTTTTTTTTTCTTTTGTTGGGGGTTTCATTTTGGGGATCTAACTTTCTAATTTATATGTCTAAGCATGAATAACCATAATGATTTTTTTTCTTTTTTTTTTCTTTTTTTTAATGTTTTATTGTTGTTTTTGTTTTTTTTTTCAATCTATTTATTTTCTAAACAATCTTCCTAATTGACTATATTGAAGTATGGTTCCCCTACAACAACACCAAAAATGTTGGGTCAATTTAGTACGTAAATTAACACAACTATTTAATTATCAATCTGGGTGTGTAAAGCTTGGAAGCATGTCCAAAATATATTGATTTCAACTATAGTCAATTTTAGAAGAAAAATTATAGAACTTGAAAGAAATTCATATTACAAATATAAAATTTAACTAAGTAATTTATAATTCAATGTGTAATAAGTAGGAGAAGTGACTACTAACTTAGGAGAACCATGTTGACCTTCTCTAAAATACTACTTCATGAACATAAATCAAAATTACTAATGAACAATAGCTTATGATGCATAAAAGAATAAGAGAAGATGCTCCTAACTAAGGAGGTCCATGTTTTCCTTATTTATAAGCTTATTAATCATTAATACCATTGTATGAAAACTGGAAATTCAGAAAATAACTTAAACAAAAGAAAGGAAGATGAGTTCTAGTTACTATTATTTGATTAGATAGAAGGAGAATTTTACTAAAAGTCTTGTTTGAACCTTCATATGAAGATTATAATTTCAACTACGATTCATCAGCAAACATAAAAAATTTCCATACATCTCAATAACTTAGTAAACATGAAGCAAAACTAGTTTATGAAATTTCAGCTAAACTAACCAAAAAGTGTACTTAGCTCGGTGTGGGGGGCCTCCAACCTTGCCTTACACACTGAAAGAACTTCTTAGCTACCGCAACTCAATAAATCATTCATCACATTGAATATAAAAAAGAAGATATAAATTTTTTCTCTAATTAACTCATAATATTCAGAAATATCAAAATAAAATCATACAAATTCTCCATGTTCACGCCTTCAATGTTCTTGGCTTAAATAGAAAAATATTAAACAAACTTGACTAAAAGGTCTCTTATAATCATACTTGTCCTAATCCAATATATATTGGTCAAAATCATCCATCGAATCACAAAAAAATAGGAAAATCCCACAAAATAATAATTTTGGCCCATTTCCTAGGGATTTTCTAAAAGGCAAGTTATGTTTGACCAGCTTTGACTAGGTTTGTTTTAGGTCGGTTTGACCAAACCAATAGGTACACATCCATCCTTGGTTCCCAGTATTTCTAAATATGTTCTCATATCGTTCCTAGGTGTCCTACAAGTGTGACTTCAATGGAGCCATTACGAAAATTTTTAGTTCTGTCCAAAAATGCACTTAAAACCCAATTTTTGTAAAAATATCTAAAATTTGAAAAACATAATTTATTTACGTGAATATGAATAATTGGTCAAAATAAGGTATGTATGTATGGTATATGGTTGGATATAATGGAAATTATGTGGATTTTAATAAGCAAAATTTGAGAAAAAAATGAGGGTCGAAAATCTTATCTCTGACAAAGGTGTCCAAGTAGACCCAGCTAAAGACGTTATTGTATGTCTTCCTAAAACCAAAATAAAAATGGAAGTGAGAGGATTCCTAAGACATGTGGGCTATTACCGATGATTCATTTAGCATTTTTCTAAGATATCTACCTTCTTTTTTGATTACTAGCTAAGGATAGTGAGTTCTCTTGGACTACATCTTGCCAACAAGATTTTGAGGAACTTAAGGAAAACTTTGTGAGGGTACCAGTTTTTTGAGGGCTTGACTGGTCCCTTCCATTTCATATTTCCTTTGATGCCTCAAATATTGCTATTGGAGCAGCTTTAAGACAAGAAGAGAACCAAAAACACTATGTTATTTACTTCATCAATAAAAACTTGTCACTTGTTGAATTAAATTACACCATAACTAAGAAAAAAAATTCAGTCATGATTTTTTCTATTGATAAATTCAGACACTATATTAGAAGATATGAAATATTTGTACATAAAAATCATTCTACCATAAAATATTTAATGAATAACCCATTGACTAGTTGTAGAGTGACTAGGTGGTTACTTTTATTACATAAATTTAATGTTACTATTATTGATAGACTTGGAAAATCTAATGTTGTGGATGATTATCTTTCCAAATTAAATAATCATGGTGAAGCAATTTCTGTAAATGATTATTTCCGTGACGAACATATTTTTTTGTGTCAACAAATTCCCCATGGTTTGCTGACATAGCCAATTATTTAGTCACAAGAAAAACACTACTGCACTTTTCTGCTTGTGAAAAGCAGAATATCATCCAAAAAAGTGCTTCATATTCCTAGATCCAAGGAGACCTCTTTTACACTGGGCCAGATCTTATCATTCGTAGATGTGTAAGAGTGGAAGAAGTGTTTGATATTTTGAAATCTACTCATGATGAACATTGTGGGGTTCCTTTTGTTGACAAGATAACTGCATATAAGATCTTACGAGCTGGCAATTTTTGGCCTTCCTTATTTAAGAATGCCAAACAATATGGAAAGTGATGTCATAGTTGTCAACGAATGGGACAACCTATCCCAGCCAATGAAATCTCTTTGTGTCCTCAAGATATGATTGAACCCTTTGAAAAATGGGCCATTGATTTCATAGGACCAATAAATCAACCATATTTAAACAAATAACATATCTTGGTTTGTACAAATTTTGTGACAAAATGGGTAGAGGCTAAAGTTATTTTTTTCGCTATTGAAAAAGTTATTGTTGAATTTTTGTTTACTAAAATTTTTACTAGATTTGGTGTTCCTAGAGAGATTGTGATTAAAAATGGACCACAGTTTGTTTCTAATCTGGTTGAAGGTGTTATGGATCAAAATAAAATTCGGCAAATGAAATCAAAATTGTATCACTTGTAAGCAAACAACCAGGTGGAATCTACAGATAAGGTGATTGAATAAATCCTCACCAAAACAATAAATCTACATAGGAAGAATTTGGCTAGCAGGTTAGATCATGCTTTATGGTCTTATCAAACCACCTAGAGGAATAGTATAGGTCATACACCTTATGAGCTGGTGTACGAGAAGAAAGTCATATTGCCAATTGAATTCTAGATAAAGAACTTCAGAAATGAAGTCCAAGTGGGACTAGATCTCTCAAAAGCACAAAAACATCATATATTGCAACTAAATGAGTTAAATGAATTCAAAAGAGATGTTTTTCAAAAAAATGTGTTAATGCAACAACATCGCAGGAAATGGAATGACAAGTTGATAAAAAATAAGCAGTTCCAACCAAGTGACTGGGTATTCCTTTATGAATCTAAATTTAAGAATTTTAAAGAGAAATTTCACACATGATGGATGGGACCTTATGAGGTGATTAAAGTTCTTCAAAATTTGGTAGTAATATTGATGGACGAGAATTAGTATTCATTGTGAGTGGACATAGACTTAAAACGTATTTTCATCCCCTCACAAAGGAAGATTTTATGCATCAAGTATAGCAGTAATCTAAACTAAAGATGGTAGGTGGCCATGCCAACCTATTAAGAGTTTGATATCTCCTTTTCCAATAATTAAAAAAAGGAAAAAAGAAGAAGAGAAAACCAATAAAAAATGAAAAAAATTTAAAAAATCTTTTACCTTTTCTTTTGAAAATTAGTTTGTTGACATGATCACAAAAGGATTAACCTAAAAAATAGCATGCTCACAGGTGCATCAATCTTTAATAAAATGGAAACGTTGCTTGATCTTCATAAATAATAGTTGTCACTAAGAAGAAGTAGGTTTTGTGAAAGTTTTGATCCAACAAAATGGTTAGTGGAACCAAGCCCTTAAGCAAGTTTGGGACAGATGACATGGCCAATCTTGTGCAAGAAACACTTAATTCCCATTGCAGTTATTTTTGGTTCAACGCTATCTGATAGAAATTTGAGGTGAAATTATTCCCTTCTTCTTATTACCTTTTCGCAATTGTCCTCTAAAAATTCTTGCTTTGTTCCTACTAGGATTGTCCCTCCCTTTCTTCAAAAAGAATTTTTCCCATCCTATTTTTTTTTTCCCTATCCCTTTTATTTTGTCCCCGTGTTTGTTGGGTTTGTGTTATTTTCTTTCCACAACTAGAAGCCGCAAAGCGAGGGGTAAGAGGGGGGTGGTAGGCCACCATCGCTTGTGTGGGTCACAACATGGGGGTCATAGGGGGGAAGTAGCCCCCCCTGTCAGGGGATTAGAAGGGGCAGTAGTCCCCCTACACGGGGTCTAGGAAATGCCCTGGGAAAAAAAATTTGGACCCTATTTTAGGTGGCGGACCCGCCGATGGTTTTTTGCATGGGTTTGCACATGGTTTTGGGGCATGATGGTTTTCTACCCCTGGTATTTTGTAGATCCGGTCAAGAAAACTATGGTTATGCTCTAATCCAGGGTTAATAGATTGGGGTTTATGAATTCTTTGTCATGTATATATGTTTTGTAACACTAAAAGTAATATAATGAAAAATCAAGCTGGTAGTCCCGATTTGGGATCCAAGGGAAAAATATCTATGTATATTTGTTTTATGTTTTATGCTCTTGCTATTGTTTATTTTCTATTTTTAAAAATCCATTTGCAGATAATTTCTATACATGGTTAAAACCTACACTGTTGGATTGGTCTCACGCTTGAATTTCCCTGTTGATTTCCTTCCCTTTCTAAAAATTTTACCCCTGTCCCGCTTCTTTCTCTCCTCATGAACTTGATTGTAGAATCTGATGAGAATAATGACACCAAGAACTGGCGAATAAAAATACTTTGAAATTCTGCAAAATTTTTATATCCAACCTGTATATTATCTAATAAATTCCGTGAGAAACCTTTTTACAAGAAACCACAACACTGTGGAGTGAAAGAACATGTATTTCAGTATAGGAATCACAATGTTCCTTAGAGTAGAAACGTATATTTCAGTGCAGGAACCAGAATTCCTTGGTATAGAAATATTTGTTGCAATGTAGGGATATATGCCCCATTACAGGAATATGTGTTTAGCGTAGAAAGGACGGTCCAAGGATAAGAACTGTGTTTGGTACAAGAATTTTGTCACGAGCATGAATGGATGCACCACTTTGAATGAAGGAATGCGATAATTTTTAGAAACTATATATTCGATTAGAATTTTATTTTTTTCTTAACAAGAATGATATTTTTTTTTAAGTGTAGAGACATGATATACTTAAACCTTATCTTAAATTAAGTATTATTTACACCCCTATTCGAAGTCATGATTTGATCGGCATATGTGTGAAATATTTTTGTATCAAGTGCTAGCCTCTTGACCCCTGATCAATAATTAATGCTTTTTTTTGAAAAATGTTTCATATCCCCGTTGCCCGCACCTATCATTATTACTCAACTCATATTGGGAACATGCCAAAATACGTAGCCTTTTCAAAACCAAATATTATCGTTTAGATTTTCGATATGTATGGAAGGACGTTGTATGTGCAACTGAATTTTGGAAATTGATAAACTTTATAAGACATATCTCTGAAGTTTTTGATTTGGAACTCTTGAAAATTGAAATAAATTGGTATATTTATGAAGAATTATGGCGTCTGTTCATATTGAACCCTAGTCCGTAAAAGAGTTGGAAATCACAGTTGAGTACAAGGACAATTTTCCCTTGTTACAAGAGTCAGGATTCCTTCCTTTCCTACTCAAATTTGATGGGTATGATTGTGCTAACACACTTGATTTTTCTCACACCTTCTATGGGGAAACAACTAGAGTCCGGTTCTTGGAATTTCAAGTGACATAACGATCTACCTCCCAAGCCAAGAAATTAGTAGTCACATGGGAAAAGTGGTTCAAGAAGGGGGAAATTGAGAAAGGAGCTTGGCACCAGTTTTTTTTTTTAACAAGATCAGAAGATAGAATGGAAAATTGGGCTTCCAAGGAATGCCATGGTGGAAAAATGAAAGCACTTGCTATACATTCTGCAAAAATTCCTCACTTGTGAAGGGAGGTATTCACTGACTTACTTGTACCATATTTTCATTCCTCTTCATTTTGAGTCGAGTAAGTTAATTAAATTTCCTCATTTCTTGTTGAAGAGCCTGGATAAAATGTCTAAAGGTATACAGAAGGGTCAGGAAAATAAAACAAGGCTTAAATTATGTCACTATGGTCTAATCACAATGCTATTTAAGAAGGAAATATAAGGAAAGGGAATGATGTGGGAAGAATTTTTTAAATTATTTCGAAACTAAGCCACTCTGAAGAAATCAAAGAAAAGAAACAGGATTGCTAAGGTGAAGTTTGGCCGAAAGAGGAAGTCATCAACCCTGAAGGGTGGTAAAACTATAAAGGAAAAATAAAGCAATCCCAGTCCAAGAAGTCGACACCTAAGAAAGATCAGAAGCTTTTGAATGACACTCCTTGTCCATCGAAGAGATTGATCAGGAGTTCTTTGAAAAAATGATATGCCTCTTCAAAGGGAGACTGTACTACATCAGCCACCCCAATGGACATTGATGAGCCTAAGGAATGTGCCCCCTCTATAGAATCTCATGCACACAACCCTCCTTCTAACTAACCAGTATGAGATAGCCTTTCTCTATTAGAAGATGGTGCAACTTGTTCAGTGTTCAGTACAAAATATGTGGAAGGAGAAGACGATATTCCTCTGGAAACTTTGATTAAAAAATATAAGAAAAGGAAGATAGCTAATAGATAGGATGCAAGCCCAGTAAAAAAGCTGACAATAGACAATACTAAGGATATTGTTCCTTAGTGTCTTGAAACACAATGTAAGAAAGCCTCTGATGAAATTTATAGTTGTTTTGAATCAGTCGTTGAAGGAATCCAAACACAAGAAGAAACTAAGGAGGAAGACCCTGCTTTTTATATGCGCATTCAAATTGAGGAATTAAAACAATTTTTTTTAGGCTAGAAGTGTTAAATCAGACCAAGAAGAGTTGGAATGTAGATTTTATGAAAGAAGTGCAAGAAAGGAAACGATAGCAGAAAAAATGGAAGCTCTGTGCATCCAAGTGTAGCATTCGCCTCAGGAAAGTGGTGAAATTTATCAAGAAATCTCGTTGTGAAAAATCAAGAACATTAAGGACAAGAATTAACATTCAAATTAAAGATTAAGGGGAGTTTTCCATGTTTTTTTTGGTATAACTTTAGTAAAGTTGTGTGAGGACACACAACAAGTTGAGGTTGGGGGGATGTTGGTCATCAAAATTGTCTTACTTCTAATCCTAATTTAGCCCTAATTACACTATCTAAGACCTATGTTTCACAAATGGAACCTAAAACTTACACCCATTCTTGTACTCCTTCATGACTTTGATACTATGGGTTATATGAGGTTAATCATTAATTAAAAAGGTTAAATTAGTTTATTTGTTTTTGTAACTAATGATTTTATTTCCTAAAGAGCATGATAAAATAGAAGTATTAATTATTATAAAGGATGGTTGGTGCAGGAAAATTCTTGTTCTATCATCCATTCCTATTCTAAATGGACAACCAATAGCATTCCCATGAAAGCCATGACATCTCATTGACCAGCATGCAGTCCTTGCTAAAGATCCAGTTTTATACTCTGATTAGGCTTCGAGCGTTGAGAAGAATGTGGGAAGAAAGATATTTGGGTTTTTACCATCACACCGAATTCAGCCCCTAGTAATAGCCGAGAGCCTAAAATTACATTTTTTTTACTTTGTTTTGCAGATAAGATTCGAGTATTGTATATTAAATATGGTTTCTAGGGTACATTTTGGTAGTGATACTCTGTAGAATTTTTGCACTGTGATTTCGTATCACCCCATTTCTGGGCTGGATGTAGGATCTATTGATGTATATTTGCAACTATTGAAGTAAATATAAGGAGCTACGTCATTTTATCAATCTCTAGTTTTTAATCTCATGTGAATGAGCTATGTGTGCATTTGGTTTCCCAACTTTCGTAAATGGAAACGAGTTGTTTGGCTAGGGCCCAACCAACCCAGATCATTATCCCTTTATTTATAAGAGTGCATTAAATATTTCATATGTAGATTTAAAGCAGAATATTACTTTCTCTATGCACCTAAGTCACATATTTACATTTTCTTCATGAACTGTGTGCTTCTCAGATTTGAGGTTTTACAGTGTGGTTTTTCTTGCATCTATTCAACGTTGTTGTATCATTTAATTCCTTTCTTTTTATGCACAGTGTGGGTATCTTTCTCTTTCTTCAAACATGTGCTTCTATTAGATGTTCACAGATGCATTTTACTTCTGCAAAAGTGATTTATCTTAGCAAGAAAAAAATATTCCTGCAAGTATATTTCCCTTCCTTTGTGAAAAGTTTGTTTCATTTCTAAGAACAAGTTCATGCTTCCAGAAAATGCATTTAATTTAGGGATTGGATCATTGGTTTATTCATATTCCATGCATGTTAATGAAACTCTATCACCCATAACAGGATTTGTACTTGCACCAACTCTCTTTTGGGAACAAGCTGAGATCTGTTATAGAGACTGTTGGTTTGAAACATCTAATATAGAAAGACACAAATCTTTTTCATGCAGTGACAATAATATGAGAAAGAGGGAATGCTCTTTCTCTTAGATCATATGCTTAATTTTTACATGAAGAAACTCTTTTATGGTAAATATCTCTTTTTATTCTTGCAATTCCTTTACTTTTGAGTGAATGAATAGTAAGAGTTATTTTTGTCTTGAATGGTTCATTTACGATTCTTTACATTGCTCTAATTTTATTTCAATTGATTTATAGTTAGAACTATTTAAGTTTTATGCAAGTGATTGGGAACAATGAAAAAATTCATTGCAAGAACCAAATACATTTATGGTATAGGAACAACACTTTAGTACAGGAATATCATTCCATTGCAGGAACTATGTTCCAGTACAGGAACATCATTGAGGGGTAGGAATGTTGGTCTACTCGAGGAATGGATGACTTGTAACAGAGACAAGCATCACCATTAGTCTAATTATTTCCTCTGTCTCTTAATGCACTGATACTCAATCACATAGATTTTTTGTCTTCTCTTTCATTTACCAGTATTGTTTTCTGTTGCTTCAAGTTCCTTTCATTTGATTCTTTTTGCAAGTATTTCATTTTGATTCAAGTACCATAATTCCCTTGGGGTTATTTTATTTCCATTATTTTGATTCTGCAAGTGTAATTAGAAGGATAGAAGTAGATTTAATGCAATTTTACACCATTATTCTTGGCATTTCCTGAGCTATGCCTCGAAGTTTATGAAGCCCTCAGTTGACCATTATATGTTGAGGGAGTTTTTGAATTACAACTCCAACACCCAACATGTGTATATATTTGTATATATAATGCATTGGGGACGATGCATAAAATAAATGGAGGAGGAATGTAGTACCTCTACCTTTTTTTATAATGTAAATATTTGTACTTTTTTTATTAGGCTGGTGAGCCGAAAAGGCTTTTGACCATTAAGTTGATGATATGGATAATACATAATGTGGATTGTGTGCCCATGTAGTGCATTAGATATTGAGGTGTCAGTTTTGGCTAAGTGGTCAGGAGAGCCATGATATAAATATTATAAATATGTACATGTTTTTATAAATTAATAAAATCAGGTTAGTTATGGAGCCCATTCCATAGAAAGAGGATGGGGTATGTAAATCTAACGCAAAAGGAAACATATGGATTTGGTGGAAAAGTGCACTCGACAGACCACATGACTTCAGTAAGTGCGAAATTTCCAATTGGCGCCATGAATTTAAAAAGGATGATGGTATTTTTAGGACTACTCATTCATTATTCAATAACATATTTAGGAAACTAATTTTGGTAAACTGATGGACAGTGAGTCCTGAGGTTGTCTCTTGAACTGACTGGGTGTGGTTATTAAGTTAAATGTGCCAAAGGGATGCATCCAATTTTTATGTGAGCTGCAAAGAAACTTCACGAGTTTAGTCTATCTAAGGGTTTTTTTGGCCCTGATTATGCATTCGTTCCATGGATTATTGGTGGGGAACTCGGTTGGAGGTAGTTGGAGAGTCTTGATTGGGCTCTAGCATCGAATAAGTGGTTTATTCGGTTTGATTTTTTGGCGCTTCGACACCGAGAAAAAACAAGGCTCATAGAGTCACATGCAAAGAGTATTATAGCCAACTGTAAGTCACCTTGGAAGGTAGGAACTGTTGGAAATAGGATGCAGAGTGTTGTCCTTGATGGCAACCCACTGAATGAAGATGAAGACATGTGACAGTTGACATGTGTTGTCCTTGATGGCAATACACCTGATGAAGTTATGCTTGACTTGATGGTCTTGGTAATCGATGTAAATCTGAGGTGATATGATGCTAGTTAGCAAGATGATGCTAAGTGTTGTCATTGAATGACAACTCACTTGATGAAGTTGTGATTGATAGAATATGTTCTTGATGAAGCAAATTTGATGTATCAGCAGTGTGTACAGAAGGCAGTGAAGAAAAGAAGTCAGCAAGTGCTAAATCTATGTTGAAAAAGAGTATGTCTCTTGGTATACGCGGATTGGCCTAGGTGAAGTCGCGTATACACGCGGAAAATAACGTTTCAAGTCACGTATGGGCAAAAGCGCTCAAAAGTGCAAACCCAAGGGTAACCACCATGGTATTAATCCATTGTATTGGGTAATGATCCGCCTAATTGACCCCGTCCAAGTAGTTTTGGGCTTATGGTATTGTTTTTGTCCATGGTATTGAAAAAGGGGCTCATGGTATTGACAAAGGGTAATCATATAAAAGGAGAAGAAATTAATTGTGCAAAAAGAGAGAGTGGGTGCAAGATGTCTGAGCTTGAATGAATACTTCTCTCTGAAGTAGATCTGAATGAAAGGGTTACACTTGAAGATAAATCTGATTGGATGATGCACCAATGATGAAGAAAGGGATCTGCATCTGAACAACATAGATCTGCCAGGAAGGCTTAGACCAGTGATGAGGCGAACATTCAGCAACATCTCTGCTTTAAGTGAAAGGGCAAATCCGAACCTAATATCCATTCCAAAGAAGCATCCTGCAAAGTAACAATTGAAGATCGAGCACGCCACTAACGCGGAGGAAGCGGTTGTGATATACGCAAGTCAGTCAAGAGAAAGCGCGTATGCGCAATAAAATATACACCGAGGTATACGCTGGTCTGTGTGGACGGAAGCGCGTATATACGCGACATCAGTGAAGTGAAAGCGCGTATGCAAACTAGGGTTTGCTGAAGCAAAGGGTATGAAATATCCGATCTGTTCTGCTGTGTTTCTGCTATCTGATCTGTGTTGTTAAGTATCTGTTGGTGATGTATGTTTATGCTTAAAAGTTTGGAAAGGGTCTGGTATGAAAATATGATGAAAAGTGGCCTGCAAGTTGTGTTCTCTATCGAAGTGGTTGGATCCAAAGGTAGCACCGATGAAACGTGGTCCAAGGTGGTGTCAAGGTTGTAGCCTTCAAATGTGGGTTGTAGCCCTTCCGTGAGGTCGGTAAACGAGATCGTGGTAGCTCCTTCAGGAGAGGTCAAACGCAGCTGTGGTCGAGCCTCTTCCTCAGGAGAGGTCAAAAACGAGCGCAGTAGCCGTCGGTCAAGCCCGCGCCTGTGTTGTTATGTTAAAGATGTTTTCTCTATACCAAAATATCAAGGCCGAGCAACTCAGCCGGTGGTTTGCTCCATTTGTTTCCACCCAAAACTCGTGTTCATGTGTGATGCTTTGTGTGATGGTTTATTCTGTTCTTACTGCACCTGTTTACTGCTTATTGAATATCTGAAGAATACATGATGGAATGATTTAAGTGAAGATTTAATGACATATCTAAATCTCTGTGTATACGCTAGTTTCATAAAGGGGATCCGCGTATATACTCTGGTTTACTGAAGTAAAGTAGCGTATGGGTTTTTTAAGGAATGAAAAGTAAAAGGATTTGATTATGCAGTAAATACTGATTCACCCCCCCCCCCCTCTCAGTATTTTTCCCAACAGGAACTGCTGAGGGTTTCAGGATGCAGTGCTTGCGTGCTAGTCAAGGGGTCATGAGCATATGAATTGAGAAATAATTTGTCAGGGTTTGTGTTGTGGCCTAATTTTTATTTGTCTGTCAATTTTTTCCTTTCGAATTTTTGTCCTAGGTCGAGGGTGATGTATGGTTGAATTTAAGAACCACATGGTGTATGGTTGGGTGGAACATGGATAGCCTATAACCAATCGAATATTTTCAACATATAAGTATATGTTTTGTTGTTCATGAGTTTTTCTTATTTTTTCATTATGTACAAATAACAACTATGCTTTTTCTAATGCATTTTAATTTTTAATTATGTATGTTTCACATTGATTGCATAAGAAGATAGTGTTTCATTTCATTTTAATTAAATTTTTGGTTCCAGTTCTAAAGCTGGTAGAAAGGAGTATGTATGCCTACGTAGAAATTGAATGGTTTTTATGAAGAACTATTAAGAGTAGTATCACCCATTTGGGGATGGAGGACACCACAATGCTCCTTAATTTTTCCATCAACATCCTTTTCATTCTTTCTCTAACTCCATTCTATTGAGATGTGTATGGAGTAGTATTGTACCATGCTATACTACACTTCCTACATAGCTCTTCAAATTTGCTTCCCACAAAACTATCCACCATCATCTGTCGTCAACACCTTTATTTTATTCTATGTCTCATTCTCCACCAAATCGTTAAATTATTTAAATCTGTAAAAGACTTAAAAAATTATTCCTTAGGAAATATATCCATTTATTCCTCAAGAATTCATATGTAAATGAAATTTAGTATACATATTTATCCAATAATGGAAATGACATAGGTCTAGCCAAATCATTGTGCACTAGATATAGTATTCCCTCTTCCTTCTTAGCACCAAAGGAGAATCTCACTTGCTTCTACTTCCCATATAAAGAACGTACAGATAATGAGGAGAGCGATTGTAATATCTTCTACCATACTATTACCATGTAATGCTCAAATACCCTTCTCTCCAATATGTGGCAGTATTTGATTCCATAAAATAGTGTTTTCTCCAAATATTGCAAGATTTTTTCCTTCTTATGCTCAATCTTACGAATACTAGAATTATTTCACCAGCCACTAACAAAAATTCCTAGCATCCTATACATAGTTCCAATCTAAACTCCCATTAGTAATTCCATTGCTCCTTGAACCATCATGCAAGTATCATTTTCAAACATTGTTCTTATGCCTCTATCATTCATATTTCTTACAAAAATAAAATTTCTAGCTAATCTTGGAATATACAAAACATAAGGGACTTTTATAATCCTTCCACCGATGCGGTTCAACTTGAATTTTCCTCATCTTATTATTTTGGTTGTTGAGTCATCTCCTAAGAAAGCATCGCCACCATAATATTTTTCATACTCACAAAATCACTCTCAATTGGGAGTCATATGAAAGAATTAATTTGAGTTGATTGTCCATCTCTCATGATCTACATTTTTCCTTGAAGAATCCAAGTACACGTCCCATCCATCACCTAAGGTTGTTTTCTCTTCGAGATAAGGAGCATCCTCAAATCCCTTCCCTTTCACAGGAATTTTATATATGTGTTATTTCCTATAATACCCTTCTTTTCCACATATCCAACATACCTTTATGAGATTTACTAATATTTATATATTCCTATATATTTTGATCTCCCACTTGAGGAATTATTTATATTTATATTCTGGGAGCACCTTCTTAAAGACAAGGAATATCTATTCTGAAATTCCATGTGATTCCATCTCATCCCCTCTGATAACAATGATAGAATATTTCATCAAACTTTAAAGTAGTTGCAAGTACCTATGGAAAAAACCAGACTTTCCCATGAGTCTGGTAGATAACATAACAAATTGAAGAAATTATCTTCATTTGAAATATTAATACTAATAAATAATAGTTGACTTACCAAAACATTGAGTCCATTCAAATGCTCTATTATTGAGTCTCCATCCTTCATCCTCAAGTTATACAAATTATTTCATAGGAGAAAAAAATTTTCACCTGGGACTTAGATTGATACAAATCCTTCATTGTAGCTTCCCTTAGACCACTTAGTGATACTGAATTTGAGATACAAAATTGTGTTGTTCTCTTCTCCTTTCAATCCAACTTGGTCCAGTCTTCTATTGAGATCCCTATTAGTGCAGGTGAACCTTATCCACGATGATCCACTAATATTTTTCCACCAAAAAATATTCCATTTTGAGCTTCCATGGATAAAAATTCTACTCATATAATTTGTTGATATATATCTTTGAAATACTTTCCATTTCCTTTTCACCACAAGAATCACTTATGCATATCTCCTACTATAAAAGGGTTTTCTCTGATGCCAAATATAGGTTTTAACCCTACATAAATAATTCCTGTAAACATATTCTCAATAAAAGATAAAATATTCAACAAAAAAAACACACATTAACATATATATTTTATCCTGGAAACCAAAAACTGGGAAAACTAACATGTTTTTTTTCAATATATTACCTTTACAATGTTACAATACAATATGTATATGTTGTAGAATTCTTAAAACCTATAATCCATTGACCATATAGTATAATAAAAATATATTTCCTTTGGTTAGAACTGCAAAACCATGGGAAAAACCACCATGCACTTGAAAACCTCTAAAAGTGAAAACTGTGTCAAAAACTATAAAAAAACATACACAAAAAACCACCCATTTTTTTTAGGGGCAATTGGCATCCCCAATTGTGACCCCCCATAGGTGTGTGGTAGATATAAATCATACCTGGGGTGATTAATGCAAATAATATAACCCATACCCAACAAGTAAAGGGGGGTTGGTGCTGTAGGTGGGGTGAAACAGTAGGAAAACAATTTAGCAGTTTTTTGCATCTAATTTTGGCAATTCTTACTTTTGGGAATTTTGTTTTGTGTGGTGGTTAAACGCATGGTTTTATAATTTAAATTTAATCAATTAAGGTTGTAGTATAATCTAGGTTAATGGATTAATGGTTTGGATGTTGTGGGATCATCTATATTATATTCTAAATAATGAATTTGATCAATGATAAAGAATTGAATGTGTGGCTCTAAACAATTTGCTGAATATCCCCATTTATGATTCTATGGTAAATATGTCCATAAATGTGATTTCCATTGTTTTAATTTTCTATTTATTAAGAATATATGTATGTATTGCATTATTGTGTAAGGTTTAAAACTTACAGTGGAAATCACTATGGAAATACAAATACCCTACCAAAGGAAAATTATTTATGTGGCTTCTACTCAATAATATAGAACTGACCTAGGAATTACTTCAAAAAAGAAGCTATGAGAGCCCTAGATTATATATAGTATGTGAATAATATATATAAAGATATATACTTCTCATCCTTCACTCTCCCTTCACTAAGTAAGTATGGATTGAAATCAAAAGACTTACAGGGTTGAAATTGAAATGGAAAGAATATTCAATTGAAGTTTCTCTAAGGAAATGTCATAAGAAAAAATATACAAAATAATTCAAATCCTTTCCCCTCACCATTGCATGGGAATTCTAGATTGCAACAAATACAACAAAAATATAAAATAAGGACACTTTTCCCCTCAAATGTGTATCCCAAAGTTTGAATATTATAAGTGCTTTCCCTCAATTCTAATCAATCCCTAAATGTGTTTGGATCAAGACATCATTATTTACACTAGGGACCATTGTGTATTTTTCCAATGTAGCATCCTAGGGAGATCCACCTAGAGTAGGAGTTGGGAGAGTAATTTTCCTTTCTGAAAATCATATCCTTGGCTTCCAAGCTAGCATTGACTAGTTGTCAAACAACCAAAGTTAGCTTGCAACTATGAAACTAGTCTTACTACTTGTTATTGAAAAGGGAATCAATAATCTTCAAGTGTTGAGGGACTCCCTTCTAGTGATCAAGTCGGTGAATGGAGATGTTGAGAAGAAAATTTTCTTGTTACAACCCCTATTTTGACACATCAAACATCTAAAATATTTATTTACTCACAAAATATTTTCCCATGTCTACAGGGAAACTAACAAGGATGTTGATGGGATATCCTAGGATGGGCTAAAACCAAAATAAGACACTTAGGAGATCAAAGAGTTTCATGAAAGAAAATTTTCTACTTATGTTATGACTCATGGCTTTAAAATTTTATCTATCTCTAAGATGAAATTTTGAAAGATTCTTTTACAATGATAACCTATGAAACTTTTGGTTTTCTTTAGGAGGAAAATGATGCTATAATTTTTTTTTATTACTAAACACCAATGTTGATACTTTCTAGAATATGTTTCCAAATGGGTGTTGTGTAACCCCCTAATATACAATTTTTGAAAGTATGTTGTGTAGACTCTGGCTCATTGCTAATATCATTATCGACTAGTTTTTGTTTGAAATTAAATATTTTTTTCTCTTTATTTTTTCACCCAACAGGATGATTTAAAATACTCTTTATGATATTATGGTCATGTAATTTTATTAGTATCTAATAAGGTTACATGATTTTTTTCCTTGGAAAAAAAATCAAGAAATGGTGAGATGATGTTGTAGCTTGTCGATAGTTTAGTAGGAAATGGTTGGTCCATGTGTCTATAAGTGTTGGTTTGAGATTTTTTGGATGAAAGGTTTCCCTAGCTTAAGATATTCATGTTATAGGCCATTTTGTCACACCTGGTCAATAGGAATTCAAATTGGATCATTCACATCCTTGAACACTTTTTCATCCTCCCTACACAAATCCCTAAGAATGACTCTCTAAAAACCCTAAATTTCTTCCTTTAAATGCATCATTTTAGTGCTTTTAGTTCCAACACACCCTGGCCCTTTAGGGACCATCATTCACCAATGGGTTGTGCCTCTCTAGACCTACGATAATCAGTAATAAGCTTCCCCTTGTTGGGAGTGCCTTGATTCTATAAATTCAGGAAAAATAAAAATAATCCTAAAGCTTCCTCTTCCAAAAGGTTATAGAGGTTGTTCTAATTATTTATCATGGATGAAAGTATCGAATCATATCCTATTATAACTTGGAGGTTTCATCCCTTATCCCTTGACCTCATACTCCCATCAAGAGTGGATCTCAAGCCTAGATTTATAAATGGATAATAATTCCTAACCTAGCGTCCTCTTCTAAATATTTATTGTCATCCACAAGCTAGCGGCTGGCCTTTGGAGGTAGATTCTACCCTCATTTTTTTGTTGTGAGAGTCATTATTCCATGAATTAGAGTGACATAGACGTACACTTTGTGGTAAGGAAGGACAAGTCGACTTGGAGGATATCTTCTACAAGATCAATTCCTATGTTTAGATATAAATCTCTCCATTTATATTAATAAAAATATTTCAGTGTACTAATATATGTGATGTTATGATTCCATGTATTTAAATTCCATTTTGGTCCATTGAATAAAGTGATTATATGATGCTACATAGATGTTGTATATTGTTGGCTTGCATTTTTTTATTGTGCAAGTTCTAATTATAGCGATTAGAGCTAGTGTTGGGACGTACAAGCCAAGAGAGTAGTGAATCTTACGAGAAATCCCAGGTAGGAATCATCCCATTGTCCATTTAATTTAAGGAATAAATTATATTATTTTATTTTTGTTGTTCTAGACTGGGCCATCAAGTCTAGGGAAGACACTTTTGTCTACAGTTGTAGATTTTGTATAAAACCTTGGCGACTCCACTAGGGAACGATTTATTCCCTTGGTGGTTTCCTTGTCCTTAGTGCTTGTTCTTCCTCTTCTTCAGACCTTAACTTTATTACTCAATTAAGAAAAATCCTAGGAATACCCTTTCATTGAGTTTGAATTGCAATTTTGTGTTGGAACCTTGCATCACATGATCAGTGCTCCCTATGGTCTCAAGAATTAGTATTGAAATACTCCTGTTCCTTATCTGTGCATGCATGATATAGAATTGGTTCCTCTCTAACACCTTCATTGATCCTTGTTCATGCAAAAAATTTCTTTTGTTTGATTTTATCTTTGTCCATCTTGGTTCCAGTTTCTCTTTGTTAGTTCCCTATATTACTAGTGTAGTCCCTTATTGTTGTTAGTGTATTCCTCTTATTTTTATTTTTTCACCCTTGTACTCCCCATATTTTTATTATTGTGCCCCATAAAATCCCACTATTGTTATTTTTGTGCCCTTACATTATTAATGTTAGGTCAACTAGGATTATATTGTGATCCCATGGAATCCTGTATGTAGAAATGAGGTTTTGTCATTTGTATCATCCAAGAATTGTTGATTTATGTAATGTAAAGGAGGTTTCTCCATTGAGGAGGCTGACTTGTAAGGCTTTTATCTATCTTTTCTTCTATTTTGTGAGCTGGTTTCATAACATTTCGTATCAAAGCTTTGGATTCTAGGGTTTCCCTGCTTCAAATAGGCCATCGTGGAATTTTCGCTATAACTTTTTTTATACGAAGTTTTAGAAGCTAAACTAAAAATCGATTTTTGAATAAATCATGAGGAACTTTTCGTAAAAAAATTAGGTCTTGGTTCACAGTAGTTTTGGAGATATGATCTGTGGAAGTTAGGGTTTTTGCAGGCTCCCGAATTTCATCTCAAAGAGGTGACCTTGGGAAAATCGTCATAAATCTCTCTCTAAGGATTGGATTGAAATTATGTAAAAGGTGGCCAAAATTAAACGTACTATACATTATTTTGTATCAATTTTAGAGCCAAACGAGGAAACAGTGACACATGACATGCATTATAAGTTCACTCTACTAAACTATTCCATAATTAGGTCATTATGGGAGATTGGGCATAGCTTTGACTTGAAGATCAAAATTAGGTCAAATATATGGAATTGGAAATTATATTCATAGGGCTACTGAAGGATCGAAGATAAAATCTCAGTGATATGAAATTAGAGAGATACATCAGTTTAAATATCAAGCTCCTAAAAAGAAAGAAAAAGGTGTTTATTTGTTTTTCAAATTGCATAAGTCTTGTTTGAAAAATAAGTTTTAAGTGGTTCCAAGGGTTTATTGAAGCATATATATCAATATTGGGTTCTAAAATACCCCCAAAAAATAATTAAACACCCATTAAGCCCTCATAAGGCTCTACTACGACTCATGAAGAGGAAGAAGGGAAACATAATATATCAAAATTACAAGAACAAGTGCAACAAATTTCCCTCTCGCAAAGAGTAACAAAAAAAGAAATGGAATTTTTAAAGAAAGTCATGGACGCTAAGATGGGTGGTTTCAAGAAATGTGTGGAATCTAACCTATATGGTTCGAGGAATGGCATTGAAGCTAAGATGGAGGGCATGGAAGACATGAAGAATTTTGGGTGTGGAGCCTGATTATCTTATTTATTTCGTATCACAGCATTGGACCCCTGTTATTAATGAGGCGAAAACGTCACCCGTAATTAAACATTGCTTGGGGGGTCCAAGGGGGGGGGGGGGCAGCGGTTGCCCAAAGCTAAAACCAAATGTAAAATTTCCTTGTAAATGTATTGTAATTTCTAGTCAATATGGGTCGTTCATTAGGCAGATGATATAACAATATAAGTTATGTTTAATTTATGGTATTTTGCACTAGAAGGCAACCCCTCGTTTTGTATGAGGTATTACCGCTGTGTATTGTATGTGTATTCTCAGAGCGAGAAACTGATAGGGAGACTGTGAGAGAGAACAGAGGATTTTATATCAGATCTATTGTAGGTTGTGTCTCTTCATTTTGTTGGATAATATAAAGGAAGGACTGGCTGTTTGGGGTAGACGTAGCCCAAATTGGGTGAACCACATATATCTGTGTCAAACTGCTTTTATGTGTTTTTTGTGTTTGTGTTTTCCACATATTTTATGTTTTGCATTTCTCTGTAATATATAATTTTTCTTATAAATAATGAGCTACAAGTAAACACGGAGGGTTTGAAGGAAGCTTTGACCAATTTGATACAAGAAATTATTCCTAATGGAGAAAGGGTAGTAGAGGAAACTCATGATGATAAAAAAATAAATGTTAGTCGTGATTTCATAAAATCTAATTTTGGATTCAATACCCACTATATTCCAAATATCCTTATGAGGAATTTTGATGGCAAGGATCACGTAACATGGATACTACAAATGGAGAAATATTTGATCTCCATAATGTGCAAAAAAGACAAAAGGTACACATTGCAACTTTATATTTAGAACAAAATACATTTGTATGGTATCAATGAATTTTCTCTCATAAATTTTTTTTCATTTGGTAAATTTTTACGGAGGAAATGATAGCACATTATGAGGATACAAAGAGAAAACCTTCTTTATCTAATTGATAAATCTTAAAGAAAAGGGTTCAATGTTTGAGCACATTGAGGACGTCAAAAATTGAATATAAGGGTAACTAATATTTGAGAGGAACACGGGATTAATGTCTTCATAGGGGATTTAAAGTACAAAAGGACATATCAAGAAGAAAATTTTAATAGCGTTGATTGATTTTGGTAGTACCCATAATTTTATTCATTGTAAGGTAGCCAAGGAATTGAATTGCTTCTTATACCCAGCACGAGAGTGTCAAGTGATTGTTGCAAATGGAGGAACTATAAATTTCTCTAGAAAATTCCATAATATCAAACTAACCATGGGGGAATATGTACTGAATATTCCAATTCTTTTGATTTCAATGGGAGGTTCTAATGTTGTACTAGGAGTAAAATGGTTACAATCTTTGGGGACGGTAGCTTTTAATTTTCAAGAAAATTTCTTGAATTTTTATCAGAAGGAAAGGAAGTTGAATTATAGGTATTGTAGGAAAGCCAGGAAATATAATAATCTCTAATTTCATGACAAATATTCTGAACAAAGAACAATGAGGCGTAATTGAACAATTATTCTCACTAGAAGTTCCAAAATCAAAATCATCTATTTCTCTAGATCTCCAAAATGTCTTGGAAAATCATTCCAAGGTGTTTGAAACTCCCAAAGGACTCCCACCCATTCATTATCATGATCATGATATTAATTTTATTCCAGGAAGTGTTCCTCCAAACACTAGGTCTTAAAGATATCCTTATGTCCAAAAGAGTGAAGTTGAACATATGATTGCATAAATGTTAGAGGTTGGTATAATTCAACGTAGTCAAAGTTTTTTCTCTACTTCAGTAGTATTGGTGTACAAGAAGGATGGATGATGGCGCATGTTTCTGGATTATAGTGAGCTAAATAAGTTCACTATTAAATATACATTTCCCATTCCCGTGATTGATGAATTATTGGATGAATTACATGGAGAAATCTATTTTACCAAGTTGGATCTCCATTCAGGATATCATTATGTAATGAAGACTGATTATATTCTGAAAACAACATTTCAAAATCATGAGGGTAATTATGAATATTTGGTTATGCCTTTTGGCCTTACCAATGCACCTTCTACATTTCAAGGGTTGATGAATTCCATTTTCATACCCCTCCTTAGAAAATTTGTGTGATTATTTTTTGATGATATACTAATCTACAACAGGTCTTAGAAGGATCATGTTCAACATGTTAACAGGGTGCTCAAACTATTGGAGGAGAAAAAATTATATGCAAAAACCTCCAAATGTTTCTTTGGAGTACAAGAGGTGGAATATCTAGGTCATATTGTATCTCAGGAGGATGTACGGTATAACTTAACAAAATTAAATCCATTAAGGAATGGAAAGTTCCCACGACCATAAATAATTTGCAAGGATCTCTCAGGTTAATAAGGTATTATCATAATTTTGTTAAGAAATATGGGAGAACAGCAATAATTCTAAAAAAATTATTGAACAAATATGCATTTTCATGGACTCCTGAAGCAACCAAGGTCTTTGAACATCTTAAAGAGGCAATGTGCCTAGCACTGGTCTTAGCTATGCCAGACTTCAAAAAAACCTTTATTATGGAATGTGATGCCTCAGGAAATGTAATTGGTGTTTTTTTTAATGAAAGAAGGAATACCCATTGCTTTTGAAAGTCGTCTAATCAAAGAACAGTATTTACAGAAAGCTATTTATGAGAAGGAAATGTTGGACATACTACATGCACTAAGGAAATGGTGACCTTACCTAATGGGAAGACACTTCAAGGTAAAAACTAATCATGATAGTCTTAAATACCTTTTGGAACAAAGTTTATCTTCAGAATAGCGGAAAAAATGGGTCACAAAGATGTTGGGTTATGACTTTGAAATCATCTACAAAAAAGGGAAGCTAAATTTTGTTGCAGATGCACTCTCAAGAAAGGATGTGGAGGTGGAAGCACTTCTTTTTGCCATTTCTATTATCCAACCATATTGGATAACCAAAGCAAGGGAGGAATGGAAGAATGACAAATAAGTATGGAACCTCATTCAAAAGTTGCAGCAAGATCCCAATACATCTAATACATTTAGTTGGAAAAATGATTCCTTATGGTACAAATATCGCTTACATATTTGTAAGAATTCCCAACTAGAACAAAATATTATTTTGCAATTGCACACTTCTCCCTTTGGAGGACACTCAGTATTTTCAAAAACTTACCACAGGGTGAAGAAAGAATTTTTTAGGGATGGCCTTACATCTGATATTCAAAAGCTTGTGGCAGAATGTTTGGTTTTCCAGTAGAATAAAGTTGAGACAATTAAGACCCTAGATATGCTACAACCTTTATCCATTCCAAGTCAACGTTGGGAGGAGGTTTCAACGGATTTTATCACAGGTTTACCTATGTCTAAAGGAAATAGTGACATTATTGTGGTAGTTGATTGACTTACCAAGTATTCACACTTTCGTGCATTATCTCATCAATTTATAACAAGTAAAGTTTCTACTACATTTATGGAAACAATTCAAAAGCTACATGGAAACCCAAATATTATTGTAAGCAACAGAAATCCAATTTTCACTTGAAATTTTTGGATGGAATTATTTTCTTGTTTGGGCACTAATCTTGCTCATAGATCATCTTATCATCCTCAATCCAATAGGAAAATTGAGATACTGAACAAATGTTTAAAAGGATGTATTCTTTGTTTTGTATATGATAAACAAACACAATGGGTCAAGTGGTTACCTCTAAATGAATGGTGGTATAACACTTCCTTCCATACTATTGCAAAAATGACCACATTTCTGAAACTTTATGGATATAATCCACCGTCCATCACATCATATTTAAGAGAAAATTATAAGGTTCAAGAAGTGGAAGATCACATTGAGCATCAATAAAAAGTTCTCCAACTCTTGAAGGATAACCTAAATTTGGCACGAAATCGAATGAAACAACAAGGAGATCAACATCATAGTGAGATAATTTTTTATGTAGGAGACTGGGTATTTTTACAACTACAACCATACAAAAAAATTTCCCTCAAGCAAGCTAAGAAGGATACTAAATTATTTCCAAAGTACTATGGTCCTTACAAGGTGTTGCAAAATATTGGTACTATGGCATACAAATTGGAGCTTCTCGCTTCTTCTTGAGTGCACCCACTTTTCCATGTTTCATGTTTAAAGAAGGTTATAGGTGAAAAAATTCTACTTCAAACCATATTGCTAGAACTTTATGAGGAAGGAAAAATCATATTGGAACCTGAAGCATTCACGAAAACAAGAACTCGACAGCGACGAAATCGATCAATTTTAGATTATCTCGTCAATTGGAAGAACTTACCCACTGAAGATTCTGAATGGGAGGATGATAATTTTATACACAAGCATCTATAGCTACTCAAGCATCGAGGAAAACACTTTTTTGAAGGAGAGGGTCATGTTAGGTCCCTATATTACTAGTGTAGTCCCTTATTGTTGTTAGTGTAGCCCCCTTATTGTTATTTTTGTATCCCTGTAGTCCCCATATTGTTATTATTGTGCCCCATAAATTCCCACTATTGTTATTGTTGCACTTACATTATTATTTTCAGGTCGCCTAGGATTTTTCCATTTCTATCATCCAAGAATTGTTCATTTATGAAATGTAAAAGAGGTTTCCCCCTCGAAGAGGATGATTTATAAGGCGTTTATATATATTTTATTCTATTTTGTGAGTTGGTTTCATAACACTCTTCCTTGAGTCTTTGAGTCTCTTGTGGTCTCTCATAAGCCTCCATTTGGTTTCCTTTTGGTTTTTAGTGCCTTTGATAAGGACTTGTTTAGGTTTTTCTTTTCTCTTATCAATACATCATTAGCAAACTAATTTCTATGAGTGCTTGAATGAATTGGTGTTTTAGTCATAATTCTAAAAAGTTTTCTTTTATTAGTGATTAGACATGCATCTTAGTTTTCATAATATTTAAAAATTAAGTGGAATTGAAAAGAAAAATCTCTTTACATTGACATATAGGGTTTTATGTGTGCATCAATATTGGAGCAATTGTATTAAAAGGAAATTGCACTTTGTATGTTGCATACTCTATGTCTCTTCCCTCCTTTAAATATATTTTAATTGAAAGTGAAATATTTCGTTTCTTCACACTAGCTTGCATTTTAGGGAATTCAGGTGAAATTCATGGTGAGCCCTAAAAATGAAACTTAATTGAAAATAAACATCAAAATTTACTGAAACAACGTGAGGATAATTCGTAACATTAATGAAAACACGTAGAGGTATATGATAGAGACGTGTTCCAATGTTGCTAAACGTAGGAGTTGTCATTTTTTTCCAACTTTGTATCAAGATGGTGATATCCTATTCCACATAAGTAAGTGTATCAAATTGTTCTCTGCATACCTTTTGGTATATTGGAGGTTTCTCCACGCATGAAAAGTATATGGGAACGCTCTCATCAGACGGTTACACATTAGACAACACTACTACAAAATTTACTTCCATGTACCATTGAGTATATTTTGGAAGTCCACCAAAGGTTATATCCTCGCCATAGTTAGTCGAGTCGACCACCTTGTATACCGTGATACACCGAACACAAAATTTAGGGATATTTCTTGCATGTACGTTAATGCTACTTTCACCAAGCTGTATATTGTAGCTCATGGTTTCTTGATAAACCTTTATGCCTAGTTTTACCCCTTTTTTATTTATTTATGTGTTAATTGTTAAAATTTATTAATCCAACGTCAAATAACAAACACCTACCCTTCGTCATTCACGTACAATGAAAAATAAAACTCCTATTCCACTATATGAAACTCCTAGCCATCATCATAAGCATAAAAAAAATGAAAAATATCGAATCAAGAACCTCAAGAACTAATTCGGATCCTACTCCTGATATTGATCCACTAGAATAATCTTTCCCTTTGAGTACTGAGCCCAATATTACATAATATCTTCTCAATGAATCTGACACAATAAAAGAAAAAGTACTTGAATCCTTATTTCCTCAGGTTATTGATCTTAAATTTATTGAATTAGACACCTTATTACCTGAGGTTATTTAATCTAAGGTACCTCATCCATCTTGACATGTTACTTCAGGACCTTCCTCTTCTCTTCCTTTGTCTCAGACACAACGAAAAACAATATACCTTGGACCTAATGGTGAACCCCTTCCACCTAGTCTTGAGAGTATTAAATAGATCCCATAGGAATAAACTAATCCATCTTCTCGTGTCCATTTGAGAGGGCTTCATTTTTATCAAGATTATCATCTTTCTCCTCTTGAGACTTCATATCAATCTCCTTTATATGATTCTTTTCCTTTCAATTCACTGGTGAATTTCTCGCGGATATCATATTTGATATTGTTGACCATGATTGAATCTATTATGGTTTCCCCACCTACTACTTTAGTTGATACAACCAATTTTGCCTCCTGATCAGGGAAAATTTTAAGGATGGAATTTTATCGTAAAGTTAAACCTTGGCAAATATTAATAGTCCCTAATATGCAAATTGTAAAATTTTTATTGATATTTTTGTAGAAATATCTAGATTTCCAATTATTTTATATTATTCAATATAGTATTTTGGTGATTTTTAAGGTAAAATAATGGCGTCCTATAAAATTTGGGTGAATCATTTTATAAAAAAATGGAAATTGGCGAATATTTTTTTTTTTCGAGAAAGCATGGCAAATTTGACCACCTCTTAATATTAGCCCCTAAAATTTTCCCTGCACCTCATCCATGTTTGCAACATCACCAAAGACACATCTGTATGGTGGCTCATTCATCCCACATGGTTATAAATCATTGTTTGGTAGCTTCTCTGGTGCGACATCCAATCCTTGGACCTCTCCCATAACATCTATTTCTGTAATTTTGTATAGAACATGTCTTATGAGCACTATAAAGTCTACTCGTTCTCCTCCACCTACACGTACAGTCGAACAACAGGTTGGTCCTTATATTAGTGGACACCTTAAACAACCCCACTCGCCTTATGTTGGGTACCCATCACCTGGTATACCATAAATTAGTGCTCAACCTTCATTGAATCCTCCTTATCCTACATTGACTACTAATGTTTGGAAACCTAATTTTCTCATCCAAACTAGTTTTTTTATGGGTACATCTATACATTCTCAAACTATACCATCTGTATCCCAAATTCCTACCCATGAATATATGCCTTAGCAAACTCAAATCAATCTAACCCAACCTTTACATGTTTCCACTATGACTAAATCAATTCCAATAGTATCGGGTACCTCCCAAGTTCCTTTTACACAACCTCTACAGGGTACCTTATAGTCTCAACTACTTGGACAAGGTATTCCTCACATTCCAATAGGAAAAAATACATATGGTATGGCACAACTCTCATAGACTCCACTTTATGTTGGAATGATGAAAAATCCCATGAGGCAACAGTATCAACCTTTTCAAGGCATCCCTCAAGTGCCTTAGCAAGGATAACAAATCCAAACCTAGTCATTCTATCATTTTCAACGTTATCCTAAATCTAGAAAACAACAATATGCATATACTGGTTATCAGAATACTCCTTATCCTAGTACCCAGGTTACTGTTTATCAGAACCCTCCTTATTATGGACTGAAAACACCTATTTCTCAGGATATTCCATCCTATCCAGGTTATCCTCCTCTATATTTTAACAGAAAATTTCTGTTTGTGGAAATTCTTGAACTTCCATATTTAACTCGGCTCACAAATAATCCCATTTCCTATTCGCCTTGGTGGTCGATAATTCCTTCGAAATTTCCTTTTGATATCCTAAAATTAAATGGGAATCATGGAGAAGGCCCTTCCACTCATGTGATGACTTATCATTTGTGGGATTATTCGAACTCGCTTAATGATGATTCCATTCGATTATGTATTTTCCAATGTATTCTTATAGGTTCCACATCTAAATGGTATATTGAATTACCTAGATATTCTTTTAACAATTTCAATTCCTTATCCACTATATTCCTAACACATTTCCAGTTCCCATTACGATATGATACTGTAAAGAAAGTTTTTACCAACTTTAAATAGAATAATTCTACTCACATTTCCAATGATATTCATGAGTGGCGATGTCATTGTTGATTGGTTAAAACATATCATCCTGATAATTTGTTAACATAATGGATCATTAAATCTATGTTGTCATCAATCACTGAAGATGTAGCTAAGGGTGGAGTTGTGCCTAAAGAGAAAGTGTTTTCTTGTGCCAAGTATTTGGGTCTCATTTATACCCAATCTAGCATGATTTATGAGAAAATAACAAATTCTCTGAGACTCTCAAACATTGTTCCTCATCTTCCCAGTAAAGAATCACATGTTGATGATGGCATGATTGGTTCTTCCAGCTCACATTCCAAGAGTAAACCATCTGTTGTTTCTCTTACGACTGCCAAAAACCCTCCATGCAATCCTCCTATGGCTGCTACTTACAAGATTAATGTAGTTCTATCTGATAAAGGAAAATATCAATAGAAACCAGGAATTAACAAGAAAGGTAAAGGAAATATGAAGAAATATTATCCTCTGCAAGATTAAAAAACCAATTAGTACTATGATTTGAAATCGAAACCTCACTATCTATGTTTCAAATGTAACGAGGAAAGCTTCACTTGTGACTGTCCTCACCAGGTGGAAGTCAACCAATTTATGAAATATTCTACTTGACCTTCTATGTTGACTGACCCGTTTCCCAATTAGGAGACTCACATGGTTTCTTGGGACCCTACTTCCTTTAACTCAGTTTTAATTATTTCCTCTGCAAAGACTATATATGATATTATGGTGGCTACCTGAAGTAAAGACTACAATGATGTGAATCCTCTGAATGGTCAAGCTACTAATAAAGCTACCAGTTTAGCACCATCTCCACTGGATCCTACTACACCTATAATTCCTACATAATTAACCATTAAACCTCCAAAAGGTGTTATTCATAAATCTTCTTTCAACCCTTGCATGAGAAATTCTCAAAATTATAATGTAATTGAGGACTTGGATGAATATCCATAAACTATGTTCACTCTCGAGGTGTTGAGAAATTACCCCCCATAAAATAACGATTTCCTTTTTGCTATCAAAAGTATTGATCCTTCGGATTCCAACCTAGTCATTTGAAATCATGATAACTATTCACCTTGACTCCTAGCTGAATTGGTTTTTATTATATAGGTTTTTATTCGTGGTACAAACATCCATCATTCTATTGTGGATGAGGGAGCATCAAGCTATATTATGTATTTATCCTACTGGAAGGATATTGGTTCTCCTCAATTGGGTCAATCACCGAACACCTTGAAATATTTTGACAGATAAATGTATAAACCTTGTGGTATTTTGAACACCTTGCAAGTAGAATTAGGATGGAAATGTGTAGAATGTACACGGAAGAGAGGTATGAGTAGTTAACCCAGGTAAAGATCCAGATCCAAAGCCAGATAGAGAGCTTGAAGCAAATCCAGTCGGTTAAGCAGTCGATTGAGCTTTTGACTCAAACTATGCAGTTTACTAAGCACCAGTAGTAGCAGTTCCTGACCTAGCACCAGTAACACCAGTAGTAGACCTAACATCAGTTTATCTAGCAGTAGTAGCACGAGTAGCTTAAACTGTCTATGGTTCTCAAATTTGTGTTGATGTTGGGACTGGAAATGGATATGAAGAAACTAGCACTGAAGTTGGCGCATTTACTGGTTCAACTTAAATGGATTACGAGTCAACAGGTGAAACCCCTGCATCTTCATAAGAATGGGTGCTCCCATTTCAAGCACAGTCAAAATGTAGCTAGCTCGGAAAAACGTTTAGTAGTATGTACATAATTGCTGCTTTAACTTAAACTGGCTCTGCTCCTACCTTGACTTCTCCCGTTGCTTGCTTCCCTACTGCTAGTGCTATTTCTCTAACTTGGTAAACTATAGCAGCAAAACTGGTGCGGGCATGGGCTCCAATCCAATATATGCTTTTCACCATATGACCAAGGCTACATATCAGAATCCACTGACCAGGGTATCTCTTTCCGCCTAGTTCCTCGCTTTATACTTATGAGCTTGTGTTGGTCCCGTACTCCGTTTATTCGCCACCAGCTCTCCGCCTTTCTATGACGTTCCGCCGCCTTCGGGATGCAGATATGATTAGCTGAAAGCAGGGCCTGTACGAGTTCGTTCCTTTCCTAATTCAACGGTATATGGAATAGGAGATGCGACTAGATAATCTCAAGCTGGTAGCACCCCAAATTGCGGAGGATCTGCAACTTTCGTATATGCCCCTCACATTCACTGATTATTCACCTATTGTTAATGAGCTTTCATACACTTCGTCTAATAAATATTTCATGGATATCTTTAAGAATTAACCATATCACAGAGAACAAATGCTTAGAGCACTTCATGGCATAGAGGTGGCCCCTCCACCTCATCCGGGCCAAGCTCCTACCATTCCTGCCGCATGTAATGCCCTAGAGATGTGGGATGTCATCAATTCCATTGAAATTGATAAGACCACTCTAAAAAATAGTGTCATTACCTTTATCCTAAATAAAATGATTAGTGTTTAGAACCTACTTAGTGTTTAGAACATCCTTATATATGATGATCCTCCCCTCTTCATTGAGGTTAGAATTGGCCAGAGTCGAGAGAGTGCTTGTAGATGAGAGCTCTAGAGCATGTGTAGCACCGTTTCACTTCCTTCAACATCTTAGCTACACCCTCCTCCATGTGCTCTCAAATCCACAAGCTTATCCCTTAGCCCCGTCCACACTAGCATGAATTCCGTGCCACCTTCTGCCCAAACTCCTTACTACTCCCATCCCCGCGGCAATTACCCAAGCACCAAAATAGAGAGTTAAGAGTCCAATTAGAGATAAGTTGCCTGCAAGGCCAGTGGAGTGCACTAAGGTGTAGTTAACGGAATAACCTACCCTAATAATAGGGTAAACATACCTCCACCCATTGATCTTATTGAACCTGCAGTAGAAGTTGATCCAATCGAGCAGTTGACCGCCATCGTTAAGCCTTTTACCATTGACCTGGCATTAGATCATAATAACTAGGTTCTCTCTTTTCTTATAACGAAATGAAGGGAAGGAGCACACCCATCGGAACAAGCACTTTTGAAAGCTCTGTTGGTGAAACTACTACTTTTGGTTGGTTCTTAGTCAATTGGATTTGGATCCAAAGCTACTGAATATTAGATGAAACCGTTTGCGTGCTTGGATTCGCTTATCGGACTGTAACTAGTCAATATCCATCTTTATCTGTTGTAGATTCAACCCCTATTAGTCAAGTAGCTGGCTAGCCCGCTGTCTATGCTCCTGCCAAGTGTGGAAAAAGCAGCCAACAAAATCAACTGGCTCTCGAACATACACTGAATCTCGACATCAGTAGCTAATCGAATTGATCGGAAAGCGTAGGCAGTTGACCGGAACAAAAGCTGTTGGTTCAATATAAACCGCCTTTGCTGATGGTGGTGGATTTGCTCGCCTTGGCGGATATGCAACTGAAATTGGCACTAGGTCAAATGCTGGATCAAATGAATCTGGGCCTAGATCTGCTAGGTATTTATCTCTATCTATAACGGGTTCTGAATCTGGATCAATTGGGTTTGCTACCTTTGAGTTTGCCTATACCTATGTCGCCCCTCTATCTCTGGACGATATGCTTAGGGGAAGCCGCTACTGGATATGGATCAACTGATTCTTCGACAGGTGTTTCAACAGGTGCTTCCATTGCTACCTATGCCGCTACTGAAGAAACTCCTACTTAATCTTTCGATTTTATATCAAACTGGTTTATTGGTCCATTAAGAAGTGTACTGCATTTTCTGGTATATACCTTTACCTCTAGATCTGGTGCTTTCTTCTTTGCCTTCACTGATGCTGGGTTTCAATCTATATCTCGAGATTGAACTGCGGGGTCCACTCGGTCAATAGGAACTGTTCCCAGCGCATTCACTGGTTATGAAGAAACTTTGTCAACATATGGCTAATTCACTAGGTCAACAAGCTATTTTGCAGGGTCCAGATCGAGTTACATATCCAGATACATATCCAGCTGCATTCATTAGTGATCCGGATCGAACAACATGAGATCGAGTCTCACCAGTAGCATCCAAGCCATGAATTCCATAAGGAATAGAATCTGGAAAGGATGTAAGGCGAGGTGATGGTTCTACTGCTCTAGCTGCTACTGGTGCTTGCTTTCCTATCGCCGGTGGCTGTGATGCTTAAATGGGTGCTTCTACCTAAAATGGTGCTTTGACTTGGTCAACTGTAGCATCTGTTAGTGGATTAGCTGCTTAAGCTTGTATATGCTACCTTTCCCTCTTATGTTGGTGGTGAATCAACGGGTTATTATGAATCTACTGAAGGATCAACTTGAATAGGGATTGGAACCAGGTAAACTTGAGCTCTAAATGGATATGCCTTGGATGCTAGTCGGGGTGGTGGGTCTTTCTCTTTATCTCGATATGCCCCTGCCATTTTCTCTTCTCCTGAAACCAGGTAAACTAATTCAAATACTTCTGGCACTTATGGATCCGCTACAGGGGACTCTGCCTATGTAGGTTCTGCATCCGTAGGTTCTAGCGCTACATTTGGATCTAAGACTAGGTAAACTGGGTATGGAACTAGAGGCTCTTCCTTATCAGTGACTACCTTTGGCTTTACCTGTGCCTCTGCTGGATCATTGACTGGAACTGGTTAAACCACTAAGAGCTTTTCAACTGGGTGAAACTGATGCAGAACTAATGCCTCCACGGGCCTTGGAAGAGATCTGAAGGTCTACAAAGAAAATGAATATTTATATAGAACAGATTCTGGGATGGATCCATCTTATTATGGCTATGGATTTGGATCTGCTGGGACAAAAACTACTATGGGGTCTGCTAACCTATGGCCATGCCCATGCTGCTTGCTGGTAGAATGGTTGCTACTAATTCTTTACTACCTCCGTTACTTAATTTGCCGCTGCCTATGCTACAGGTGTTGGTTTGTTCCGGTCAACTGCCCCTGGATATGGATATGGGACTCAATCTCGACCTGGAACTTATATAGGGGTATGGTTCTGCAACTGCGACCGGAGTATCTATAACTGGGCGAATAGAAGCTGGGACATGAACTTATATTGATAATGACAGGTACATAAAATGCGTATACTTTTGGCATACGAACACATAGCGCATAACATTAAGAACATTTATACTCAATATTGGAGTAGATGGAAAGTAAACCAAATACCCAGGAGAATACATATGGCATAGAGCTAGAAAAGAGGCTACGCTAGGAACAGGAGCATAGCCAGGCGTAGAAACAGAGAAAGAAGCAACGGTGGTGAACCAAGTAATAGTTTGAGTTTCACCAATTGATCTAGAGCTAGTTGAACCTTTAGTTGAATAAGCAGCATATCCACCAGTAGCACTAGCAGCAGCATATGATATCAATGTAGCTTCACGCATTTACCCAGTTGTTTCAGCACCACGAGTAGTAGATCTAGTACCATCAGCAGCATCCCCACCTGTTAGAGAGCCATAACCACCACCAGCGCCTTCTGTTGATTGAGCAAGTGATCCTATTGTTTAAGCCGCAGTTGTTTAAGGAGGGAAATATGAAGATCTCTAGATAGACGATGCATTGAGTGCTACTTAGACTATTATGCTGGCTATCGATCGATAAGGACACTCTAAATACATCAAATCGATCAAAGAAGATTCAATTCTAGACCATGGATAAAGAGAATTGTCTAAGCTATCAAAATTGTTACTTAGTAATTTCGGGTAATTTGAATTTGATAAGTCAAAAAATGAGTCTTGGTTTACACATAGTCTAGCATATAAGCAGTAAGATACGAGTTATACGAGCTATAGGGACGCGAGCTAGAACGGGGTATCACTGGTCAGACAAGTATGCTGATAGTGCTCTTGCTAGGTAAACTACAGATATTAATACACAGGTTAGGTAGCGTCTACATGGAAACATCGATGGACATAAGTCATCAGTATAAGGCTATCATTGGGCATTTTAGGAGAGCACAACCTGCATTGAAGCGGGTCAAAGATCCAAACGAGTAAGTTCCTGTGGGTAAAATGATGAAACATCTGGTTCTATCTCTGCTGGATCATTTACTGGTTCTGGGTAAACTGAAACTGGAATTGGGACGGATCCAAGGAGCCGTAAGGCCACTCGACCATAAGGGAGAGGTAAACACCTCGATCTCAAGATGGAACTATATATGCGATATTGGAGCTGCTGGAGAAATTGGTTCAAGGTAATCAGCCCCGGCAACTAGCTTTGGTGTTGGTTCTTAAATTGGTGGTACTGCTTAAACTCCTTGTGTTTTATTTACTTCTTCTCTACCAACGCCTCTACTTATCCTGCTGCTATTTTTGTTCCCATATTTGTCCATGCGTGTGCCTCTGCCGGTGATGTTGCTTTTGGTGTTGCTTCCACTGAATATGCATAGCTCAGGCTTATAACCTACTCCTAACCCACCCAGGATGCCCAGGTAGGCATGCCCTGGTTGGTGGTTGTTCACGAAGACCATAGGCAGGCCCCTTGAAATGGTTCGGGGAATAGCTGCTAGTTGATGGCCCACCACAATGAACAGACACTCTGGCCTACTAGATAGTTTCACCCATATCGATTCATGGTCAACCAATGTATCTGGTCCGACCAAACAAAGGAAATAAATCAATAAACCGATCTTCTAGGTGATTTTTTGAACCGAGAAAGAATGATGTATCCTAACCCAGTCAATGGGTCACACCACCAATCACTCTTTTTCTCTATTAGAATATGCCCTCTCATTCTTACGTAGTTCATATGCCCTTCGGGGGTAAGTAGACTCCATAAAATACAGTCATTAAGACTTCCAAGCGGCCCCACAGGGGCAAACCCATTAGAAGGAAAGCCTAGTAAAGCTACCTTATATAAGATGCAAGGATAACCTACCTGGCCTAGAACAGGCAGGAAGGAGGTATTCTGAGGTGGATTCATGGGAAGGGGCCCTACCTAACCTCTCCTTACTTGGGACATTCTCAAGTAAAGAAGAGCCTATTAGGTAAGGTTGGGAATAGATCCTTAACCCGTAATACATTCATACTTAAATAGGTGGTTCTGGTTCCCATCCCACCTACCATAGAAGTAATAGGCTCTGAGTCAAGCCATCTCACCTACCTGACCTACAAGTAAGTACCTGCCTTAAATACTTACGATTCAGTGGTAGTATTTTTACTTCTTTTCTTTGGCAAAGACATGACATTACCTGGGAGACATGAGGGACATGGTTTAGAGTAAAGACATGGCCAAGGCCAAGAAAATATATTGATTAGTAATATATGTAAATAAGGGTTGTAGCTCGTTCTTTTTCTTCTACAGACAGGATCTACAGACAAAAGCAGGTAGCAGTGAAGGTAGGATCCCTCACCTAACCCTAGTCAATAAGGTTGTAGCTATTAAGTCAGGTAAAGGTTATCTCCGATCTAAGACTCTCATATCTACCTACATGAGTGAAGGAAGGTTGTAGCTATTAGGTCAGGATTTCTATATTATATATATAGCCTCCCTTCCCTAACTGCCATGCCTATAAAGCTCCCTTCCCTCATGATTCCCCCTTCGGTGGGGGGGTTGATGCTGGGGTTAGAAGGATAGGTTGTAAGTGAGTAAGCCCTTCGGGGCAGGTAATAAACCACTATCATAGAAGAATCTCCCAGAATTCGGCACTAACAAGCTTTCAAACAGGAAAGTCTAGCATGCCTGCCTTAACCAAGCTCCTTCAGATTATCCCAAACAGGATGTATTGTAAGTAATAAAGTAGCAGCTATACGGTTTCAAGATCGGGGCCTGGCCCCTCTCCCATTAAGCTTTTAGTATTGCTCTCCTCTCCTTTTATAGTCGAGTCACTTAACATACAACGCATCACTTCAAAATTGTACAGGGATCTCATGACCCATCAATCTACTAGGGACGTGACGTTTATTCTCAAAAATACGTACGTTGGTACTTACCGTCCAAACCAATAGGTTTCCCATCAAGGATCTTCAACATTGTCTTTTCCCATTCGTCAGAACTAGATCCCCTTGGTAATGAGTTAAGCTAATGAAAAAACCCCTATATAACCCACCCCACCAACTTAGGAAAGTGACTATAGATATATATAATTATATATGTAATGACGGTATCGAATCCAGTCATTCATTATATATGTAATGATGAGCATAGAGAAACAACTACTTAATTCCTTTATATATATCATTACGCTTTCTTCCTCACCCATATGAATCGGTGAGTCCCTGCCGGGCCTTGCCCTCAGAAGCGCAAGCCCCTCCGGGACCTTTTAGTTAGAAGATCTAGTTCCAACGGCACCACCTTGATCAGCATCCCTTTCTTAGATTCTATTATGAATGAAATGAGATTCTATGGCAGTATTAGTTACATCTTATATGAGCTTTATGATTACTCTTATTACCTCTATATCTTATTGCATTAATGATCACACCTTACATCTCCATTGATTGATATGAAGAGTACTAGCTTCCATTAAGCTATGGTATAGAGTTAAGCTTATCCCTAATGAATACTAATACATGACCTTTGATTAGCTGTTACTTATGGATATAACACACCATCATTACCTGCTTAAGATGATATGCGATTCATTACTATCACCATCTATAACATATGACTAGATGACTCATTATACTATTATTACCAAGCAGTTTCACGTATGAGGTTATTGATTACTAGTACCTGTTTTGGCATGGAATATGATGTTACTAGTCCAGTACTATCACACTTGTATTGAATGTAATAGAGTGATTCCAAAGCTCACATGGGCAATAGGGTATGTTGTATTACTTGCTAAGCTTATATCACCATGGATTTGATAATGTCCTAAGTATAGACATAAGTAGATGTGTTGTATTACTTCATAGACCTTGTATCGAGTCAAAGCATATCGCTATATCTTATTCCTACAGTCATCGAGCTATCTCATACTTTGACTCGACCAAGGCTATATGTATAGTATAAATACCATTGCTAAGTTAAACTCATGGATATCTGTATAGTAATCCCATTGATCAAGTAACATGATGGATATGAGGATAGTAATCTCATTGCTAAGGTAACATCATAGATATACTTCTATCATATATGCCCAATTTGTTAACTTGATTACCAGAGATTAACCGATGAACCTATGCTAATCAAAGACATGGAAGAATGAAGAAATCCACATTACTACCCATTTATAAATGTATCAATAGAGCTAATATCAAGTCGGATAAGAATATGCTTAAGGTATGTCCTTATTAGTACTGATACCATGTTCACATCGTTTTAAAACGTTGTTTGACACTTCCTGGGCATGGCCACCAAGGAGCCAATAATGAGTGAAGTGTTATGATGATTACAATGTTTTGTGTTATTAGTAACATCCTAAGCTTTCACGTATTCTGTACAGACCTTATGTATTACTTAATAAACTCATTCAACCACACAGTGAGTTCAACAAGAGCTAAATTAAAATACTCTGTATTAATATGAAAATTATAGATAGTTAATGTATAATTACATGCAATGATTATGGTAATGATGCAGGAGCATCAAGACCTTTTTCCCATTTGTAAATATGGGGTTTGATAATATTAATTTATGAATATGGGGTGTGATGATTTTAAATATTTTATTAATTAATTTGAATTAAATAGGAGAAGGTGAGGATTTATGTAAATATCTTTTTATTAATAAAAGGATATGAGGAAATTTAATAAATTGAAGTATTCTAGGGATAAAAACCTATCCTTTAGGGATGTTGAGAGATTTAGGGGTTTGTTGAGGATTTTAAGAGATTGAGCATTTAATGTGATGGCTTTTAGAAATTGTATAAATAGGAGGGCTTTTTGTGAGAGAAACCATGAGAGATTGTGAAAGGGTGTGAGAGTAGGCTTGAATAGCCAAGGCTGTAAGCCTATGGCAGTTTGTGAGGGCCAACGGAATTGTAAATCAGGCCACGGAGAAATGTTGCTGTAAGTAAATTCACTTTTATGAAAATGTTAGTTTTGTGGTTTGCACCTTAATTTGGTCAATTTGGTGTGATTCAATCTCTTCAGTGAATCTGCTGGTATTTAATTTACTGGTTTATAAGAGAGAAATGGTGTGTATGCTTTTCAAACATGAACAACAATCTGCTGTGTGTTTATGTTGTGTGAGAGATCCCATAATCAAACTGCGTTTTCTAGAGTTCGATTTCCGTATTAAAAAGTTGCACGCATCAATTTTAAATGAGTACTGTTGCCGCTTTGAATCGAATATCAAAAGTTAGGTTGGTATGGCATATCCGTTTTTATTAAGTTGATTGCTGAAGGTCACAGATTAATACCAAAAGCAGTGCAGTAGAATCCTAAGTATAAAAACTTAATTAATACAGCTTTCAGGATTGTATTTACATTGGGTGAAAGCGCAGATTTGAATTCAAACCAACAGAAACAAAATCCAGATTAATTTCTTATGTTGATCTGTATAGTTTGAGGATAATTCTCAGCGCAGAAGATCTGACAAGAGAGGCGTAGAATTATTTGATGCATAGTTATGTTCTGTCCAGAAAACAATGGATCGACATTATAAGTGGAAATTGGTTAAGTCTGTTGGATGAAATCTTTTATTAAATGTCAGATTTATTATAATCGATCCCCATTATTTAAGATCCTAGCGTTGAAATCAGTTTGCATACAGGACGTAGATGTTCCAACGGATCTAAATTAGACTTGGAAAATCGATTCAGAAAGGTGGAATTGTTAATGAAATGTTGTGTGGAAATCGTGTTTGAATTCAGTTGCAGGTTCAGGGTTTGTAGAAAGAAATCGAATGGACTGGTTTAAATCCAACGCAAAGTTTGAAAGCGTTTTCTGGGCATGATTATAGAGCGTTTTTAACGCAGATACAAGTAGATCAGTCTTATTTACGTTGTGACTGATTCAATTGATACACGACTGTTTTATTTGTTAACTTGCAATTAATGAACTCAGATGGCGTAAATGTTTTTGATATCATTGCAAGAATTGCAACACAGATATGTTGTAAATGCCGAGATTGCACCAAGAATGCAACGTAGATATTGGTAAATGTTTTTGGCGTTGTTGAAAGATCTGACACTGTTTGGTTTTTGCCGGACGTTCTACAACTGAAATGAAGGATCCATCGTGAGCCAGATAGTTGAAGAAATTCAACTGTAGAAGTGAAGAATCGTGGAAGAACGCTATGTCTGAACTTTGTAATTGCCAGATCTGCGTGGAGGTTTGCCAGAATTCAGAGCGCTATGTCTGAATCTTGAATATAGTCTTGAATCAATGTGTGGCTGTAAAGGTGTGTCAACTTGTGTGATGCGATATGAAAATAATGAATGGCTGTAAAAATCAATCACATTGAAATATATAGTTCCGCATGATATAATGGCATGAGCGCACTCTTTTAATCCGGTCACATATAAATGGGAAGATTATTGGGTTTATTTGTGGACGAATTCCAAGTTTAGGACTGAAGTTATTTAAATTGGGATTTTGGGTTGTATCCAAGTCAGGTGGATTAGAATTAAATTGTGAGTTATTTTGATTGTGAGTTATGCTTCCGCATGCAAATGGCACAGATGTTGAATTTGCCATAAATTTGAAATAAGCTTCAGTGTATGAAATTGTCAGATTGTTTTGTGAATAATTGGACAGTAAATGCAATGTATGGTTAAGAGCACAGAGAATAAAGATTCTGGAGTATTTGCAGGCCTAGTACTTGTGTATCACTGGGTACGCTGTAAGAGAAAGAGCGCACATATATTTGGTGCTTGACTGGTTGAAACAGGTAAATTTGTGCAGGCAAGTGATATTGGAGTTGAATGGAATTTATGCATTTGTATATTCAGATTGAAAAGCTTGTTGTCTTGGAATTATTTTAGAGGGAAAGTATTTGAGTTTATAAATTGAGTTTTAATTCCAAGCATGGTTTTTGTTAATCATGAAACAAGCTTCCGGAAATTTAAGTGGGAATTTGCCATGTATTGATTTTGAATTGAGTAAGAGTTTGGGCGCATGTTTTACAAAAAAATGGGAGATGGAGGATCCTGGATATGGCAAGCTCTAAGCTTGCGTCATTTTTGGTATCAGAGCCATAATGCCCTGTTGGAATGTTTATCTTCTGAATGATGACAAGAAGGTTTTCGTTAATTGAAATATATTCTTGAATGTATGATGAATGATGAAGATCAGATTTTAAATGCAGCATATACAATTGCAAGTGAATAGAATGCAGGTAAAGGAGATCAGATTCTAATCTGAAAGACAAGCAACCAGAGTACAGCTGAAGGAATGAGGAGTCATGCAGGTATTGTGTTTGGTTAATTTTGATTTGGGTTTTACTGACAAGAAACAGATTGAGAATTGATGGTCGCAGCAAAGAAGGAATTGTTGCTGACAACTAAAGTTTGCCAGATCAAGCCAGAAGATTGGATAAGGAGGACAGTTGTGAACAGGCAGATGAGTTGAAGCCAAGAAGAGCAAAGAGAAGTGCTCAAAAGAGGTTCCAGAGGTAGAACCAATTGCTTGCCAAAAGACCGAGTGAGGAGGGCTTGGTGAGGTAAGTGGCGGCAAAACAGGACTTGCTGCTGAACAGGCTTTAGTGCAACTCATAGTAAAGTGAGTAAGGGACTCATAGAGATGGAAAGGATGATGACTAGTGACAGTCATAACAAAGGTTCTGAAATCAACCACAGCAGAAGACAAAAGGAGAAGGGTGCCAAGGCAGTTGGCATACAGAGACAGTTAAGCAAAGAGGAATATGAAAGGGAGAAAGCTGAAATAGCAGTTCAGCTTGAAGTGTTAATGGAGATGTTGCAAAGAAATGAGGAAGACCAGAAGCGTGGTTATGTCATGAGAAAGAAGTTGAGGTGGCAGAGGCTACAACAGAAGTGGAATCATCAGATGAATATGCAGTTGATAAAGGAACTAAGGGAACTTGAACAGGTTATAGATGCCAGACAGAAGAAAGAGAAGCTCGAAACAGTTGAGCTACAGCAAAAGGAAGATGCTGAAGAAGATGTTGAAGTTTCAATATGTTACCCAGAGAGTGGACCATTACTTTTTGAAAGTGATGAAGAGCTGGAGGAGTTGAATCATATGAATGATTCAAAGCAGTCCGAAGATTTGATGACTGAAGCATCAAATAAGACCGTAAGGTCTTGTGATTTTAAAACTAATGATTGGTGTGTGATTGCAGGTTTGGAAGAAGATAGGCAGTGTTTTGAAGTTGACAAAGATGTGAAAGAGTACCTTCCAGAAGATGAAAGTTTCGAAGCAGACGCTGGAAAAGTATCAGTTCACTACAGTGGACAAATGCTGGAAGACATCATTGAAATAGCTGATGAGAAGTGGAGACTAGCTGACAGTCTCAAGAGTTCTTTGAGTTTGGATCAGCATACTGATATGCTGACAGAAGAAGAGAAATCAACGCAACATATTGAAGTGTTGCTAAAGGGAAAAGAGGTACAGAGGCCTTATTTTTTTTATTATAATGATTGTCTTATGATTGAAGATGTTGTTGCAGACACTAGAACATATTTGGCACAGGTGGATAGTCAAATGAAAGAAGAAGAGGAAGAACATCTACTGAAGGATGTCCAGGATAGATTGCTGAAGAAGGATGACAAAGCAGTTGTCATAAATGATAATCAAGAAGAAATTGCAGATAAAATTGCAGGTGACAAGCAAAGGAATGTTGCAGAGGGAAAGGAAGATTGGGAGGCCGCAACATCCATAGTGACAGCAAGAGCAACATGTTTTATTGAAGATGTTGGAAACAATCAGCGGACAGAGGACATACTGGACAAAGAAATTGAGATGATACGGAGATTAATGATAAAGACATCCCAGAGAAAGACAGCCGAAAGAAAGAAAAGGAGCGACAACAAGAGAATGACAGTGAAAGATTGCAAGAGCAGAGCAGGTGGAGCACTACAACACAAAACATGGAAACCTGGAAGACAACAGCAGGTGACAACAGCAGTAAAGCAATCGACAAGCACGGAAGATTTACAAAATAAAATCTGGGATCCAGGAGGAGATATCCAGACTTATGACCAGGTGGTCATGAATTTTCTTACATGGGGAGTCTGATGCAGGAGCATCAAGACCTTTTTATCCATGGGGTGTGATAATATTAAATTGTAAATATGGGGTGTGATGATTTCTAATATTTTATTAATTAATTTGAATTAAATAGGAGAAGGTGAGGATTATGTAAATATCTTTTTATTAATAAAAGGATATGAGGAAATTTAATAAATTGAAGGATTTTAGGGATAAAAACCTATTCCTTAGGGATGTTGAGAAATTTAGGGGTTTGTTAAGGATTTTAAGGGATTGAGCATTTAATGTAATGATTTTTAAAAATTGTATAAATAGGAGGGCTTTTTGTGAGAGAAACATGAGAGATTGTGAAAGGGTGTGAGAGTAGGCTTGAATAGCCAAGGCTGTAAGCCTATGGCAGTTTGTGAGGGCCAACGGAATTGTAAATCAGGCCACGGAGAAATGTTGCCGTAAGTAAATTCACTTTTATGAAAATGTTAGTTTTGTGGTTTGCACCTTAATTTGGTCAATTTGGTGTGATTCAATCTCTTCAGTGAATCTGCTGGTATTTAATTTACTGGTTTATAAGAGAGAAATGGTGTGTATGCTTTTCAAACATGAACAACAATCTGCTGTGTGTTTATGTTGTGTGAGAGATCCCATAATCAAACTGCGTTTTCTAGAGTTCGATTTCCGTATTAAAAAGTTGCACGCATCAATTTTAAATGAGTACTGTTGCCGCTTTGAATCGAATATCAAAAGTTAGGTTGGTATGGCATATCCGTTTTTATTAAGTTGATTGCTGAAGGTCACGGATTAATACCAAAAGCAGTGCAGTAGAATCCTAAGTATAAAAACTTAATTAATACAGCTTTCAGGATTGTATTTACATTGGGTGAAAGCGCAGATTTGAATTCAAACCAACAAACAAATCCAAGATTAATTTCTTATGTTGATTCAGATAGTTTGAGATAATTTCAGCTTAAGATCCACCTTAGAGAGGCGAGAATTATTTGATGCATAGTGTTATGTTCTCATCTTAAAAACAATGGATCGCATATTTATATGGAAATTGTGGTTAAGTTCTGCTGGATGAAATCTTTTTATTAAATGTCGTATTTATTATAATCGATCCCCATTATTTAAGATCCTACAAAAAGAAATCATTGTATAGTATGACAGATTTAGATGTTTTAGATGTTCCAACGGATCTAAATTAGACTTGGAAAATCGATTCAGAAAGGTGGAATTGTTAATGAAATGTTGTGTGGAAATCGTGTTTGAATTCAGTTGCAGGTTCAGGGTTTGTAGAAAGCAATCGAATGGACTGGTTTAAATCCAACGCAAAGTTTGAAAGCGTTTTCTGGGCATGATTATAGAGCGTTTTTAACGCAGATACAAGTAGATCAGTCTTATTTACGTTGTGACTGATTCAATTGATACACGACTGTTTTATTTGTTAACTTGCAATTAATGAACTCAGATGGCGTAAATGTTTTTGATATCATTGCAAGAATTGCAACACAGATATGTTGTAAATGCCGAGATTGCACCAAGAATGCAACGTAGATATTGGTAAATGTTTTTGGCGTTGTTGAAAGATCTGACACTGTTTGGTTTTTGCCGGACGTTCTACAACTGAAATGAAGGATCCATCGTGAGCCAGATAGTTGAAGAAATTCAACTGTAGAAGTGAAGAATCGTGGAAGAACGCTATGTCTGAACTTTGTAATTGCCGATTCACTGAATTGCTGCCTTAATCTCGAGCTATGGAGTCAATCTTGAATATATAGTCTTGGAATCAATGTGTACTGTAAAGGTGTGTCAACTTGTGTGATGCGATATGAAAATAATGAATGGCTGTAAAAATCAATCACATTGAAATATATAGTTCCGCATGATATGATGGCATGAGCGCACTCTTTTAATCCAGTCACATATAAATGGGAAGATTATTGGGTTTATTTCATGGACGACTCCAAGTTTAGGACCTGGGTTATTTAAATTGGGATTTTGGGTTGTATCCAAGTCAGGTGGATTAGAATTATATTGTGAGTTATTTTGATTGTGAGATTATGCTTCCGCATGCAAATGGCATAGATGTTGAATTTGCCATAAATTTGAAATAAGCTTCAGTGGATGAAATTGTCCGATTGTTTTGTGAATAATTGGACAGTAAATGCAATGTATGGTTAAGAGCACAGAGAATAAAGATTCTGGAGAATTTGCAGGCCTAGTACTTGTGTATCACTGGGTACGCTGTAAGAGAAAGAGCGCACATATATTTGGTGCTTGACTGGTTGAAACAGGTAAATTTGTGCAGGCAAGTGATATTGGAGTTGAATGGAATTTATGCATTTGTATATTCAGATTGAAAAGCTTGTTGTCTTGGAATTATTTTAGAGGGAAAGTATTTGAGTTTATAAATTGAGTTTTAATTCCAAGCATGGTTTTTGTTAATCATGAAACAAGCTTCCGGAAATTTAAGTGGGAATTTGCCATGTATTGATTTTGAATTGAGTAAGAGTTTGGGCGCATGTTTTACAAAAAAATGGGAGATGGAGGATCCTGGATATGGCAAGCTCTAAGCTTGCGTCAGGTAACTACAACACCTGTTATCAAACGTATTGCAAATTACTTACAGCTTACTTAGCCCATCTAATATGGAAACATCGTGAGCTTATATTACCATTACAAAGGTTAAGAGATATGGTAATTCCCTAATAACTAGTCATTGTTATTAGTAATACTAGTAGTTACACAAGGCATGGTTATAATAGAGCAATGTAAGAACAAGTAACCAGTGTTTTATCTATGCTAATAGTGATAATGCTAAGGGTTGTGTTTATTTCTTACTATTTCTCTAAGTCATATCGTAACTTATGCTATACTAGTTCCATTGAATCAGTCTAAGCGTAATCATGCTTACTATTCACTATGTAAGATTGATAGAACTTACCATAACTAACCTGATACTAATAGGATAGAGTAGTACAGATTCCATTTCTTTTATAGGAGTAATGTGAGCAGCTAAGGTAATACAGCTCCTATGAGTGATGTAATTTCCCTATTCAAACCATTGTGATGCTTCATTACTATGCTTAATCTAACCGATCTAAGGTTCATGTTATGTACATATGAAGCTTACCCAATAGTAAGCATGTAACCATATCACGTATTCTCTGTAATCAATCACACAACTAAGCTCTTATCACATATCACGATTATCGCCTAATATATACGATAGGTTCATATAAACCATAACACCCTAAGCTGATCTCTCTACTTAATAAGCAGAACAGTAAACAACACTTATAATGACGTGACTACCATAATGAACTCCATCATGTTAGTATTGATATCACAACTAGTCTGAACTCAAAGCAATCACTAAGCTTGTCATATGTAATGGTTATGCCTATGGTGTAATAGGTGCTGTATATTTGACATAAGTTTTGATAATGGTATTAGTACTAACCTGTATAAGTATGGTAAACTGTGTTATGTTCACTATATATGGAAGCTCCTTATTACTACAGGCCAGTGATTACGGTCATTCTACTTACATACTCTATTGATTCATAGATTGGCTCGATTACCATTATTATACAACACGTATCAAGTAAGTACTATGAAGCTGTATTTCCATATAAATGACGTAGAGCTTACTCAGTATTCAAACTAGTTATAAGGTTCTATACCATTAAGCAAGAGGATATAATTACAGCAAGTATAAGTTGTGGTTATAAGTAGTGCTATCCTGTTGAATATGGAACCAATGTAAGTTATTATTCCCATTACTCTGAGCTCATCCTAATTCTATGAGCTTGTACAGGTATAACAAGATCAGTACTAAACACATACTAGTAATCATAGAGAAGTATGGACATGTTTTCCCTAATAGATATGATAGGTGAAATCATACGAATAATAGGTAAGAAAATCCATGATATCAAGATAGCTCTTAGTGAGATCAAAGCACAACCCATATGAACAGTTACAGGATTACACTAATGAAACGTAACAAGCTGCTTATCTCTGTAATTATTGAGAAGTCGTTCAATGAAAGGGTCTTAGTAAGCTCTATGAAGACTAAGGAGCTAATAGATATGGAGTTACTTATGGATAAGAGTAACTAGTATTAAGTAAACAAGGATAGTAGAACCAAGCTTTCCATATCATACATAGGGTAAAGTATTAGTATTATTCAATGGTTATCACATAGAGCTAGTGTTAGCATGATGAAGTATAGCTTATGACTACTCTTTCTAAGCATGTAGTATCATTAGCATTGACCTGTTACTTACTATGAACTGTAACAAAGCTCTTGTTCAATACTGATTACAAGCACCTTCCATGATAACAACTGGTTTCAATGTCTGAACATGTTATACGCATCTACTATTACAGGTATACTAATTACTCATAATACGCCTATCATTAACTAGTATAGAGTAATTGAAATAGCTTATAGTGTAATAAAAATATACTAGTCATTACGTAATCTACCTAATTGAATATAAGATATCCATATCTTATGGAAAAAAGGTAATAGAGTATAACAGATAAGCTTTACCTATTGATCTATGCAATTAATGGTGTTCATTGGATACTAATACTAAGATTAATCATATGGAAACCATAGACCTGTACAAAGGTTGTTATGGAATCACAGTCTCAGTTAAGCTGAGTAAGCATAAATACTACCACTTATAAGCAACAGGTGAATAGTGCTGACTTTCCCTAATCTAATCATAATTGAACATACGTTTTATTACTTACATTATATTGGAATATGCTAAATACATAGGTGCAGGTATTAGTACCATTGCATTAATTGGACCTGGTATAGGTATTGGCATAATGTTTGCATCACTTATATTAGGTACTTCTATAAATCCATATATAGCAGGACAAATGTTCTCATATGCCATATTAGCATTTGCATTAGTAGAAGCAATCGCCTTGTTTGATCTAATGATTGCATTCCTAATCTTGTTCTCATAAGTGAAACTAACACAACAAAATTTCCATAATATAGAAACAACACTAATCTGACCATTGCTTGAAGTTCACAATCCTTGATAAGAGCTTAGCTACTGACAATCCCATATAAGTATTTCCCTCATATTCTCCCTATATGATTACCATTTCTTTGGTGATAAAGAAAGGTGACAGATTAATCATTAGAACAGGTACAGATATATGATGGAGATCAGCATGTATGAATAGTGTATCAATACCATACCTTATCTATACATTCTAACACCACTAGTTACATAGATAGAAGTAATGGTATTCGATCATTATAAGCTGATGAACACAACGATACAAGTTAGACATGTGATCAATTAGGGAGCTTCTTATACTGGTATGAAGCCAATAACAGGTAGACATATTCCATATCTATTCTACTTGCTTAACCTTTCTATATAATGAAGCTTACTACTATATCCATGTGTTTACATAATCAACACGTAACAGTAATTAGTAATTACATAGTTAAGCTGAGTTCCTTATACGTATTAACTAAAGATCATTCGGGGATTCCTTCTAGTTGATACTATACATATAGCAATTACGTAAGATCAAGATATGGTAATCAATGCCAGTAAGTTAAGCACAAAGGTAAGTTATCAGAGTCATGAAGCTGTATACACACACCATAGTACAAGGTATATAAGCTATTCTATATCACGTATTATCTCTAATGAATGGTCACTCTTATAACATGCTATGAGCTCAGTGTATTATGGGAAAAGGCATATCTATCTCACTTCATAGTTCATGGTCAAGCTATCTATAGATATGATGTTTTATATCATGATCTTACAACACCCATTCTGAATGCTATGAGTGCAACACGTAGTATGAACAAAGAGATACCTGCAGCTTAGGCTACATGATGATCCTTACTATTACTTATCTCTATACTATTGATGGGACATAATAAGGAGATCTCATATCACTAATTAGGGAAGAGCTTGTACATCATTATGTGTATTGGGTGTGTACATAACAAGGGTAATAGTGCTTATACGGATTCAAAGTAAGCATATAAGTAATAACTATTAGTTACATGTATGATATTCATGGAAAAAAGCTGTACTAACTACTGGATAAAGGTTATTGCTTTGAACACATAGCTTAATGGTGTTTATTACCATACCTCTTGCTTAGCTCTGATCACTGTTATGGTTTGACTTATGGATATAACACCAATACAGCTTACTGTAGTTAACAGGGATTAGCTTATCATTATAGCTAAATCAATGGAGTTTTGACTAGTTCATATATCTTATGGATCCCTATGTTCCTACAGTTGTAAGAGCTAGTGTAATTAGTACGAGGCTTAGTACTCGTGTTAATGTGATCTATTACTGATATGGTGTGATCTCATGTAGATTATGACATTACTTATGATTACTAGTATCATGTGTTATAAGCATATCTATTGGATTAACTAGTGTGTTTTATTACTACTTACTAGTATAAGCTCATGATCTGGGATTAGCTATCAGGTTGATTACTCTATTGCTTACTACAAGGATGAAAACTAAGCTGGTATTTATAACTATGGTAAAGCTATTATTGTTCATTGTCGCTCACTGTACTTTGTTCCCAAGCCAAACCAACCAAAATAGGTCAAAGGGGAATTCATTACCAACTTAAAAACCTCCCATCAATAGGGATGGGTCTACTGGTTCCATTTATTGAATCCCCAGAGAAAGAGGAAAAAACAAAATAGACCCACTCCCATCAGAGAAGCAAGCGTAGCAGCTTTTGAATCGACTACGACAAAAATCATCGCATTGCCTACCGTGCGTTGTTACATCCCACACTCCGTCTTACCCAAACTACTTTTCCCACCTTACCCCAACTATTTATATAACCCACCATCTCTATAGTAGCAGGGGAAACAATGTATGTAAGGAGGACGTAAAACACCTCCTTGGACCGCAGATTAGAATCCTGAGTAACCCCAAAGTAGAGCTTCTTAATTCAGTGATGTAGGTAGGATTTGGTTAGGTAGTAATGAAAGGTTAGTTATAAGGGCGAGCGTTGTGGCTATATTCTCCTCAAAGCAGCAAGCCACTGCCTGGTGATGAAGTAAGATGATGAAGAAATATCCAGCCAGTCCCAATATGAGGTGACATCCACAGAGAAGGCCCTCCTATACTACTATAAGAGAGAACTAAATATAAAGGCAAGTGAAGTTGTTGAACTCTAGAAAGAAGTCTCATTTCAACTATGCACAGACCGTTTGGGTGAGTCTGGTCCCACATTTGGTGGGTGTCGTTACACAAGCGGTTACACAACAGGGTAGTGTCCAGTAGACCTACTATACCGGTACTACTCTACAACTAGTAGTTCTACTCTAGAGCTTCAGACTACTGCTAATCATTTCCTATATGGGGCCTTAGGGCAAGTAAGAAAGAAAGTGTCCATTCCGTGCCGTGCCATCTAGAATTGGGGGGAGCAAGGTACGAAAGGTAAATAGCAGTACCTCCTTTCCTCGTATTTCTAGCTGAAGCAAGTGTTGGGGCAGCACTCAAAGATCAACTAGGGTTAGAAGGGAGTAAGAAAGTAAAGGGGTAAGGTTGGCCGGTTGAATCCCGTGTCCCAATAAGAAAATTTATAGTGCAGTAGCAAGTAAGTGATTCATGAGAAGGGTATAGGTATCAGGCAGGTGCTGGTGAGCTGGTAAAGCAAGGTAAGGGGGAGTAATGCCGTACCCTTATAATATTAACTGGCTGGCTAAAGCTATAGGTGGTATGGGTATAGTATATAACAGCAAGGTAGGCTTAAGAAAGTAAATAGTCAAAAGGGAGCAACAAAGGATTCATGAAGCAAGTGTACAAGGCTACAGGTGCTAGTTCTTAAGGTGGACAGGTCCTTAAGAAACACAGAATTGAGAGGTAAGGAAGAGTAAGAAGGTTGGTTTCATGCCATTCCAAGCTCGTTAAGGGAGAGGGCCAACCTTTCGCTATACTTCTGGATCTGCCTTCCCCTGGTATACTTCAGTGCAAGCGTGCTCCTGGAATATAGAGAATCTGGTACTCGGGTGGTGGGTTAAGAGTGTTCCTGAGAGTAATTCAGTTCGAGTAAGTCAGTTCTTAGAGAAAAGTGACTCCATTTCATTATTGGGGAGCTAGTGAGTTACTTTATTATACGTAATTACTGAACAGGCTAATTCCTGAAGAAGTTGATGAGAAATGGGTTCAGTTCGGAGATGGCATTTTCAATCATTTTGATTCGCCGGACTTTTTTGTGACCCATGCCTAGAGGAGAGCACGTTTATTCTCTGAGGCTTTGTCGAGCTATAATATTGCTACTTACAAGGCCTTTAATCCATGTTTATTACACCTAGTAAAGGCTTAACGGAACCCCATAGGAATAGAAGAGCGATATACGGTAGGCAAGATGAGGTAGGCGTGGGATACTCTATGCTTATAAAAAAACCAACTGGCATAACACGTTCTTGCTAGCTCTTTACTGTCTTCCTAGCCCTTTGCTGCTTTCCTAGTGTAAGGGCATTTACTGGATGCATTGATAAGGCAGCTAGAGAGATCTACGCTTAACGTTCTCTGGTTTCCATGCTTAACTCTCCTTGTCTCCATGCTTAACGCTCCTTGTCTCCATGCTTAGCGTTTCCTGGTATCTACTCCCTGGTATCCATGCTCCTTGTCTCCACGCGTAACGCTCCCCGGTCTCTATGCTTACCGCTCCCTGGATAAGGCCTTGAATTCATGGTTATGAAATATAGTAAAGGCTTTATGAAATCTATGGGCATATAGGGGTGATATAAGATAATCATTGAAGGCATGATGTAATAACTGAATCATTAAGACAGGCATCCAGTACGAGTTTCGTGTACCAGTGCTAATTGCATAACTCCTTGCTTGGGCTGTCTGGGCTAGCTGGCTCAGTCACAGTGGATAGCAGTAGTAGTAGTGATATCTCTCGATGCGGTATGGGTGCGGGGGGGTAGCAGTGAGAGTTCTTTTGAAGGTTTTTGTAGGGAGGTTCGTTTGAAGTATTTGAAGTAGAAGTTCCAGTTAGTGTGGGTTAGACTGCTAAATGTTTCACGCAATGGGTAGGGTTAGGAGTAGGTGGTAAGAGTAGGTATAGGTAGGTAGGAGTAGGTGTAACCCTTTCCTAGCTGTGTAAGGCCCATTCTGGCAATAGAATTGTAGAACCTTGCTCTTGACACGCCATTGGTTAATAAGAAGCGGAGAGGCTTTACGCATCACCCAACTCCTACGTTAGTGCATTGAAGAGATATCGTAGTGCGTAATTACGTATATAATATCGCGTAATGAAATAGATAAGTCATTCATGCATAATTACATATATAATTTGACTTCTTTCATTGTCCTTTAACACAGACAGGGTATTGACTTATATTCCTTGTCTCCCCCACTAGATAAGTCCGTGCTTAGTCTTTATCCCATTTTTATCCTAATCTACAAGTGCTTAAGGTCGATACGAGTCCAAGTATATCTATGGATAAAGCTGGGCTATCCTATTATAACTTCCATTTAGAATATGTCTGTAGTATAGTTGCCCTTATTCATTATGGCTCTACTTACTATATGTTTCACTAGCATATCGAGTTGAATAAGCTAGGTAATCAAAGGAATAGCTAGTAGTAAGCTAAGTAAGGGTAATATAAGGTAAACATAAGGGAATACAACACCCTTGCTTATAAGTAATAGATGAAGTGTGAAGTAAGACCATTATTACGAGCTAATTGAGATAAGTTACATCATGTATAACTCTTAGTTGAATTAGAAAATGTATATTACTTGTATAACTAAAATGACTGGTTTCATTGGAACAGTTACCTTATCAAAGCGTTCGGGTAAAGGATCATAAGTATTACCATAATAACTTACATAGTTGTACTAGTGATCCTTAGTACTTAAGCTGTACTAGTCTATAGAATGGTGTGTATTAATCTTATTACTATGATTCCCATATATTGATAAAGCAAGTGCAATGATTAGTCTAAAGCTAATGGGTAACGAATGAGTACACATGGTTCTATGAATCCAAGGTAATGAAGCTAACTAAGCTTAACCTATGTAATGAGCTAAGCTTATGTACTTTATATCTATATCTATTACAGTAAGTGTGTTTAGTCATTTACACCTGTTTATGGCCATGTGTTCATACCTGTACATATTATGGAATTCTCTATAGCTAAGATCTGAGCAATATAAGTAATTAGGCTTGAATACTGCTCTTTATTCATCATAGTACTTAATGGGATTCGATCTTGTTATGATTACTGTATTACCTCTATAAAGTTTCATATCCTAAGTATATCAATAATTACCATAAGTGTTCTTCTTCTATTACTAAAGCTAAGATAGTGGAATGCTCATAAACTAGTAGTACTAAATCCATGTAAGTTCATTATCACCTGTAATGTGTGCTATTATAGACAAGGTATCTGTAAGCATGTAGAGCTTAGACCCTTATCATTACTCATAGCAATGGTGATATCACTCTTCTTGTTACTTATGAAGCTTCTTGTTAGTGATCTCTTACTTATCCAACTTGTCACTTTATGGTATAAGTAGTAGCTGTGTAATGAATATTTGTATTAGTTAGTGTTACCTTCTACAGCTTAAGCTCAAGTTAAGTAAGCATGATTATGGAATCACTTACATCATAGGTAACTAGTGTTCTGAATACCAAGTACCCTATCACATATGGTATACTACTAATCCCATGCTTTTTATATTGGGTATGAATACTAGTATCAAGCTTTATTGATTACAAATATGCTTATCTTATCATAGATGTGGTAGAATTATTTCATACTGATTACCATTATACTCTATACACGTTATATGCCTAATGAGTTACTTCCATTAATATGACATACGTAATGAGTAAGGGAATCATGGGTCTCATTATATATGCTCTTTATCGTAGCTTCTTAGTATTGATATCGATATAACAGTAATCAATCAGTCATATGAATGAAATGCTTCATTAGTTATGGTAATAGTTATGCTTACTAGTATGTTAGAAACACAATGCCCTTAATAGATATTGGCTGTATTGTGTACGATTAACCAAGTGATTACAACAAGCTCTTGTATTACCAATAGTGAAATCACTGTGATTATGTGTTTACTTACCTTATTGACGTAATTGATTACACTCAACTCCTTGAACAAGTACAGCTAATCTAAGCTATGTGTGCTAGTTTCACTAGTTAGCATAAGAGATCGAACACATTAGTTTGATTGAATATGGAAACATATGTCATATAAGCTCATTACTAGTACTCTAAGTCTAATAGAGCTCACCTTTATTACATAATCAGTGGTACCTGGAATATGATGATTATCACAGCTTGAACCACAGGGTAAGGGTAATAAAGCTTACTTACCTGATCTCTCCATAACTAGAGCTTATTGATTATGTCTATACTTACTAGACTGCAGAGGACCAGTGATAGAGCCACTAGGTATGCAGTCGATTTTAGGGGTTTGGTATTTCCTTAATGAACCATTACCTTCAACAAGAAGTCGTATATCCCCCTTTCTATTACTGGGAAATTTCTCCTAGCAGTCGCCTATTATTGAAAACACAAGAAAAGCTAGCGCATGGTCCCCAGCACAGACATTCAACCCAAGACATGAAGAACAACACTTACAGACACAACGAATGGACATAGGGCTAAAATCCGGCTACTCTCTGTCTCACATACTCTGGCCATGTCCCAACTAGCGCATATATACGCCTTGGGAGAGTAGCCCATTGGGGTCCAAAAGCCCAACTATGACAGATCTTTGCCTCCAATGGTATAGCTTACCACTGAACATACATTGGTGTACAAATCCTTACATCCATAACTAAGGGTATTAGGAAAAATCAAGGGTCTCACCCAAGAAAGACTACTAAAAATCCTTCCCCTCCTATGTGGGGAAAGCAGCTTCGCACCTTTTTTATTAATGAATATTTTTATTTCATGAACTTTCTCTATTATTGGCAAGATGGCATCAGTTGCTTTTTGGTTCAGCGGATCTCTTGCTTGCTATATTCATTCTTTTAGCGATCCATGACTTATTCGGCACAGGCGCTCAGTTTGATTGGACCAGATCTTAGAAAAACTTATCAATCGCTAGTTGATTGGCCAAGGCAGATAAATGCGGAAGTAGGGGGGGATAATCTATTTCGATCCAATATCATTTTGAAAGGAGGGGTTTAGTAAGCACACTATAAGTTTCTAATTCACAGTTTTATAATTACGTATATAACACAATATCATATTTATTACTGCCTTCATTACTTGCTTTGGTACTGGCTAGAAGATTACTGCTAGCTGGTCAATGAACCGAGCCTATAACCTCTACTCAGTGCCACAACTCTTGGCAATCAGTGCCAAAATGAAACTATACTCATTGAACCTTATACCCATCTAAACATACATACCCCATATAACAGACTTCAGACTCCTACTTATGACACTTATACCATCTATACTAGATCTATATCCAAAAATCTCTATCCCACTTCCCCTTCTCTCTCTATACAGCTATACCACTGCTCTCTAAACCTATATACAGCTACTAACATCATCCCATCATTCCATCATCCCATCAGACCAGCATCAGCCCAACAGCTCATCAGACCAGCATCCTAGCATTCCATCATTCCACCTTTCCTTCCCAACCTTAAGATCTTGACTGGCCCGGGATAAAGGAATGTATATAGCTTGTTTGTAATTAGACAAGGGGCTTGGACTATTTATTAAGGAGACTAACAAGCTTGCTTTCCCAGTTCATTCAAAGACTTCCTTGATTGGCTCGGGCATAAGAGCTGCCTGTCCCGTAAGGATCAATAGCTCTTATTTACCGGTTCATTCAAGTCCTTTGCCCTTGCCTTAAGTTACTGCTTCATCCTAGGACGATGGAGCCCCACCCATGACATCAGCTTGCAAGGAGTAGGGAATACACTAGAGCTCTTCATTTACCTTTTACCCACCTAGACATACTCCCTAGACTTACTGATCCCATACACACGTACCTCATGAAAGGCTTAGGGCTACTATCATACAATTGACTTCACCCTAACAGACTATAGCTTCATGAATCGACTCTTCCCTGACCAGAGCATTATAAATGAACCAACTAGAGCTTCTAGGGTCAATGAGTATCCAGCCCAGTATCCCCATCCCACCAAGCTATTACCGGCATCAACACCTGCCTGGGAAAGACGAGAGCAGTACCTTTTAGATGGCTAACAGCTACAGTTCGTAAGCTTACATTCGTAACAATTCCTACCAGTTGATGCATTCGATATTGTTCCTCTCGGAGGCCGAACATGTCGGCATGTCGAACCCACCATATAGTCATATAAGTAAGTAGTATATGTAGTAGGCGGGATATAAAGACCTACTCCATCTGATCCAAACCAGCTCTAACTCAGATGATCTATTTCTTTTCTCTCTCTTCAATCTCTTGAGCAAGTTCTCACTCAAGACCTAACCCCTTTAGGTCGGACCTTTACGTTCTTATTTAGCCCGCCCATAGTGTTATCAAGACTTTCTATAGTGTGTGAATTCTAGTTCCTCTAACTGATGCTTTAAGAACGATATCATTGCTCCTATGTTTGAATGTTTGGACATCCATCAATCTGCTCGAATATGATCTATCTATCTACAACCTTTCAAATATTCAAAGGTGTAACAAGACCTTATTTATAGTGCCTTTTTCATCCTCCTATACAGACATAGTGCCTTTATAACCCTTCTAGCCCTTCCACCTTCCTTCCTCGGGTAGCGTTGTCGGGTGGGCTTTCCCTTGCTCCGGGGGCAGAGCATTTCAAAGAACATGCCGATGAGTTGGCTTGGCATTGAATTCGGTTTTAGATTCTCTAAATAAAGCAAAAACCCCATAGTTCAGATAGGCAAATGGTTTGACCTGTACCTCTGATTTGATTCAGGTTGGGGCTGAGACCTTATTTCCTCCTGAATACCTTTTCCTCTACCTTTCAGATCACTGCTTGGTGTTGAGACAGACAAGACTTTCTTCAATTTATCCAAGGGTGCCTAAACTATAGTTGTGAAGAGCTAGAGGATAGCACGGAGGACATAATAGCTTTCTCAGCCCGTTCTTCAGCAAGTTTTTCCTCAATGTGTTCCCAATCATCCACTCTTACATACATCTGATCTTCCTAATCATCGGCTTCATGAGCATATGGCCAACCAACCTGTTCGAAGCATGCTCAACTACCTTCCTGGGTCATACAATATCCCTTTTACTGTTCTAGATTTTTACATCATATGTATTCGGGAGGCTTCTTTTTGAGCATGTGCTTTGTTGGCTAAGGCATAATGCCCAGCTCTGATAGCCCACTATAGAGGATAGGGCCACAAAATATTTCTTGCTAAATTATAACGCTTTAAACATGAGATCCATTTGGTAGGCCATATCCATAAACAGCGACCTAGAAGGCACAAACTCTGGAAGTGTGTGTGGAAAAGATAAAGGGAAGGGAATTTCATTTTGAACTATATTTCAGGCGAATAAATAGAAAGAAAAACCCCTATATATGAGAAGGGCCAATGGCTGATAGTACTACATAAAGGAATGAAAAAGAACTATAGTCAGTTGGAAATGCTCATATACGTATTAACCACTTCCTTCATGTATTCCTCATCGGGGGCGATGAAGCAGTTTGGAATGTAGAGCTATCAGCAGAAGACCTCACCACCTTCCAGACAGCTACCGCCAGGAAGAATTCTCTTATAAAGAAAGAAGGGAGTTCGGAAATTGAATTGATTATTGGTTCATCAATTTCGCTTTAGCAGCTGCACACTTCCCTTTAGTCAGAAGGTTCTTTCTCAATATGGTTTTCGGGCGGGTTACGAGAGGCACATTATATATGATCTTCCGATCATAGCAGGCGTTTTAACCCAAACCCACCTATGATTCAGATAGATGGGATAGATAAATAGTTAGTTGGGCTCCAAAAGGAAGTTGCTCCCACTCTCCATATAAGTTGAAGTTTTTGATGGTCCACTTGAATATAACCTTCTATTGAGTCGCACATGGGTTTATGCCATGTATTTTTTCATTTCGACTTATTTATGGATGACCACCTTTCCCCATAAAGGTGGAATCATGGTCTTAAATCAACTCACCCTCTTTGCATCTAGATCTCAAGTTATATGAAGTGTCTTTCTTGTAGGGGAAACTCTATACCTTGTTGGCCAGATAAATCGATCTTGCAGACAAGATCGATCTCCCTAGTATCAGAAGATAGTCTAGCAACAAACACACAATTAAATCTATCTTTCTCTAGATATAACATGATTTATAAGTGAATGCTACAAAGGTGTTACGATCTTACCTTGATCCAACGCTTGTTTGTAGTAGTCGTCCTTCAGTCGCTCGAAAGAGTTATCTTCGAAGATCTACAATCACAAAAAAAAAAAAAAATCAAATAGCACCTCCATAGCATATATTCATAAATAATATCTATTATGGTGATAAAGAAATCCATAAAATAAACAATCAGTTGATAGCTTATTGAGAAAAACAAACCTATTTGTATTAACTTTGAAATAGTAGAAGAATCTTACAACCTTTTCAGCCTTGATGTTGAACAGGTCTTCCCAGGGTCCGAATTAGGAATTTTCTTTACTCTGAAGAGCCTTGCACTCTTCCAACCGAGATACATACATGTATGTAATATTTCCTCATAAAATCTCAGCTAAAGGAGTCTAAGTTCCAACAACATTTTACCTCAAATAACACTAAAGCTTGAACTCCTCAATTCTCTAGTTGTAACCCTTTGAGGCTGCCCTATGCCTCTTTTTATAGCGAAAAAGAGGACGTTACAGTTCCACCCATGAAGGGATAGAATCCTCCTTCATAGGGATAAGCTCCTCACATCAAGGGGTTAGCTCCTTAAGGCATGGGATACATGAACCTGAAAAGAGTGGACTTGCCACCGTAAGATTCCTTCTAGAAGCTTCTAGAAATGACTGAAAGTGAGATTTTTGAGTTTATTTGTGCCCTTCTAATCTTTTACAGGGGTCTGCACCCTTAACATAGAGAAATTGTGGTCAGGTACGCAGGAGACGTGACCATTAGGTGCGGGACCGCAGGTAAGACAAAGAGAAAGTGCAATACCATAGTTTTAGAGACTTTTGAGAGCTTTTCTCATATTTTTAAGGCTTGACATGAGGAACTGATGTTTTTAGACTTGAAAAGGAGGAAATTATGAGTGATAATGAGCTCATATATATAGAAGAATGTTAAGGTGATAATTTTTAGTGCAACAGATTTCCCCCTAAAGTGCGAAGTCTATAATAGATGAAGATAGAGTCTGTCATGTATGAAGAGTGAAGTAATTTATCATTTCAAGGATCATCCTGTGGACACCCCAGTTGGAAACTATAAAAAAATTCAATGAAAAATATATATATGTAGACATATCATCGCTGAGGTAGGCATTCCCATACTCAGATCAAAACTAACTAGAAAACTGACTTAAACTGTTCTGATATAGGAATGATTTTTCAATACATCAACAGTATAGACATGTGTAGACACAGTATGGACGCAACCATATATTTATGAATAGTCCACTGTATAAATGAATAAAAAAATTCCTCACAGCCTGGATGGTAGAAACTAGATCCAGGGTCTTGATTTCCGCTTCTCGAACTAGTACGATTCTATCCATGTGAATGAATGTGTCAAATTCGAAAATGGTAGAAACCACTTGATTACCAGTCAATAATGTGAACTATTAACAAGTGTGAGAGTAACCACAGTAATGTCAATGGCCCTCAAAGTACTCAGTACAATCCATGAAATGTGAATGAATGAGCTGAAGTCAAACATGTCACCGAATCATTCCATCGAAGGTCAATGATGTAACCTGTCATCAATGGCAAGAAACCTGCCATTGAGGCATGTATATTTCAAGGTACTGACAATTTCTAGATCGACTTCCTAGATAATGAGCTGTCGTCGATAGAAAGTGATCCGTCGTAGGAAAGGCCACAACATGAAATCATAGATCAAGTTTTAAAGAAATATATTGGCAAGGATTGACTCAGGGATGGTAAAAATGGAAGACAAATATTTTTCAGATGAATGGTTTGTTTGAACTGTCTTCTTGAACACATAACAACACTGTAGATGGCTTGGTGACAATTGACCCAAAGATAATACCAAGAAACCGGTTGAATACTTTCAATATGGTTTGATTAACTGTTAGGCAAAGGATTTTCCCAACCCAGGTGAACAAAAGTGTTGTTTTCAAGAGTGGTTAATGGTTTTCCAAAAATCAATATGTAACAAATAGGTTCGTTTTTCTCTCTTTTCCCCCACCATTTCTAGCAAGTACCTATTTATTTTTGACAAGCTTGAGGAGGATAACATTTGCTTGTTTATAAGCTCATCCTTCAGATGAGTCCAACTTAGTTTAAAATTTGAACCCTAAGAAGGAGTGGTTTGTTCCGGTTTGTAATCGACAGGTCCTTTACTGTAAAACTTTAACGAGTCCAGTATAGGAGAAACTCGGTGTTTTTCATTTTAAGGAGTCAAAAGAAAAAACTTAAGAAAACTCCATAGGTGTATTTTTTTGTAAATTTAGTCTCTCGAGCTTGAAAAAGGATCAAATCATGTGGGAGAGAACTCTATTGATCATAATTAGTCAACATATACCTTTTTCGTAAATAGTCCATTTCAATCCGTAAAAGGGGTAAACTTATACTAAAGGGACGATCATTAATTTATTTTAACGAGTTCGAATAATCAAGTGCTCGGCAATCTTTTCAATTTTAGAGAGTCTTAAAAGGGCTTAAAAGAGGACTCCAATGTTTCTATTTTTGGTAAATTTTGAAAGATTCCGAAAAAGTGATAAAAGTATGCTCTGTAGTTTCACTTTTTCTATAAATTTTAACGAGTTCAAAAAAGTGATAAAAATGTACTCATATGGCTGACTTTCAATTTAATTTATGAGTAGGAAAAGACGGAAAGAACTTGGCATTTTCATGTGTTTTACGAGAACGAAAGATAGCAAAATAATCTTGGGATTTTCATGAGTTTAATGAGTCTTGAAAATAATAACCGAAATGGACTCAAGATAGGTTTCATTTTTACAAAAGCTTGAAACAGAGAAAAACTATGCTTTAGATAGGTTTTAATGCCCCCTAAGCGTAACTGCTAGAGCGCATGACCCCTCAGCTTCATTTCATTCAACTAAACAGACTACTAGTAATTAATAGTTGGATGGAATGAAGGTTCATTTACGAGATCATAAGAAAGACTTGACCTAAAACTATAAGAGAATTATGCGAAAACTAAAATAACTAACCTAAATATATGACTTAGCATTTACGAGATCTAGTCAAAGACTCGACTCAATTAGGGGAGGATTTGTTTCATTTTTTAATGAGCTTTACACAGGAAAAGAACTACGCTCATGGCAACGTGTTTCATTTTTTAATGATGTTGACACAGTAACAAGAACTATCCTCACCTAGATGTTTCATTTTTTAATGAGGTTGACACAGTAACAAGAACTTTCCTCTTGATTCACTGATTCATTTTTATGAGGTTGACACAGTAAAAGGAACTTTCCTCATACCTGATTCATTATTTTATGAGGTTGACTCAGTAATAGGAACCATCCTCATAAACTACTTATTTCTATCAATATACTCTCTACAATCTACCTATTGATTCATTTTTAATGAGGTTGACACAGGAAAAGAACTATCCTCATACCTGATTCATTTTTTAACGAGGTTCACTCAGTAACAGGAACTATCCTCTGACCAACTGATTCATTTTTTAACGAGGTTGAAATAGTAAAAGGAACTATCCTCGTAAGAATCTATTTCATTTTTAACGAGGTTGACACAGGAAAATAACTTTCCTCTTACTCATTGATTCATTTTTTAACAAGGTTTACACAGTAAAAGGAACTATCCTCACACTCACTAATTCATTTTTTAACAAGTTTGACACAGTAAAATGAATTCTCCTCACCATGACTTGATCATGGCTTCCAACTAGAAGAAACACATGTCAATGGACACACCTTGATCATGGCTTCCAAGAGGTCTTCATCAGATGGAAGAACAATTCTCTAGAAGGAACACATGTCAAGGGACTCAAAATGGATAAGAACATCGCGTTAAAATAATCCCATAGAGTTTTCCATGTCAATTATCGGATCTAAGTCAAAGGAAGATGAGCAAATAGTGAGAGGCTCACTTACATCGGTAACTAAAAACATGGGACTAGTTGCCACACAACTAACCCTTGGCAAGGTAGATACCACTTTCATATGAGGAACATTTAGGGGTGTCGTATTATTGGTAGTCGAATCAAGACTAGGGAACGAAAGATGGTCTATAGTCACAATATCTCCATTGTGAGGGAAAGACATCACGCGAAAGAGTGTTGATATGACAGCTTTCATTGCATAGACATAGTCTCGCCCAAGGAGTAAATTGAAATCCAAGGGGCCTCAAACTACCATAAGATCAATACAGATAGTTTTACCTTCCATTGTAATAAAAAACTTAGGAAGGATCCCTAAAGGTTCACTAATGGTTCTGTTAAAATCTTTCAGATTCTACATAATAGGCACAAGCTGAGGGGAACCCAAAGCTTTCTAAGAAGTTGAGGATAAAATACTAACAGAAGCACCTTCATCTACATGTGTGTGGTGGATTTTCCTACCACCAACCTTCACAATGACTTGGAAAGGGATGGAGGAAGAAAGATGAGGTTCTGCAAGTCTATTCCAATCAAAGGAAAATACCTTGGTACTTGGAGGGGGTTCTGTAGAAACAGGTGAAATGCAACCCTGGCGTAGAAGAATCTGATGTAACAAGAAGAACCTGAGCAGTATGAATTTCACTCTCTTCAGGGAGAGTGGGATTGACTGAATGGGAAATTGAGTCGACCACTTCATCAACTAAAGGATCATCAACCTAAGTGATATGAGTTTCACTTTCCAATGGAAGATTGGGATTGACTGTACTTGGAATTAGATCAATCACTCCGTCAGTTGACGGTAGATTGGGAGAAAGTTGACAGTAACCAGTTGGAAGTTCTTGTTGTAGAACAGTAAGGTTTTTCAACAGTTTTGAGGCTTAATCCATGTGAGGGAAAATGTGAGTTTGATGACTCCCTTTGCACAACTTACAAGGAAAACTAACTTTACCCTTTTTCCCAGGAACCTGACTATTAATTGTTGATGGATCAATGGAAAGTTGATGGGATTTTTCTAACCATACTTCCAAGACTTTCAAAATACCAGGACAGTTGATAAGGAAGTGGTCACCCTTACAAAGCTTGCAAGGGTATTTGGGTTTACAATGCATGTTGGAGGTTTTCTCAACACTAATAACACTTGCAACCATGGTTTGTTGGTTCAATTCTTTCTTATCTTGCTTCTTCTTCTTCTTCTTCTTCTTCTTCTTCTTCTTCTTCTTAGTCACATGGTTACTAGCATCAAGGATTTTACCAAGCGAAGAGGAAGAAATGGAGGAAGAAATATTGGGCAAAGAAGGTAAAGGGTCAACATGAGGTTGGTGATGTTGAGATGGTGAACTCTGTTGAGATGAAGCATCTGGTTGAGGTGGAAAAATTGGAGTATTTGGGGCCAACGAAGTTGAAAATAACCATATTTGTAAACATATTGTAAATCCAGGTAATGACAATGTGGCCATATAAGGAGGACCAACATTTCCAAAGCAAGGAAAAGAACTAGGATTCTCATTAAGAGGTGTTCCTTGGTTGGTAAATTCCAGAATAGTTGCCATTATATTCAACTTCAGTGAATTTTATTAACAATTTAAAACTAAAATTAATAATTCACAATTCACATCTAACAGTTCAAATAATTCACACCTATGGTCTCTAAAAAGTAAAAGCAAACAAATGAACACGCGCTATCAAATATAGGAGTCAAACCACACACAAATAGTAGATTCCCGCACTAAAAACACTATTTGGTGATGAAATATGACATCATAGAATTTTAATGCAGAAATGGCGGTTGGAATAGTTACCCCGACAACCTGCTTAAAGAAACAGACCGGTGCAATTTTCTCCACTATGCCATCTCGAGTGAAGAGAACCCTCCAGAGAGTCCAAGTGAGTCTAGCCGACGTCTGCTCTAGGTACAGTGGGATATTCCCTCCACCGTCAACTTGGGAAAGAATCCTATAGATTATGACCACTAAGGTTACCAACAGAAACAAATATACCTAGGGGAATATTCTACGATCCGACACACATGCAAGGGCAGAGTAACAAAGCTCAATCCCCTTGAAGGCTTCTTGACATAATCCAAGTTTTACCGACAAGTGACCCCAGGCTCCTCGACAATGGTCAATCTGAGGTTTACCGTTGTTAATATGTGTATATATTCTATCGTTCTGAATGAGGAAGGATTGATTACCTCACTGGTTCGGATATGATCTCGTGCTTGACTCCTTTAAGAGGAGCTTCCAAGAGCATATATGAAACAATTGGAATTTTTCCTACCACAAGATCGACTACTTGATTGTTTTAGTTTCTTTGGAAATTTAACTACAACCTATTCCAAAGCACTAATCCCGAGCTAGATTGGTGGAAAGAGCCCTAAAAATGTAAAAATTATTGGATGAATTTTAATTAAGCATTGTGTTATTTAGGTTTTTATTAATCAAAGGGTAAATGGATATGAAACCAATGGTGTTATGACCCACCCCAAAAATGAATGCAATCGAATATGATAATGTAATATTTTCAATTCAATGAATCCTAACTAAAGTAAGGAAAGAGTTTCCATTCACTTCCAACAATGCAAAAAATTGATCAATAAGAGAAAATATAACAAATTCTCTAATGCTCTATTTTCATCAAGGAAAAATAATGCTAATCAATTCAAAACAACCTTTTTTTTGTGTTTTTAAAACAAGCATAAAAAAATATAAATTCAAATAAAAGAAACTAATCTAAATCTACAATTGATTTTTCAGAATATAAACTATGCAATTGTAATCTATGCAAAATTCACTTGAAAATTATGCAACTGTAATCTATGCACATTTTTCACTCATATTTTGAAAATGAGAATTCTAATTATTCAAATGTGATCTATGCAAGAGAATTCTCAAACACAAGATGACTCTAATGTAATCTAAGAACCAATCAAGTGTAAGTAAATAAAATTGGGTGAGAGTTCCAAAGATCAAAAATAAAAATACTCAAAGGCGATTAACACTCATACACAATTTAGCCCCCCCAAGTAATGACTAAAGGAAATAAATTAATAATTTCTCAAAAAAGGGACTCAAAACACCCAATTAACTTAACGGAGATTGATGAGATAAAAAAATGCCGAAAGAAACTCATAAATAAGGCTTTTTGATAGAAAAATACAGATCTAGGTAGATGCTAAGAATCCTAAATTAAATCTAAAGTCAAACTAGAAGGAGAAATCTTAAGTTTTTCAAAAATTTGATAGGGTCCACAAGCTCCAGAGAAAACAAGTGTGGCCCCGCACTAGTTACTCAAGGAAAGTGCGCAGATGCCTGCCCTATGTGTGAAGACAAAGTGCGATCCCCAGAAAACTTCAAGAAAAACAAAAAAATTCTTAAAACTTTTGAAAGAAAAGTAAAAATAAGCTACCCAAGCCAGTATACATCAATCAAAAACAAGAAAAAACCATTTTCTCAAGTCAAAATAAAATAAAAACCAAAAATCAAATTCTTTCCCCAGCGGATTCGCCAATTTGTTGGCTGGATAAGTCGATCTTGCAGACAAGATCGATCTCCCTACTATCAGAAGATAGTCTAGCAAAAAAAACACAATTAAATCTATCTTTCTCTAGATATATCACAATTTATAACTAAATGCTACAAAGGTGTTACGATCCTACCTTGATCCAACGTGTGTTTGTAGTAGTCGTCCTTCAGTCGCTCAAAAGAGTTATCTTCAAAGATGTGCAATCACAAACAAACAAACATCAAATAACACCTGCATAGCATATATTCATAAATCATATCTATTATGGTGATCAAGGAATCCATAAAATAAACAATCAGTTGACATCTTATTGAGAAAAACAAACTTATTTGTATTAACTTTGAAATAGTAGAAGAACCTTATAACCTTTTCAGCCTTGATGTTGAACAGGTCTTCCCAGGGTTTGAAGTATGAATTTACTTTACTCTGACAAGCCTTGCACTCTTCCAACTGAGATACATATAGGTATGTAATCTTTCCTCATAAAATATCAGCTAAAGGATTCTAAGTTCCAACAGCACTTTACCTCAAATAACACAAAAGCTTGAACTCTTCAATTGTCTAGTTGTGACCCTTTAAGGCTGCCCTATGCCTCTTTTTTAGTGCAAAAGAGGAGGTTACAGTTCCACCTATGAAGGGATAGAATCCTCCTTCAAAGGGATAAGCTCCTCACATTAAGGGGTTAGCTCCTTAATGCATGGGATACATGAACCTGAAAAGAGTGGACTTGCCACCGCAAGATTCCTTCCAGAAGCTTCTAGAAATGACTGAAAGTGAGCTTTTTGAGGTTACTTGCACCCTTTTAATATTTTACAGGGTTTTTCACCCTTAACACAGAGAAATTTCTATCAGGTACATAGGAGACATGACCATTAGGTGCGAGACCGCAGGTAAGATAAAGAGAAAGTGCGATACAAGAGTTTTAGAGACTTTTGAGAGCTTTTCTCTTATTTTGAAGGCTTGACATGAGGAACTGATGTTTTTAGACTTGCAAAGGAGGAAATTATGAGTGATAATGAGCTCATACAAATATCATAATGTCAAGGTGACAATTTTCAATGCAACATACCCTTACTAGCATGTCGAGGTTGGATTGATAAATGATTCCTCTCTTATGGAAACCGTTTTGCTTCCTCCTATGCTTCCCGAGAGCTCACCTTTGGTTGCCTATATCATTATGATATCATATTCCACTATTCCAATCGATCCTCGTGTTGTACCAGATGAAACCAAACTCGTTAGTTTTGGGGACCAAATGTCTCTTAGTGCCATCGAGCTTGATTACAAAGCCATATATTCATATTGTGCGACATGTTCCGTTCTCTGCTCTTCGATTAATTAGGGAAATCGTTCATTGGATTATAGCACGTCCTGTGATATTTTCTCTCGCACGGTCCCAACCAGTGAGAGAATCATGGAGATCATGATGTCTGACAATATTTCATGGGATGATCATCACCATCATTCCTCCTTAACATATTCCATTGAGGATAATCTCAGTGTCCTATATCTACCCAATATCATTGAGTTTTCTATGAGTTCCATTTCCATTCATGAATTCAATTCCGAAAATATTCGGTCAAATATCGAAGACACAATACCTCTCAATATCATAGTTAAACTAGATATTTCTAAGAATCTACACATCGGTGCGTCTTTCTCTCTAGATGATATTAAGACTTATAAATCCCTATTCCCAGAGTTTCGATATGCCTTCGCCTGGTCTTATGAAGAAATTCTAGATATTGATCTAAATACAGTAGTGCATGAAATTAAAACTTATCTTGATGCTAAAAAAGTCCAAAATATCCTCCATTTAGTCCATCCTAAGAAGTTTGTTGTGATTAAACCTGAGTTTGACAAAATTCTATGTGATAGTTTGATCTACCCATTTCCTTTGACCGATTGGGTGTCAAATATTGTTCCTTTCATGAAGAAAAAAGGAAGAATCCATGTATGTGTCGATTATCGGGATATAAATCATGTTTTTTTCCAAAGGACAATTACCCAACCCATTCATTGATCATATTGTTGATGACGATGCCAACTATGATATATATTCATTTATCAATGGTTTCTCCGACTAAAAAAATCAACATTCTCCCAGAAGATCAACATAAAACTACATTCATTTGTTCCTAGAGTATATTTACATACCATAAACTTTCTTTTGGATTAAATAATGTTGGGGCTACATTTCAAAGTGCGATCGATTACTCCTTCCATGATATCAAACCTATCGTGAAACCTTATATCAATGATCTCCCTGCCCACTCTAAACATCGGAATGATCACCTGATGCATCTTAGCGCCATATTTTTATGATGTAGACATTATAATATTCGAATTAATCCTCAAAAATGTGTGTTTTTCATTATCTATAGTCAACATCTGGGTTTTGTTATTTCAAAACATGGAGTTCATATCAATCCCTTGAAAGTTTAGGAAATCATCGATTTTATTTCTCCTTCTTCCCTCATTCAGCTTTAACGACTCCAAGGGAAGGCTAAAATTCTGTAGAGGTTTGTCCCTAATTATGTTGAGTTGACCAGAGGATTCACTCGCCTTCCTAAGAGATGGGTTCTCTTCCATTGGGACAACACTTCTCAACATGCATTTGATGCCTTGAAATATGTACTGGTTTAGTAATCTCTATTATAACCGCCTGATTATCAGCGCAATTATTCCCTGTATCTTTCTACTACAGTTACCACCATAAGAATGGTATTGGTCCGGGAAGATGATGTAGGACTAAGAATCTAATATATTATTTTATTTGAAACCTTAACGATACCGAAATCAAGTACAAACATGTAAAAAATTTAGATTTTGCGGCATCTCAATTCGTCCACCATGATATATTTCTCCACAAAACTACGGTTGTTTCAGAATGAAACCCTATGACATATATTTTTTCACATCAAATTTTTAGGGTAAATAATCCAAATGGATCATCATCCTTCAAGAGTTTTATTTGGAACTCATCAAATCCAAATCAAATCAAATCCTTTTCTTTTACTAATCTAATATGTGACCTTCCCACTGTTTATTTTGAATCGATGTCTAAAAACTCCATTCCAGATGAGTCATTGTATCTGATCTCATAATATGACCCATCGTATGGAGACATTCTTATATATCTCTAGACCAAGAATTTATGGTATGTTGCCTCTTAATCCAAACAATGACATATTCGATACCAAGACAAAAATTACATCATCGTCAGCGACACCCTTTATTGTCGTGGTATCAATATGATTTTACGAAGGTTCCTCACCCATCAAGAGGCCGATAAATTCCTCAATGAATACCAACCGGGGTTATGTGGCTGTTATATTTCTCGTTATGCCACCACACATAATATCCCGTGTGATGGTTAATTTTGGCCCACCATATTTGGTGATTTATTGTCACTGTCCAAAAGTGTCATGCATACCAGATTTATGATCGTAATACCTATGCTCTACCTACTTGTTTACATCTTGTTATCATTGTAGGTCCTTTTGCAAAATGGGGTATCAAGTTCATGATATGTAAACCTCACTCAATCAGGGGGCATGGATATATCATCGTAGTAGTATATTACTTTACTAAATGGGTTGAGGCGATGCCTAAATTTAACAACACTCACGAAACAAATAGATATTTTTCCTTCAATCATGTCATCACACAGTTTGGTATTTCACAAGCCATAGTTACATGCCATGAGAAAAAAATTCATAATGACATGATTTCTAAACTAACATCCAAGCTGGGAATCTCTCATGAAAGTTCCACTCCCTACTACCCTCAGGCTAATGGGCAAGTTGAGGCTATCAATAAATTTCTCAAAAAAATGCTTCAACGTATGATACAGGTCCACTGATCAGATTGGAATTTGATTCTATATGCTTCTTTTTGGGCATATCGAACGTCTGTTAGGACTCCTCCTAGATTTACACCATTCCAATTGGTTTATTTTCCGTAAAAAATCCCTCCGATTTAATGTGTGATTTTGTCACTAAAACTTGATATATAACTTCTTCTTTCCACTTCCATAGAAGAGGAACATATCTTATATCTGACATGGTTAGATGAGAATCGGTGAGATGTTGCCATTGCTAACGAATCCCATAATAAGTGTATCAAGGCGCAATATGACAAAAGTGTCAAGCCTCATGTCTTCTCGAAAGGGGACCTTGTCCTTCTATACAACCAAGAGTTTGATAAAATAGGACCAGGAAAGTTCCAACCCCTGTGGCCAGGTCCATATATTTTCAAGCGTTTTTTTTTTGAAGGGGCCTTTGAGCTAGTCAATTTTCATGGAGTTCCACTAGTGCATCCTAGAAATGGGTTTTACCTTAATAAAAACTATGATTGATTTTTTGAGTAGTGAAATCTGTACATACTATATATAGGTGTGTTGAGTGTGTTTTAGGCTGTCCCTTCAGAGTTTTCTACGGTTTCTATTGATCCCATTTACATTTTTTTTGCAGATGTCGATATCCCTTGAACCATATATTGGTTATGCTAATGGTGCTATTCATAATACTCGGGTCCTATCCTCCACAGCGTGGTCTATATTTTCTCCAAATGGCGAGTTAGTGAGTCTACAAGGGATTTATATTAGTCTATCTACCAACAACATAGTTGAGTATAATGCAGTGATCAAGCTATTGTATGATGTTATTTCACATAGTATCCATTGTTTAGTGATCAAAATTGATGCATAGATTGTAGTACTACAATTTACTAACATATATTTGGTTAGAAGTCCAACCATACTTCACATGTTCTTAAGGGTTAGCCTTCTAGAAATACACTTTGATTTAATATGATATCAAAATATTTCTATAAATATAAACATATTGATAGATGCACTAGATAATCATGCTTTATATAGACATTTGCGAAAAATGTAAATAAAATTAAATACACAACACATCCATTGAAAGAAATAATAGAGACAAAAGAAATACTAAAGATAGTTTTATATATAAAAATTTGGTTTTACAAAATTTGTGCTCGAGACACATATGGCCACACGGCCTATCATATCAAAAACTACATGCACATATGGCTACAAGACTCATAGTATACTAATCATACTGCTCATGATAACATGCCACTGCACAAGCTATCTTTCACAATAGCCGACCAATATGGTTTGACACTTCAATAGTGTGTTGTTGAAGTCGCATAGGAAGATGGTTGACTGCGGTCTAATCTATGCCATGTGTCAACCCCTCCATGTGCCGCTCCACCTCTACTAGGGTCTCGGCTAAATTGAGATCTTATAGTACATATCATCCTACCACAACAACTTGTATTGGTGTTATAGCCTATTTTGGGTCTTCTGCAAGTTAGATATATTAAGCACCTATAGTCTTGAATACATAAAAAACAAAAAATAATTGTGAAACTTAAAATACAAAATGGTTTAAATTTCTTACCCATAGCATGCCATTTCTCAGCCTCAGGAAGCATGAGCTCATGGTCACCAAGAAATTCCATCCCTACGTATGGATAATCATCTATCATAATGAACTACCTGTGCAGTGATCTCAAGAATGTTGGTGAGAAACTAATTGTAGAAATTAGCTGAATAAATCACTTATTCAATGGAGATTAACCCGATTACACATCAATTTCGAATTGCATGCATAACACATAATCTCTTCTACAATTAATTGTCACATGCGGAAATAACAGAAGCAATCTCACATCAAATCAATCACACATTAACTCAGTATGTATGGGGAAGGCCTATAGCTGAAAACCCCGCAGCTATTGTGTATATTATAATGGAGAAATCATGTAACCAACAAAGTACAATACTCCTCACAAGTACTCAGTACTTTCTCATAAAGTCACACACAATCTAGCTTAGTTTTGAACAAGTCTCGGGTTCAAAACTCACTGCTGACTGCCTTGCCTCATCTATTTTTACCGACATGTCGCATACTTTAAGAATCTCCAAGTAGAAGTCCCAAATTATGCTCCGTATGTCTAAAAATAGACATAGTCTAAAAATAGACTTTGCGCCAGAATTTGCCTGCGGGCCCACTTAGTGAAGGCGACTTCATTTCACTAAGCTCCATCATCTTGCTGCATTCTCAACACTCCCTCTCAGCAAGATATGGATTATCTGCAACCCCTATCCTGCCTCTGTGGAATTCGAACTTGCTCCTGGTGAGCGCCTTCGTCAGGATGTCGGCATCCTGATCCTCCGTGGGAACATATGAAAGCATCATGATCCTCCGCTGAACACAATCTCTGATGTGATGGTACCGATGTCTGAAACACTGGACCTATCATGAAATAATCGGATTAGCCGAGAGCCAGATGCAGCCCGTTATCACAGCAGATCACCGTAGGCTCCAAAATGCAACCCGAACAAAACAACCGAGGATCTTCATCCAAATAGCCTCGCATGCGCCAAACTCGTCGCCATGTACTCGGCCTCCGTCGAATCGGAAAGCACGCGATTTTGCTTCCCGCCGTACTGTGAAACCGCCGTCGACCCAATGGTCGAAACCTCCATGCTCTTCCGTCCGCGTCCCCTCGTCACTCCGGCACTGGGTGAAGCCGCGGTAAAAGTCACTCCATCCTCCTGTCTGTACCATAGACCATATCCCGATGTGCCTCTGATATAGCGCAATACATGCTTGCCCGCCTTCCAAAAGAGCTTGGTAGGCTTAACTATAGCTTGCGAAAGCTGGTTAACTGCATAGCATATATCGGGTCGAGTATTGACCAGATACATCAACGACCCCACCAACTGTCGATAGACAGTGGCATCCACTACCTCCTCCGAAGTAGCATCTCCCTTCTTCCATCCTCCAGGAAGAGGGGTATCAACAGGCTTGCAGCCCTGCATGTTGAACCTCTCTAGAATCTCCCGGGCATACTTGCCCTGAGAAACAAACAGTCCTCCACTGCGCGGCCAAATCTCCAATCCCAGGAAATAATGAAGGATGCCCAGGTCCTTCATCTCAAACTCTCGTGCAAGATCCTCCTTGCATGAAAGTATCAACTGCTCGTCGCCAGTCAAAATCAGATCATCTACATACAGTACGATGATCAACAGCTTCCCCTCCACCACAATCTGGTACAGGTTTGGATCCGCCTCACTCTTCGAGAATCCAAGCCCGGTGAAGTAGCTGTCTATCCGAGTGTACCAAGCACGAGGTGCTTGCTTCAGCCCGTACAGTGCTCTCTTGAGTCGGCACACATGCGACTCACTACTGAAGATCTCAAAACCTTCAGGCTGCTCTATGTACACCTCTTCCTCAATAACTCCATTGAGGAACGCAGTCTTCACATCCATCCGATGAATGTGCCACCCCATCTGCGCTGAGAGAGCAAGGATCGTCCGTATGGAAGAGTACCTTGCGACAGGTGCAAAAGTCTCCTCATAGTCAATCCCCTCGATCTGTGAGAAGCCACGGGCGACAAATCTCGCCTTGTACTTCTCCACACTCCCGTCAGCCGCCTTCTTCACCTTGTAGATCCATCGCGAACCTACAACTGATTTCCCAACCGGTCTTGGGACAATCTCCCATGCACTGTTCCTGATGATCGAATCATATTCTTCGATCATGGCATCAACCCATGCGGGTTCCTCCACAGCTTCCTCAAAAGAGGATGGCTCTTTCACAACACATTGACTCATAAGAGCCATGTATCCAGTGTACCGATCCGGTGACTGTCTCTGTCTGCGCTGTGCTGTAGGTGGTCCTACAACCTTCTCTGCATCCCGAGCCAGTCGCTCAGCTTCTGTAGTGCGCATGCGCCCTCTGATGGTTGGCGCTGCCTCGGTGGTTTCTTCCACCTCCTGAACCTCCTCTTGTGGCTGATCCACATCCGGAAGCTCCTCCTTAGGAACTAACAGCTCCTCATCTGCATGCAAGTGTAGCTCCCTCTCAAGCGAACACCGCATGGCTTTCTCCTCCTGAAATTTTATATCCCGTCGCACAACAGTCTTTCGACTGTCTAAAAAATACACCCGATAGTTGTGAGGTGTATCAGTGTACCCCACAAATATTCCAACCTCAGCAGTTGGATCCAGCTTCCTTCTCGCATCCTTCGTCACATGCATGTAGACAGAAGAACCAAAGATCCGCAAATGGGAAATATCAGGCCTCTTGCCAGAATAAGCCTCCTCTGGTGTACTCATGCCAAGAACCTTGTGAGGACAACGGTTCTGCACATACACTGCTGTATTGCATGCCTCAGCCCACAAGTGAAGGGGTAGGCCCCGATCATGCAACATCGCCCGTGCAGCACCCACGATCGTTCTGTTCTTCCGCTCAGCCACCCCGTTCTGCTGTGGGTTATGGGGTGCGATGAGCTCTCTCCGAATCCCTTCTGCGCTGCAGAACTCCTTGAATTCAGCCGAGATGAATTCACCACCGTTCTCACTCCTTAGAGCAATCACCTTCTTCCCCGACTCCTTCTCGACCAGTGCTTTAAACTCACAGAACTTCGCGAATGTATCGCTCTTCTTCTGCATGAAGAAGATCCAGCACTTTCGAGAGAAATCATCAACAAAGATCACATAATACTTGTGCTTTGCTGTCGAAGCAACTGAGAAAGGACCACACACGTCTGTGTGAACTCTCTCAAGGATCGTCGTGGCACGACTATCCTTCTCGTGAAAGGTGGCTTTCACATACTTCCCTAAAGTACACCCCTTGCACTGATCTGACTGCGCAAGGGTGCCCTTAGGAAGTCCAGTAGAAATCTGCTGCAGAATCTTCAAAGCTCCATGGTGAAGATGGCCCAATCTCCTGTGCTATAGTTCGCCCTCATCATCCCGGCTCACCACATCTCCAGCCTTGCATGCCATAGCTGCGCAGTCATCTACCTGCAACTGATAAAGGTTCTGAGTTCGAACCCCTATCTTCCGGGTCTCTCCAGTAGTCTTACTGCGCAAGAAAGCTTTTCCTTCGCTGAAGACCACATCATAACCCTTATCCTCCAACATCGCTACTGAAATCAGGTTCTTCTTCAATCCAGGTACATGCATGACATCCTTTAAGACAAATGGTTTACCAGACTCCCTCTGAAAGGATACGGTACCGATACCAGATGCACTGTATCTACCGTCATCGCCCATCTCGATGTGCACACCCAAATCTTTGTCCTCCAGATCTGAGAACAACTCTCGATCTCCCGTCATATGAAATGACGCACCGCTATCCAAGAACCACACCGATCCCATCACACTTGAAACCAAGCATGCAATCAGTGAAAAGTCAAGCTCGAACTGTGAAGCCAAAGCTTCTCCATCTGCAGATCTTCCCGCTTGCTTGTTCTTCTTCTTCTTTGGACAATTGGTAGCATAATGTCCGTGATCATGGTAGTGAAAACATTTCACTTTCGCCATATCCTGCTTCTTGCCCTTAGCTCCAGAATGAGAGGTTTTCTTACCCTTCCCTTTCTTAGCTTTGGACATCAAAGCGCAGTTTTCTTCATCAGCTCCCTTTGATGAAGATCCATCTCGAGTAGTCCTCCTTATCTCCTCCTGCATGAGATCCGCCCAAAGGCGCTCCCATCCCGGCAGCTTCTCCCGACCATTGACACTATCTTGATATGAGTGCCAAGCCTTCTAAAGACCAAGGAGAGCCAGGTCGACCATGTCCTCGTCTTCGACAGTCACCCCCACACTTCCCAGCTCATCTCTGCATTGAGTGAACTTCGTGAGGTATTTGGCGACACTGTCGCCTTTCTCCATCTTGATGTTCCTGAGCTTATCTTTGAGCGCCAGCTTCCTTTGGTCGCTCTTACTCTGGAATAGATCCGTCAAAGCTTTCCACATTAAATATGGAGTAGCCTTTCCATGCAGGCTGGATACAATATGATCCTCGACGCCCTCCAACAGGATCCTTCGACATTTCGCGATCTTCTTTTGCCATGCATCGACCAAAGCTGCATCAGTGGGCTTTGGGACATCCGCATCCACGAACTCCTTCAGACCATTATCTTCTAACACTGCTTCCATGCGATCCTTCCATGCAACATAATTCGAACTGCCTTCAAGAGCATATTCGAGTCGCAAACCATTTAAAGAAGACATCTTTCAACTGCAAAGGGCATTCACTAGATCTTTCACCTTACAAAGAAGGATGAATATTCCGGAGGCTACCTGGCCCGCATGCAGACTCTGTCCAAGGAAATAAGTTTGCAATCACCGTAATAGACTTCGACAATTAATCTTTCTCTGATACCATGTAGAAATTAGCTGAATAAATCACTTATTCAATGGAGATTAACCCGATTACACATCAATTTCGAATTGCATGCATAACACATAATCGCTTCTACAATTAATTGTCACATGCGGAAATAACAGAAGCAATCTCACATCAAATCAATCACACATTAACTCAGTATGTATGGGGAAAGCCTATAGCTGAAAGCCCCGCAGCTATTGTGTATATTATAATGGAGAAATCATGTAACCAACAAAGTACAATACTCCTCACAAGTACTCAGTACTTTCTCATAAAGTCACACACAATCTAACTCAGTTTTGAACAAGTCTCGGGTTCAAAACTCACTGCTGACTGCCTTGCCTCTATTGCGCAATCATGGCCTGTATATGAAGAGATCCAAGGTTCGAATCCCCTTGGCTTGACTGCGCAATTGTCATGGACAATTCCTCCAAGTGTAATGCAAATCCCATGCAAAACTGATCCTCCAACAGATAGCTTTACTCACCCTTTCATCTACCTCTTCCATTGGTCTCCACTGAACTGATCATGCACTGTAGTGAACTGAAGTGTTCTTGAGTTGACTAATGAGTTAATATTTAGTAAATTAAATATTATTTAATTTACTCCACTCATATCTAGTTGATTAGTTATTTAACTAATCCCAACTAGTTCAACTAAAACAAACAGAACACAACTCCACTACTTGTCCCGTTAACTCCTCCAAAACTCCTGCCACTGAAGTCTAACTGAAGCCAACCATGCAAGATGCCATCAAACCCTAGGAACCACGTGATTCCTTGTGTCAGTTGCATGAGCCACCTCCATGACTCAAACCGAAGTGCGCCAAGAGAGTAAACTGCTGTTTATAGTCAAAATATTATTAAGGGTAAATAATATTTGACTTCCATATTTTTAGGAGATCAGTCTAAAAATAGCCAGGGTCCTAAAAATTAGGGTCTCATCTATTTTTACCGACATGTCGCATACTTTAAGAATCTCCAAGTAGAATTCCCAAATTATGCTCCGTATGTCTAAAAATAGACATAGTCTAAAAATAGACTTTGCGCCAGAATTTGCCTGCGGGCCCACTTAGTGAAGGCGACTTCATTTCACTAAGCTCCATCATCTTGCTGCATTCTCAACACTAATCACTAATAGACCTACATGTCGAGACATAAGATCTATCCACATCCTCATCTATGGAACTCTTGAATCAATGTGCTCGAGTGTGATATGTTGGAGTTGTAGTACTGGAATCAACTCTAGAGAAAAATATATTAATATCGAACCATAGAAAAAAAAAATTCAATTTTCCATATCTTGCTTTAGTCAGCTACTCTTTCATTTTGACTAACACTCCCTCACTCTAGTTGAAAACTATTGGCTTTATAAACTCTAGAGCATAATGCATGTATGAACTATTGGCCACATGAAGTGTAGAGCTGCTAGCTAATTTGGAAATAATGAAGAGGATCATTCTTAAAGGAAACTAGATGAAATATTTTATGTTGATTTTCCCATCCCTATTTGGTTTAGCTCAAGGTTTGAAATAAGCAACAATATATTCCTTGATTGTCTCTCCATCCCTTCTCCCACCTAGAAAGGATATGGGGCACCTCTCATACACAAACCATTCAAAAAAATATATGTCCTCTACCTTTGTCTTGAGTAGATGTGCTCCTAGTCTAAATGCATGAGCTTGAACATCCCATGAGTGTACAAGATATTATGGCAGCTCCATTTGTTTCCTCATACTAAGGAGGCAGAATAATTTTGGTAACCAATAGTTTTTTAGTGCCTAGATGGTAGCAGGGTCATTTGTTGCATTAATATCATGTTCTCTTTCCCTACATATTAAGGCTATTTTATTTCAATGAAGACATGAAACATCAAAAGGAGACTTATTAGGATTCATTCCATGCAAAAAAATTGACAAACTTTGAAGGGAACTAGCATAAAAAAATTGACAATTGCATCCAACGAATCCACTCAAGGGGATACAATTCATTACAACTCTCCCTATAAAGTATTTCAACTAGGATCAATGCTTATTTGGACTTTAGGAGGGTTCATTGGTCCAGGGCGGGAATATTTGAGTCTTAGAGCCCTCAAAAACCCAAAAAAATGTGCATGAAATCACAATGCCACCATGAAATTAAATCCTAAAGGTCTTAGCTCCTAATTGGAAGGGACGATGGTTAAAATGATCCACCTTATTGATTGCAATCATTTGTAGAAGTTCGGGAGAAAAAAGTGCTCAAAGCTCTAACATCAGAAGGTAAATTTGAAATGGTAAAAATGAATTGTCATCTTGATTACTTGTGGTCATTTATTCCATTGTTTTATTCATGTTTAATGTTTTGACCTAGTTATTATTCAATTTTATTGCAAAAAAATATTTTAATCCTTTGATGTTGTTCTCATCAGGTCAAAAACTCTTTCACAGATTTTTTCGTGTTTTCAACAGATTGTTTTTACTGAAGAACATACTTTTATCACTTTTTTTGGATTTGTAAACTCATGAAAAAGGAACCTCCCAAAATCCTCTTTCATATCTTGTGAGACTCCTAAAATATAAAAAATATCATCGAGCAATTTTCTTTTTGAACTTGTTAAAATAAATGAAAATAGTTCTGTCATTATAAGTTTAACCCTTTTCCGAACTGAGACAAACTACCTACGAAAAATTAATACCTTAGCCGATCATGGCTAAGAGGTTATATTGGGTATCATTTTCTTACTTTTCAGAGTAAAGGGACTATCCATGAAAATGAGCCTTTGGAGTTTTCTTTTTCTCCTGTTTTTTAAAGTCTCTAAAAATGAAAATATGTCAAGTTAGACCTTTGTCGGTCTCATAAAAATATCAAACAACAATGGACTTATCTATCATGATGGGACTAAACCACTCCTTCTTAGGGTTATTTAAACATACTTAGAGGGATTCATCCAAAGTATGAACTTACAAATCAAGCATATGTTATCCTCCTTAAGCTCATTAAAAAATAAATAGTCATTGACCAACATGGTTGGGGAAATTGGGAAAATAAGGTGCTCCACTTGTTATTGGCAGAGAGTTTCTCTTGAACGTGACATTCTTCCACTTTATCTTCGTGGTTTTTGGGTTGGGAATTATGCTTGTATCTTGGTTCATCGCACTGTTTCAAAGCCTCCATTTTCGATTTTGGGTCAATGTTGCAAACTCCATTCAGTCTCATCGATATGTTCAAGAGAATTCATTAAGTCAATATTTGCTACAATACCCTTAATCCTTCATTCCATGTCTTCCATTTTTTATCTATTTGTGTATCAATATAATTCTATCTCAAATCATGATACCCGTTTCCTATCGTTGATGGGAGATACATCAAGGTGCTCTTGTGATGAGTTGATTCCTATCGACATCAAATCATTATCCAGGAAGTGTACTTATAAACACCTTTCGGTACCTTGGTTCTTACATACATCAATGGAAAGTTTCCTTTCTCTCGGTGATAGGTTTACATCACTGGAATTCGACCAAAATATTCTATGTGGAGTTTGACTTCAACTCATTTATTCACACCATACAGATTGTACTGCAGTACCTTAAGAGTCGTTAACATCATCAATGGTTTATCTCGCATCTATTAATGAGTTACATCATTTTCTGGTAATCATATGGTTTCTACCATGTTCGAATCCAACTCATTGATTCAAATGGTTTGACTCATGCATTGAGTGGTTGTGTGAACACAATTAAAGATCCTAGATCTAGTTTCTTCCATCCGGGATGCGATTTAAAGATTAATATAAGATGACAATCTATGATGGCTATGATCATACAGAAAATCAGCCAGTCATTGGTCCACCCTTTTTCATCAATGGACATGTCTTTTTTATCTTTTTACATGTAATTTTCACTTATTTTCTGCGTATGGGTATGCCTCCCTCAGTATATATATCAAAATGTAAATGTATTGTAACAAATAATGATGTCACTGTTTGTTCTTAATCATGACTTGTCACAAAGTAAAGCACTTTAGTCATCGGTTGTTATTTTTGACTTTGTTCTTTAGTGGGGAATTTTTTATAGGCCATATTGTCACATATGGTCAATAGGCATTCAAACTATATCATTCACACCTTGAACACTTTTCATCCTCCCTACAGAAATCCCTAAGCACGACTCTCTCAAAACCCTAAATTTCTTTCTTTAATTGCTTTATTTTAGTGTTTTTAGGTCCAACGTGTCGTAGTCCTTTCGTGAACAACATTCACCAGCAGGTTCGTCCTATCTAGACTTTCGTTTACCACTAGCAAGTTTCTTCTTCTCGGGGTGTGTTGATTCTAGAAATTCGGGAAAAATAGAGAGAATCTTGAAGCTTCCTCTTTGAGAAGATTCGAGAGGTTGTTGTAACTATTTACCTTGGATGAAATTCCCGAATTCTATCCTATACTACCTTGGATATTTCATCCCTTATCCCTTGAGATCATCATCCGATCAAGAGTGGATCTCTAGCCTAGATTGGAAAATGGGTAAGAATTCCTAACCTACCATCCACTTCTATATATTTACTTCCATCCACAAGCTAGGGGTTGGATTTTGGAGATAAATTCTACCCTCATGTTACTGCTATGAGAGTAATTTTTCCATGCATTAGGGTGACATAGAGGCACACTTTTTGGAAAGGACTTACAATTCAACTTGGAGGAGATATTTTACAAGATCAACTCCTATATTTGGTTGCAACTCTCTCCATTTCTATTAATACAAAGAATTCATTGTTTTCCTATATGTGATGTTATGATTTCATGTATTTCAATGCCATGTATTTCATATATTGGATGATGCTACATGTATGTCATATATCTTTTCCTTGTGTTTTTTTATTGTGTAGTCTCTAATTATAATAGTCATCGCTAGGATTGGAATGTACAAACCAAGAGAGGAGTGACACCTACGACGGATCCTAGGTAGGCCTCGTACCATTGTCCATTTACATTAAGGAAGGCATTATCTTATTTTATTTATGTTGTTATAGAATAGGCCATCAAGTTTAGGGAAGATACTTCTATCTATAGTCATAGATTTCGTATAACACTTCCACCATTTCAAACAAGAAACAAGTTTGTGGACAACTTGTTCAATTTTAATAAACTTTTAAGCCCTCAATAAATGTATCATTTTCTAACTCTTTATCTAGGGCTAACTTAATCATTGATAAATCCCCGATAAAGGGTTTCTTATGTCTGCTATAATCCCTCAATCAAGGGCTTATGATTAGCTCTTGAGCATAAGACCCCATTTTGATTCCCTATTTTAAGCATGTAATTATTATGTCTAAGTGGAATTGTATCTTGTATAATTGATTGTTTTTCCTTTTTATGAATGAAAAATGATGTAAAAGTATTTTCCTTATTAATGTAAAATTATATGACATTGATTGTGGGAACAAGCACCTACGCTAACAATGATATGAAAAGAGGGAACTAATAACGTGGGTGCGGGGTTTACCTTTCCTACCATATTAACTACTTTTTCCAAATCCATGTTACTTATTTGAGTTTGAAAACTATTCCCTCCACTTCCCTTTCCCCTAAAAATTAGTTAATGGGATAGAGTCTAGTAGTTGATATTTCAACTCCCCACAATGATGGAGGCATGGGGAGGTGCTTGGGATAACTTATAGTAGTCAATGAGATGTATGGGTATAATACACACCTCAATTTTGGAGAATTGAACAAAAAATTAATGGGTGTGTATGATATAATTGAGAATAAGATTTGGAAATGGTTTTTTAGTTGTGAGTAGAGGGTGTATAAGGATACAAGTGTCTTGGAAGGAAATTTTCATGCACAAATACAACAATTCCCATGTAGAATTATTATATATGTTCTTTTGGCTTGAAAATATGAGATCTAGATGAGCAAGAGAGGATTTTAAATGGTGTAATGCTAAGATAGTATGAGTAACACTGGTAGGAAGATCATTGATATATTATATAGTAGTAAAATGATTTCCTAGTTTTGTGCAAGCCAACAAAGGAAACACATAGATTCATGGATTCCCAATGCTTAATGGGGAAGGGAAGTATCTACTATTTCATTTCCCATGAGGGAGAGATAACTTTAGAATTATCAATTCTTGATATATTGAGAATTCCCTTACTAGTATCATATTTTCGATGGGATGTGGATGGTTATACAAAGACTTATGTATGGTTGAGACCATGGTTGGGTGAAAAATATCTCTTCCACTTTTAGTTGCAAGAATCTAAAAGTTTTAGATAAGTGTCCATACTTGTCTCTATGGTGTCTATCAAATTAAAATATGAATATATTTTCAAGGATTTAGTGATATATTTGTGTTATGCTAATGATTATGAGGATGTTGATGTGTTGAATTGATTTTTTCTTTGGTGGGGTGAATTCCCTTATGTATATTTGAATTGAATGTTTTTTTCTTATGGAATTTATGATTTAATGAAATGGTAATGATTATGGAGGACTCAAGGTACTCTTAAAACACTAAATGTGGATGTGTATGATTCATTAGAAGTTCCAAGTCTTGGGATTGGGTGGCTAAGAATTGGTATGCATATGTTATAATTAATTTATACCTTTCTTTCTTGGAAGCACAAAGGACTACGGAAAGATCCTTAGAGTTTATAGAATTGACTACAATATCTTAATCTTCATATAATATCTTAAACTAAACTTAAGTGTAATAAATTTTGAAGCATATATCCGTCTTGAATGTATGGGCTTGAAAAATAGCCTTGGAATATCAAGCCTTCAATATAAGTTTCAATCTTAATTTTTGGACATCTTAGTTGATTAAGTAAGATTGATAGGGATAACTTGGGTTTAATCCTTAATAACTTTTTTTCATGGTTATTTCAGATATTTGCAAAGGATATCCCATGATACTCCTTTAGTGTGAGTAAACATAATGATAATTTGAATGTTGTGCACCTATATTTTAAATAATGTCACAATTTAATGAATTCTTAAGTGTCATGACCAAACTAAATGAAGTTGTTTAGTGATGTATTATGGGTGTGCTTGAGAAAATTGTTATAAGAAAGGTATGGTGAGTTACTATGGAATGTTTGGCTAAATGATGTGCTTAAGGGATTATATATATATATATATATATATATATATATATATATATATATATATATATATATATATATATATATATATATATATATATATCATTCCACTTTTTAAAGGAGTTAAAGCATTTATTGCATAGAAAAATGGGTATAATCTAGCCTTGGGTTTAATTGACTAAGTTTCAAGGCCTTAGCATACTTATGCAAATTTATTTGTGAATGAGGAAGAATCTTCTCAGTCAACACATCATTCCCAAATAAATTTCCATCGCAAAAACGGAATACATGCATTGGTGATAGGGAATGTGTTCATCAGAAATGATGCAGGACTAATTTCTTAGCCCGCTATTACCCCAGTATTATACTCATAACAGAGTATACACTCCAAATTTGTTACATTTGGATAGGTTCATAAATCTCTAAGAATATTTTAAAACCCACTTTAATCATTGTAAAATTCATTTCGCGGAAGCTCCCTTCAACCTTCAATCCAACCTTATGGAAACCTTATATAAAAAAATAAAACGATCCCTAACTTCTACACGGGATAAACATCAAAACCGGGATTTTTAGGATCTCAGTCAAAACCCAAATAATCCTTCATATATGTGCTTTAACATTAAGCGCTTCAACTTACCTTATCGCCTTTCGCAATACCAAACTCTTTCCTTTAGCACTTCATCACACATTGCAAAACTTACCATATCACAGATCACAAACTTATCAAATTATCGCAGTTTCCAGGGTGTATCACAAATCACAGATTTGACCCTCATCGTATTTCAACTATTGCAACTTCAATGCTCATCGCAAAAACAAACTCCTTCTGTTGAATGCGATATGGGATGAGATATCCAGCTGACAGATGGCTCCTCATATGATATCCAACCTTATCTTTCTGATATGATCCTGATCATCCAACGCTCTCACTTCAATTCTATGATTTGATCTCCAGCATCCATCTTCAATCTTCATGCTTTCTCTAGAATTTTAAGGAAAATTGTGGTTTCATCCTTCGGGAAAATGTACTATATTTTCTCCTGTCTGCAACTATAATTAATTCATGAGCTATTCCATCCACTTCTATATAGGTATAAACATCTTTAATGTTTTCCTTTATTTGAGATTTAAGTCTCTCTCCTTATATCATTCACCAGTCCAAAAACTGTAATACTCGATGCTACTCTCTGCAATAGTTCATTCAATGAACTTATGCGACTCCATCTTCCTCCACAATGCTAAACCGTCCTGAGCTTTATTTTGGTTTTCCACTTTTATCCAAAAAATATCCCGATATTTGCAACACCTTTGCACAGTGTTCTCAATCCGATCCTCCTCATACTCACATACAATACCTGCATTGGGAGAAATACACAATTGTATAAATCGTTAACATATCAGGAATTACCTCAAATTACTGCACCCAAATAAACTCGGAATTGAGTTTTATATTCACAAACAAATATTTATAGTTATAAACCACTTCTCAGCCTGATTTTATTTAAAAATGGATTTCTCTCATCCCTTTCTCTGCCTATAGGCTTACAATCCAATCTCCTATATTACTTGTCTAAGAATGGTCTCTTAATGCCTTCAAGGCTTACAAATATATAAAAAAGGTTATGCAACCAATTTTGGTTCAGATCCTCAATGTTCTCAACCAAATCCTAAGAATCCTCTAAATCCACAAAATCATCGACTAATTCCTAAGTCTAGGATTCACAGTCCCTATGAAATATCAACTAGCCTAAATCTCTCATGTTCTCCTACATTCAAGAACATTTACAAATATCCATCAGAATATTTAATTAAATCCTATTATAAATGTCTCACATAAAATCACTCGAAACATTGAAAATTAAATTAATTAAATACTTAGGGAACCAACTCCCTTGAAAATACAAGACACCCTAGATTCTACTAAATGTACAGAATTTGGAACCATGATGCTCCTCCATCAGACTCACAAGATAGAAAACATTGATGATCTCCAGATCACGTGTCTTCAATACTTATGAAATTCCTCATGAATGCCAAACCTTAGTTTGTAATTTTCTAAATGCTTTACACCTTTGTTGTTGTTGCATGTTTGTTGTCTTTTGGTTTATTCTCCTATTTTCAATCAACTTCAAATTCTGATTGATCATCCCTTCTGCTATCAGTTTTCTCCATCTTGATTGTTTCATCATTAACTTCCACAACTCCTCAATCCCCATCTCCAACATATCCTTGGGCTAGTACATACTCTGCCATTTGTTGTTTCTTAGTTCTTCAGCTTCTTCTACTTCAACTTATGCTATTATTCTCAAGATTTCTCAAGATACTGTTGTAGATATTGCTATTGTTGCCACCCAAACTTCCTAAATATCCTTAAAGATATCTCCCATTGCAATATCCAATTTAGGTTCTGCAAATTTTCTCTCTAATAATTTAATGTCTTCACTCCATGGGTTAAGTACTATCATGGAATCTTCCTCTTCCTCCTTCATTTGATTTTTCTCCCGTGCCAAATATTCTTTTGTCTTTGTAACAACATCTTCATCAAAACCTACAATCATAAACCAATTATCAGAATTAAAAATATAATGCCTCATTTCCTTTTCCTTCTTTGGAAACATCTTGGTATGTTGCTTTGAGTTTTCCTCTAACTCCTTTGTTAACACATGAGTATGGTGATTTAAATTCTCCAAAGGGTTCATGAGACTGTCATCTAGTCTCTCCTCCATATCATTCGTTCCAAGGATGTCTCCATGCTTTGGTTTACAATAATGAACTTCTTTCTCTGCAATTTCCATTTTCTACTTCATATCTTCAGATTTACTTTCCGAAAGTAAATCTCCTATCAACTTCACAGCTGCATACTCATCCACCTTTTCTTCTCTACTATCTAGTACTACAGAATCAACCAATTCATTAAACATAAATGTTTCACCTTGTTTTCTCTGTATGCCAACAATTTTGAAAACTTATTTTCCATATTCATCATCCATGACAACCTCTTTATTCTCATTGATCTTTGATTTTACAGTTTGAACACTTATTATTTCGTTTTCTAGCCTTTTCTCCAAAAGACTTAAATCATGCCACAAATCTTCCATCTCACTTGGAATTTCTCCCAAAATATCTACACAATCTTCACTACCTTCATTTTCTACAACAACTGTCAGCAATCCTTCTTTACTCTAGCTATCTTCAAGATTAACAACCTTTAGTAACTGTTTAAAATTTAAAAAATCTTTTATAGAAACCTTCAGTAGCTGCTCTTCTTTGGCTTTAGTCTTCAATAGTTGTCCAATACCTGCATAATTCACTATAGTTTTGTTTAATAGCTGCCCTTTCTCTTGCATTACAATATATGGTGAATGTCCTTCTTCTTCCTTTAGTTCTATGACTGTCTTCTCTTTGTCTTGAGACAAATCTACCTCACCTATTTTTTCAACTTGTTTTTCTTTACTTTATTTCTGCAGGCCCTCTTCATGAGATATCCTTGCTCCATCTTCTGCAATACTTGCAATCATGCACAAATTATCAATTTTAAAAACATAAGACCTTGCAGTCTCACTTGATGCTTCAGCCATCAGGTCTTCTTATTGCTCTAAATCCTTCATATGATTCAGATCCTCTGTACGATTTTCCTCTGTCTCTTCATTACTTTCATAAATCAATGAGCTATGTTCTGGTTTACATGCCAAAACTTTCTCCACATACTCACTTATTCTAAGTAACTCTTACTTCAATTGATCATTTTATATATGATCCCATTTCACTTGAAACCTATACCAATTCACTTTCCTTTTCATAATCCAAACATACCTCTAGTCTCCCTTATTCCTCTGTAACATCTCAATCAATAACTCAAGAAAAAAATGTGTCTCAGCTTTATCTCTTTCAAACTCTTCTTGAATCTTTATCATGCCATTCACCTTGGCATATTTCTTCTCTTTTATTCTGTTGTGGCTTCCCTGTGAACCTCTGCAATGACTATCAGTAGTCATCTTCTCCTCCTTTTTGAACTCCATCTGTTCACTTGTAAACTGCACTAAGCCTCTCTTTCTCATCAAGTCTCCATAACTGTTGCAAGTACCTCACCAAGCCTTCTCTCCTTTGAGATCAGTCTTTTGGTTCTCTATCTCTGGAACCTCTATTGAGAAACTCATTTTATCCTTGCATTCTGAAATTCCACTTCCTTCTGAGAACACTCTTGCCCTCTTTGTCCAACCTTCACTAGAACGTTTAGGTTATTTGCCACTTTCCTTCAGAATATCCACTTTACTCTACCTTCAAGCACACAACTGGTTCTTCTTTTACTGCTCCTCTTGATGTTATTTTGCTAAGATATTCCTCCTTCATCTACAACCTGAAATCGATAAACACAATCCTCAAAACCAGAGTTATCACAAAAATATAACTGCAAGATCTTATCACGATCTTGTCTCTCCCTTCTTCAACATTTGAATGGGTCACCTTCTTTTTTACTCAGATTCTACAGATTTGAAATTCCTCATAGTCTTTGGTACACACCTTCATCACTATTTATTCATGCATCCATGAAACACAATCTCTTTCAACATACAACTGTTGCCACCTCCTCTATTACTCCACTACAACTGCAATCTATTTTTCCTTCATTCTATTGCACACATAATATCCTTCTTCTTTGATAACAAATGATACAGGACTAATTTCTTAGCCCGCTCTTACCCCAGTATTATACTCATACAAGTGTATACACTCTAAATTTGTTACATTCTTATAGGTTTCTATATCTCTAAGAACCTTTAAAAAACCACTTTAATCATTATAAAATTCATTTCGCGGAAGCTCCCTTCAATCCAACCTTATTCCAAACTTATGTAAAAAATAAAAGAATGTCAAACTTCTACGCGGGATGAACATCGAAACCAGGTGTTGTAGGATCTCAGTCAAAACCCAAATAATCCTTTCATAATACCAAACTCTTTCCTTTAACGCTTCATCGCCCATAGAAAAACCTACCATATCATAGATCTCGAACTTATCACTTTATCGTAGTTTTGAAGGTATATGTAAAATTTCATATTTAACCCTCATCACATTTCGGTTATTGTAATTTCAATACTCATCGCAAAAACAAACTCTTTCTGCCGAATGTGATATGTGGTGAGATCTCCAAATGACACATGGCTCCTCATTTGATCTCCCACCACATATTTGCGATATGATCCTCACCATCCAATGCTCTCACTTCAATTCTACAGTTTCATCTCCACTGTTTTCCTTTAATCTTCATGCTTTCTCTGCAATTTTAAGGAAAATTATGGTTTCAGCCTTGAGGAAAACGTACTAGATTTCCTCCTGTCTACAACTATAATTACTTCACGAGCTGGTCCATCCACTTATATACAGGTATAAAAATCATTAATGTTTTCCTTTATTTTAGATTTAAATCCTCCTCCTTAGATCATTCACCAGTCCGCAAACCATGATACTCCATGCTACTCTTTGCAATAGTTCATTCAAAGAACTTATGCGAATCCATCTTCCTCCATGGTGTTAAACCCTCCTAAGATTTATTTTGGTTATTCACTTGTATCCATAAAATATCCTGATTGTTGCAACACCTTTACACATTGTTCTCAATCTGATCTTTCTCCGACTCACATAAAATACATGCATTAGGTGAAATACACAATTGTATAATTCATTAACATATTAGGAATTACCTCAACTTACTACACCACATAAAATCAAAATTTATTTTTATATACACAAACAAATATTTATAGTAATAAACCACCTCTGGGCCTAACTTTATTTAAAAATGGCCTTCTCTCATCCCTTTCTCTACCCATAGGCTTACAATCCAATATCCTCTATTACTTATCTAAGAATGGTCTCTTAATGCCTTCGAGGCTTACAAATATATACAAAAGGTTTTTCAACCAATTCTAGTTTAGATCCTCAATCTTCTCAACCAAATCCTAAGAATCCTTGAAATCCACAAAATCATCAACTAATTCCTAAGTCTAGGATTCACAATCCCTATGAGATATCAACTAGCCTAAATCTCTCATGTTCTCCTACATTTGAGAACATTTACAAATATTCCTCACAATATTTAATTAAATCGTATTCTAAATGCCTCACATAAAATCAATGAAAACATTGAAAATTACATTAATTAAATACTTAGGGAACCAACTCCCTTGAAAATACAAGACCTTTAGATTCTATTAAATGTACAAAATTTTGAACCATGATGCTCCTACAACAACAAAGGAGGAAAATTTGCATTAGTAAAAGAAGAATTTATATATTGGTGATAAATTATTTATCAAGGCCCAATATGACACTGATGAAAAGAATAAGACATATGCGACAGTAGAAAGAGAGACTTGTTGCAACAGAGGAGGACATGGAAGATTATCTCAAAAAATGTGATCTATTAAAAAAATTGTACATATGTGGATAAGGTGGGGTCCATGGTGGTAGATAAGATGTACCAAAAATGATGTATCACAATAAAAAATATGAAGTGTCACTATGAGGTCATTGATGTGGCAATCTATGGAAGATAACATGTACTATGTGGAGGATGGTGTGGATATGACTCATGTGGAAGAATCCATGCTGACAAGGGAAAGGTGGATGCAAATAGTTGAAGGATAAATGGGTCATATTAATTTCTTTCCATGAGATGGACAACCAATATATCCATCATTTCTTTCAAAAAAATATCCATTGGTGGTTTGGAAAAACGTTTCCATTGACACTTTGGGAAAAAGTGTTCACTATTTCTTTGAGAAAATTTATCATTGAAACATTAGAAAAATGTGTCCATTGATGCTTTTGGAAAAGTGTCCTTCAATGCTTTTGATAAAAATGTGTATTAGCGCTTAGGGAAAAAATTATCCATCATTGGGAAAAAATATCCATCAAGACTTCAGGAAAAAGTATCCATCAATGTTTTAGAGAAAAAGTCTCTATTCGAACTTTTATAAAAAGTATACATCAATGCTTTGGGAAAATTGTTCATTAATGATTTGAAAATGTATTTTTCATTGATGCTTTGGGTGAATTTTCCTTTCGACATATTTGAAAAATGTTGGGGGATCGACATCTTAGGGGAATAGGTATGAGAACTTTAAAATGTTGTAACTTTGGGCATCAACTTCATATTTGGACAAAATTACAGTTGTTGGAAAACCCTTGATGAGAATAATACAATTGTAAGCTTATAAATAGCTTTTGATTTATGTTTGAGATGAAAATATTGATTGACCTTACCTTAATGATGCCTATGAAGTCGATTATGTGACATTAAGGCTTTGATTGAGGGATATAAAATGGTCAATGATTTATTCACGTGGATTTTAACCTTCTGTCTTACCAAAACTGTGACGCACCTTCATAAATTGACCCTCAAGTTGAAAAATGATAAACTAATTGGAATTACTTCCAACATGAGAAATAGCCATGATAAGCTCCAAGTAGGTAGGGAGATTTGGATTAACTAGTGGAACATAAAAAAGGTCTCATAATATTGATGATGTTTAAACATAATGTTTCGAATGACAATAAAATCACTAATACAAAAAGTTTGAAAAATTAAAATTTTATTGGTCTTACTAGTTATTAATATTTAAAAAATTAATATTGTGAATTAAAAATTAAAAGAAACATTTGTTAATACTAAGACTAATATTTATGATCCCCATATCTAAAATACTCATAGCACTAAATTATAAAATTATGGTTTAAAAATGTTAACGGGAAATCATAATTTCTTTTAATATTATTTTTCTAATAATATGATATTTTATTTTAATTGTAGAAATTTGAATAACTGATATATTATTCATAGAGATTCTCCTGATCACACACTATTTTAGCTTCATACACAATACAAAATCTCTTCTACCATTAATCATTACATGCGGAAAGAAAATCAATTGCATGTAATGATCTATGGTAGAAGAGATTCTGTATTGTGCATGAAGCTAAAATAGTGTGTGATCAAGAGAATCTCGTTGAATAATATATCATTTATTCAAATTTCTACATGGTATCAGAGTGATATTGATCATTGGAGCAATTGTAAAACATTGAAGCAGTTGAGTTTTGTGCTGGTGGAATTCGAATTTGCAGTAGTGTTTTCTTGGTGTTGAATTTGAGATGTCTTTCAACGGATTGTGATTGGAGTATTGATCCAGGTGGATATTGGTGGTCACCCGCCTATTCCACTTGGGGCTCCACCATTGTCTATTTCAGTTTTTCAGTTTCGGCACAGTTTACTATTTTTAGCAGTTTTTCGGGTCCTAAACTTCCGTAGCCGTTTTGAGGCCCTAAACGACGTTTTTTGGGAAAATGGAGAGCAACATGGGTCCATGGACTGATGTTGCTCATTCCAAATTTTTAGTCCTCGGATAGATATTTCTAACGAGGTATGGTACGCGTCAAACGGAGATCGTATGCCAAAATTACGCCCCTGGGAAGTTGAAACACCAATTTACCCAAACGGGGCCCATAGTTTTGGCGCTTCATCTCCTAGGGTTAGGGTTTTGGCTGTTTAGGATTTCCCATTGTTTCTAAATGATAAATAGGCCCTCGAGCCTCATTGTAACTCGGTTCAGAGGCCTGTAGCCGCCACATCTCTTCTCAGAGATAGCTACCAGCGCCCTAGCTAGTTTTATTTCCATTCTGTCTGTAAGCAAATTTCAGTTCTTTGATATTAATGAAATGAAGTGTTATTTCCGTTGCATCTATGTATTTATGTTTATATGTTTATTCCGTTGCGTTCCTGCATAAATCCGGATCAGTGGTATCAGAGCGGTCTGCTTTTTCTCGATCCTTCTTTGCATGTCCCCAACGAGGTCGGGGTATAAAGAGCTAGGGCTCGATCTGGTGGAACCTTTGCAAGATCAGCCTCGCAAACCTCGACGGACGCCCATGGGGGACGAAAAGAAAGATGAGGGAGCAGGAGATCCTATCAAAATATTGCTCGAGGAGGCCCTCGAAAAACAAAGGAACGCGATGATGGATAACTTTGTTCAGATCCTTCAACGGCTACCCACTGGCGCCGCATCTGCATCCAGCAGCCACTCGGGAGGCGCGACTCCTTTTAAGGTACAAGTAAATTTTGACATTCCCATATTTGAGGGTCAAATAGACGCAGATGCCGTAGATAGATGGTTGAATCTGTTAGAAGGATATTTCTCGGTTCATGACTTTTCAGACCAGGAGAAGATTATTTTTGCACTCCTCAAAGCTACCCCCCATGTTAAGGACTGGTGGGAAACCTACTGTGAGAACAAGGACCAGACAGAACCCTCTCTGTTCTCGGCCGTACCAACTTGGAATTCTTTCTGAGATGCCGTCAAGGAATAGTACTATCCTGTGGGGAGCTATGAGGACAAGTACATACAATGGACCACGCTGCGACAACAAAGGGATCAAGATGTGCATGAGCTGACGAATCTGTTCCATACCCTGCGCACAAAGTTTGGTATCAAAGATTCAGAGAAACATCTGGTGCTAAAGTATCGCAGCTGTCTGCACAAATACATTCAGGAGGAAATGGAGTTCCTTGACATCTCCTCGCTTGGTACGGCATACCGGTATGCTGCCAAGATTGAGCAAAAATTCAAGCAGAAGAAGCGAGACTTTGGATCTGCGAATCAAAAGCAAGGGAAAGGTGCTTCCAAACCGCAGAACAAAGGACCGAGCCAAGGCATGGCGACTAAAGACAACTCATCGAAGCCACAAGAAAAGAACAGCACCGCAAAGCCAAAGAAGGACACGGGAAAGTGGTGTGAGTTCCATAAGAGCTCCACTCTCAACACAAGTGAGTGTCGGGCCAAGCAGTCGCTAGTGGCCGAGATGAGGGCTTCTGAGTCAGATGCATGCTCTGACTCCGAATCAGAACCTGAAAAGGCGAATGAAAAAGGGAAACAGATTATTGATGCGGAGCCCAACGCCACTATTGCCACCGCAAAGATCCAAAAGGAGGAACTGGAAGATCCAGAGGAGGAGGAACGTCTCTTCCACTCCCAGATGTGGGTAAAGGGCTCCCCGTTACAGTTCATTGTCGACAATGGGAGCCAAAAGAACCTCATTTCAGCAGACGCCGTGAAGCGGTTGGGCTTGCCGACCACAGCTCACCCACATCCATACACCATCGGTTGGCTTCACCAAGGACGAGATCTCCGCGTCAGCCAGCAGTGCCGCCTTCCCTATAGCATCAAGCCCTTCACGGATGAGGTATTATGTGACGTTGCTCCTATTGATGTTTCTGATGTATTATTAAGACAACCATACTTGTGGAAGCGTCATGCTGTGTATGAGTCTCGACCTCGTGCTGTTATTATTACTTTGGGAAATAAGTTGTACAGGATACCAGAGGTACCACCTCCTACGACTATCTCTTTGGTTACTGCAAAACAATGTAGTAAGCCCATTTCCCAAACCAGGAAATTCGTTTTTCTGATGATCCGCCCCCAGGGCAAGAAGAAGACTGTGGCCACGACCTCCAGACAGGGCCCCTCTGCACGACAACAACAAATGGATAAGGTCGTGGAGGAGTACGGGGACATCTTCACCTCACCCACATGGGTTCCTCTGCACTGCCAGGTCAAGCACCCGATTGATCTGACCCCAGGTGCGCCACTACCCAATGGACCGATCTATCGACGCTCTGTTCTGGAAA